>LR812528.1:40400144-40795144 GCA_903798195.1 Danio kyathit | reverse complement strand
CAAACCATTATTTTATTTAAAATAATGAGGTCAGATAAACTGTACCTAGTGTTAGTTTTACATAGATTACAAATTATAGAATATTTATTTTTAAGTGTGTTGGTTAATTTAAAAGTACAGATTTCAAGTTTATGTAGATATATTTCTATATGTCTGTCAGGTAAGCATTCAATGTGATTGCAGTGTGTTTGACCCCAGAGGGTTCAATGAAGCTGCAGAAACTGTCGTAAAACCTAGTCTGGCCGAGCCCCTCCCCCGGAGAATCGTCAGTATGTAGTGATCAAAAACTGAACCTGACTGATTTATTTATTAGTTCTTTATTATGGATCAAAGTTAGAGAAGGCAGTGTACACCGTGACTGACACATGTGACCTCATCATTTTAATATAAATGTATATAAAGGACACAGAATATATGATACATTAAAAAAAAAAAAAAAAGAGTTAATTTTAGAAATATTATTTAATTATTATTATTAAATTTTAATTAAATTAATATTTATATTTAAATAAAATGACAAAAATACAAAATCTGCAGGATCATGCCACTGTAACGATGTCTAACTAACGTGACTGCTTATTGAACCGGTTCTTTTAAATGAATGCAGTCCGCTCATGCCTTAAACTTTTGTTAGAGAGAACAATTATTTGGAATCATGTTACAGCGGTTAAAAGCTCAATGAAAGGGGGGATTAAGCATTTTTATTCCCACCAAATCTATAGTATGTCTTTAGAGGATTTAAAATATGGCCTACAATTTGTATGACCTACAGTAGCTTGCTTTAATGTGAGAGATCGGAGGATGTTTTATATATATATATATATATATATATATATATATATATATATATAACCATTAAGATTTTTATGTTTGAATAATATGAATAATTTTATTTAAGACTTTTTAGTATAATTATAATAAAATGATCATTTAATTAAAATGATTATTCATTCATTTTCTATGGCTTAGTCCCTGATTCATCAGGGGTTGCCAAAGGGTAATGAACCGCCAACTACTCATATGCATATGTTTTACACAGCGCATGCTCTTCCAGTACTGGGAAACACCCATACACTCTCGCATTCACACACACACTCGTACATTACGGCCAATTTAGTTCATCCAATTCACCTACAGCGCATGTCTTTGGACTGTGGGGAAACCCACACCACACTGGGAGAACATGCAAATTCAACAGAAATGCCTACTGGCTCAGCTGAGACTTGAACCAGTGACCTTCCTGCTATGAGGTGACAGTGCTAACCACTGAGCCACCGTGCCACCCTAAAAATGATTATATGATTAAAATTAATTTATGTCCTTTTGACTACTTTGCTACTGATTCAGTTATTTGCCAAAGCAACATTTCAAACATTTAATCTGACATCTTTTTCAATCTTATTCTAATTTTTGCTTATATTTTAAATTAATCCATCGTTTAATTAATAAAATACTTTCGACATTTATAGTGAACACTATCAGCGCACATCTGCATCTCATTTTGGTTTCACAGAGAAAGTCACACTCCCCTTTATTTACTTTAACTGACAAATGAGGTGTGGTGTTTCTCAATGCTCCTGATTAGTTGGACAAGTTGTAATTTTCCAAGTGCCAGGCCCGTGTACACTGCAAGTGTCGACTTGTGAGTGTGATCAGGTGTGCATGAGGAAACTTTTCAGCTCAATTCTTCAGAACCCTTTTAAATGTCATGTTTTGCTACTGTAAGTATGAAACTCGCGTGGTGTTGGGACAGTTTCAGTGTGTTTGTAAGTGATTTGTTTGGGCTGTTGTGAACTGCAGAATCACAGTGACGGCCCTCTGCTCCATGGACTTCAGCCGCTTCCCGCTGGACACACAGAACTGCTCTCTGGAGCTGGAGAGCTGTGAGTATGAGCCTGGTGGTGTGAGACAGAGACAGACGAGAGAGAGAGAGAGAGAGAGAGAGAGAGAGAGAGAGAGAGAGAGAGAGAGAGAGAGAGAGAGAGAGATAGAGAGAGAGAGAGAGAGAGAGCGAGAGAGTGCGTGCGTGCGTGCGTGCATGCGTATACAGTATACACTCATCAGTAAGCACCATCAACACAGGACAAGGAAATCAATAACCAAAGCACTTGTTCTCAGTACACCCTAAATCTACTGTTGTGTTAGAGACATTGTCACCCAAAATGAACAGTTCTGTCATAATTAACTCACCTTCATGTTGTTCCAACCTCCATGACTGACTTTCTTTCTGAAACATAAAAAGAAATTTCACAGAATGTTCACACTGCTCGTACACATGAAAATTTGCTTTAATTCTTCAAATCTTTAACATGCACAAAAACCCACGGTTTCAAAACATTTCCCACACTACAATATATCATTAAGTTCCCATGTAGTGCCTCGAATATATTAAGTGTGTTAATGCAATTTTCTGCATAACATTAGGAGGGCGTGGCATATTGAGCAGCCAATCTACTTTTAAAAATAGCCAGTAGTATTTTTGTTATTACTTCTCCATCAGAATTTATTTCTCCTCATAATTTCCTCCATGTTGGTATAAATTTTGCATTCAGTGTAGAATTCAAATGGGCCTTTATGTTTTTTTGGGAGGGTTTGTGCTGAGCATCCATGCTGTGGCAGTTCCCATAACACTAACGCCAAATCAGAATTTGTTCACCCCAGTGTAAAGCATTTTTACACTGTCTGAATCATTTACTCAACATATAATAATTGTAAAATAATTTGTATTTTTTTTTAATTCAGCGCAGCTTTAGCATCTGTTTACATTGTAGTGGGGGGGGCTAATAAAAATGACTACACCAAAAAGACAATAACTAAATCATACACACATTAAAATAAAATCAGAAATCTATTATATTTTCATATTATAATTTTTTAATTGTAAACCGAACCATATAGTATATATGAATACTAAAATAACACTGGCACTAGCACTTATATGCACTGTAAAATAAATAAATAATAATTAATTAATTGATTGATTAAACACAAAACTAAACTAAATTTAAAAAATAATCAAACAAACAAGTAAATAAAATAAAACAAAAAAACAAAACAAAAACTAAATTAATTAATAAAAATAAACAAAAAACTAAACTAAACTAAATAAATAAACAATAAAGACAAACAAATAAATAAAATAAAACAAAACACAAAACAAAACTAACTAAATTAAATAAAATAATAAAAAAAAACTAAACTAAACTAAACAAATAAACAATAAAGACAAACAAATAATAAAATAAAACAAAACTGAAAAAATTAAAGAAAATGAATTAAATAAATAAATAAAAACTAAACTAAATAAATAAACAATAAAACAAATAAATTAAATAAAACAAACACAAAACAAAACTGACAAAATTAAAGAAAATGAAATAAATAAATAAATAAACAAAAACTAAACTAAAAAACAATAAAAACAAAAAATAATAACATAAAACAAAACACAAAACAAAACAAAACTGAATAAATAAATAAATAATAAATAAATAAAAAACTAAACTAAACTAAATAAAAACAATCAAACAAGCAAACAAAAACCCTCATATCGCTATTTTTGAAAACCCCCAGATGACTATCATGTCACAAACATTCAAATAATGTCATCGCCTTTTCCTCCCTTGTTGCTTGCAAAATAATTATTTTAATGTGGAAATCACCCCAACCACCCTAAATCAAAGTCTGGTTACACGACATGTTCAGTCTTCTCAAATTAGAGAAGATTAAGTTCTCTCTCAGAGGATCATCTCACATTTATATTCATGGAGGACTACAAATTATTTTGATGATTTAACGCCTCTTGAAGTGATTATTTAAGAAATCATTTTATGGTCAGAATTAGCTTTCACTTTAGCATTTTTACTCCGGTATTGTCATGCCCTAAACTAGATGTATTGGTCCAACATCAGCACAACTAAAACCACAATAACCAAGAAGTAGGTAGCACATCATTGTTGTTGTAACTTATTATTATTATTATTATTATTTTGTACTCATATCATCTGTTATATGTTTTAAAAAGACTGGCTATGTGTATGTATGTGGGATGGGTGGGGGATTTGGGGTTAAATGTTTACAAAAGTGTTTGAGAAAAAAAAAAAAGCAGAAATTGGACATTTGATACAACGAATGCTATTCACTTGTGTTCAATATATAAAGTTTACCAAAAATAAACATTTTATAAAATAAAATAAATAAATAAAACAAAAAACTAAACTAAATAATAAACAATCAAACAAACAAAAAAATGAAATAAAATAAAACTAAACAAAATAAAAAAAAAAATAAAACAAAAACAAACTAAACAAAATTAGTTTTGTAAATAATAAAATCTAAACTAAACTAAAATAAATAAACAATCAACGAAAATTAAATAAAATTATAAAGTTTTTGGACAAAAATGACAAATCCCAAAAGATAATAAGACGATGTACAAGAGGCATTTTCAGCTTTTTGAACTGAAAAACATTGAACAAACATTTGACAAAAACTCAGAATTTTCCTGGGTTTGATAATTTTAGACTTGACTATATAATAATAATGAACGTTCACTAGTAACAGAATGAATGAATTAATCAAGTCACTCACTACAGTCAGATATATTCTTTCAATATCTGTCAATAGCTGAGCAGCATAAACATTCTTCAAAACGTTCCTACATACAAGTAAGAACTAGAAAAAAAATTCTAAGCATTTGGAATGAATGATGATGATGACACAACAATCATTTATGGGTGAATGCTCTTTTATAAGTGACAGTGATATATTCAGAATAACGCTTCTTTAGTTACTCGGCAACAGTCTGATTGATAATCTGATTCATATCTCTGTCTCTTATAAGGATAACTGCATGTGCTTGAGCTTCAGAGGAGAGATGATGGAGCGCTGTGTTTGAATGCTTTGTATTCTCTCCTCTGAGGACTGACGCACATGTACTTCACAGAGAGTTTTGTGGTCTCACTCGTCCTCCTTTCTTTGCTCTCTTGAGACGCATACAATGAGAACGACCTCATGCTCTATTGGAAGAATGGGAACGATTCATTAAGGACTGCGAGATTGCACTCTCGCAGTTTTTTATTGAAGATTCCACCCTTCCTACGGGCTGCTTCTACACAGCACCGGTATGTGTGCTCACTGCATCCCAAACGCTTTTATCACCAGAAAAACATGTGCTTTATCACAGCAACCAAACAGAGAGACCAGATTTTTCTATTCTTGTGTGCTTGATTTCTTAGGTTATAGACGTGCAAATTATTATTAAGGAACACTAATCTTTTTTTGTAAAGGTTTCAAGACTTAAAACAGTTGAGTTTTACCATTTTTGAATCCATTCAGCCGATTCAGACTTTAGCTTAGCTTAGCATAAATCATTGAATCGGATTAGACCATTAGCATCTTAAATTTTGAAATTATCCTATTTAAAGCTTCACTAATCTGTGGTACATTGTGTAATATGACCAATGGAAAATTATTGTGTTTTAATAATATTTTCTAACTATAATCTCTTGCTGGCGTAATAAACACAGCTGTGTGCAGCATGGTAAGCAGCAAAGTTCCTTGATTATTACGCCGGAATAAGAGTATAGTTCCTAGTTAGAAAATAGCAAACTTTTTACACTTTCCATCAGTCTTAATACATGATGTAACTACTAAAGAGTCAAGCTTAAAACAGCAATATTATAAACTCTTTGGTCATTATGAGTGAGATGCTAATGGTCTAATGATTCCAATGATCTATGCTAAGCTAAGCTAACGTTCTCCCTTCAGACCCAGAGATTGGCTGAATATGCTTAAAGACTCAACTGTTTAGCTCTATGGAAGCTGTAAAATGAGCCTATTTCCTGAAGCGTTCCTTAAAAAAAAATGTAGATTTAAAATGTTTTAATATAGTCAATTCAGTTGTCATTTTACAACTTCTCTAGAGTTAAACAGTTGAGTTTTACCATTTTTGAATATATTCAGCCAATTCAGACTTTTAGCTTAGCTTAGCATAAATCATTGAATCAGATTAGACCATTAGCATCTTGAACAAAATTCCCCAAAAAATATTTTGAAATCATCCTATTTAAAGCTTCACTATTCTGTAGTTACATTATGTAATATGATTATACATAAATTATAAGTTTTATTATAATTATATTACTATACTCTCTTTCTGGCATAATAAATAAAGTTGATGTGGCATAGTATGGCCGCAAAGTTCCTTAATTTTTACGCCAGAATGACAGTATAGTTCCTAGTTTAGAAAATAGCCACTTTTTACACTTTCCATCAGTCTTAATACATGATGTAACTACTAAAGAGTCAAGCTTTAAATAGGAAAATTATCTAAACTCTTTGGTAATTTTGAGTGAGATGCTAATGGTCTAATCTGATTCAATGATCTAGCTAAGCTAAGCTAAAGTTCTCCCTTCAGATCCAGAGACTGGCTGAATATGCTCAAAACCTCAACTGTTTAGCTCTAGGGAAGCTGTAAAATAAGCCTATTTCCAAAAAAAAAAAGGTGGAATGTTCCTTAAAAAATGTAGATTTAAAATTATTGAATATAGTCAATTCAGCTGTCATTGTACAACTTCTCTAAAGTTAAACAGTTGAGTTTTACTATTTTGAATCTATTCAGCCGATTCAGGCTTAGCTTAGCATAAATCATTGAATCGAATTAGACCGTTAGCATCTTGCACAAAATGTCAAAAAAATTAATTTCGAAATGATCCTATTTAAAGTTTCACTATTCTGTAGTTACACTGTGTAATACAACCGATTATACGTAAATTATACGTTTATTTTAATTATTTAACTATACTTTCTTTCTGGCATAATGAATAAAGTTGGTGCGGCACAGTACGGCAGCAAAGTTCCTTGATTATTACGCCAGAATGAGAGTATAGTTCCTAACCTAGAAAATAGCACTTATACACTTTCTATCAGTCTTAATACATGATGTAAAGAGTCAAGCTTTAAAAAGGAAAATTATCTAAATTCTTTGGTCTATAAGTGAGATGCTAATGGTCTAATCTAATTCAATGATCTATGCTAAGCTAAGTTAACTTTCTCCCTTAAGACCTAGAGACTGGCTGAATATGCTCAAAACCTCAAATATCTTTAATTATATTAAAATGGAAAACAGTTATTTTAAATTGTAATGTTTTACAATAGTATATTAATATATTAATCTATTCTATTTAACTTTACATTTTATTCTTTACATTAAAAATAAGCTACATTTTTTTAATAAAATAAAATAAATAAAAAGACTATTTTGTACTGCCCCAACAGATGGCAAACGATGGTGACAGTCAGTTTTGTCAATGTCTATTGCCATTGATCGTTGCAACTTTTTGACTTGGCCTTAAAAGTATAGTTGATCCAAAAATAAAACTAACCACATCCTTTTCTCACCCTTTATTTTTTCAAAACCTATTCGAGTTTCGTTCATCTGCTGAACCCAAAAGAAGATACTTTGACAAATGAAGCAACCAGCAATCTTAAAAATATCTCTGTTGTGTTCAACAGAAGAAAAAAACTCAAAAGTTTAAAACTACATGAGGGACAGTAAATGATGATTATACTTTTGGGTCTCTTCAAGTGAAGTATTAATTTTTATTTATTTTTTTTTTAAATCGCAGCCTGTTAACGCTCTTTTTTTTGTCCTCAGTGTGTGTGTTAATGCCCTGTGCTCTGTTTCTCTCAGGCTGGTATAACAGGCTGTACATAAACTTCATCCTCAGGAGACACATATTCTTCTTCATGCTGCAGACATACTTTCCCACAATGCTAATGGTCATGCTCTTGGGTTTCCTTCTGGATTGATAGGAGAGCCGTGCCGGCCCGCGTCTCTCTAGTAAACCTTTTACGCCAATATCCTCACTTCAGAATTATGAACCATGCCAATTACATTCAACTGTTTATTTCATTTCACTTGTCAGATCTTAAAATAGTAATAGACACGCGTCTCACAAGTGTGTGCGTGAATAAGAGTGTATGGGTGTGTCCCAGCACTGGGGCTTCACTGAGTACTGAGTTGCGGCTACAAGGGTATCCGCCACATAAAACATATGTCAGAGTATAATTGGTGGTTCGTTCTGCTGTGGAGACCCCTGATATATCAGGACTAAGCCGAAGGAAAGTGAGGTAGTGAAATCAGCTGCACCTTAGATGATGATGATGATGAGTTTTTTATTTAATGCTATGTCAGCAACAAAGGCTATTTTCATGGCAAGAACGTTTCATTATAAATATATAATTAAAAACAACAAACAAATGAACACATGAATTAGATAAGATTTTTAACATTGATAAAAATTCAAAAAACTTTTCTGGTGACACTTTGCTGAATATCTCCTTAAAGGTTAAGAACCCTGGAGTACTTTTTTGAGATTTGAACAGATTTGTGTGTGTTGAGCATCAGTTAAGACAACATTAGCACCTGTCAGATTTAATTGTGGAGAAAACTGGATAATCTTGAGCTTTTGTCAGCTTCATCTTCCGGGTTTAAAATAATTTTTGTGGCGGGATCAAAATCGATGACGTAGCGCAAAACTGCAAGTGGAGTGATGATGCGTCGGTTTCTCATATTATTCATAGCAGAGTTTTCTTATCCTATGAGAAGGGCTTGCTTCTTAATTATTCATGACAGCATGTGCTTTCCAAAGGCAAAGCAGACCTGCCAAGCTGTGAGACCTAATCACTGGGTGAGACCGCGCACGGCATGGGTCGTATGTGTTTGCTTCCATGATCCACAGGGTTTGTTGCATGTTTTTTCCCACGAATCTGTCAGGGCCGATACAGCAAAGCTGTTGGTTTGCAGCAAGCATTTTTGTCAGGAGAGTTGTACAAGAATTGGAGAATGGTGGAAGTTTGAAATCCTCCAGATTACCAGCAGGGCTAATGGTTGGAATAGACAGGGCAAAGACCTGCTGCACCTCTAACCACTGTGCCTGCATTTAGACCCGGGGATTGAGGAGGAGAGACGTCCTCATCATTTCTAGTGTTTATAGACCTTTTTCTTGGCTGCTGCATGGAGGGCGCCATAGCGACCAGCGTCTTCCGGTAGTAGAATGTTTAGAACTTCCGTTTACAGTGCTTAGAACAGGTAATTTGCGATCCGAAAATGGGTTTCAATGGCGTTTTGAGTGGATTACGGAGTGTTTTTGTGACACACAACTTTGAAAGGTGTGTGTTAAAGCTGTTATAATCTGTCAGTTGTGGTTCAAGTGCGAGAGAAAAACGTTCTCCTAATTCACATGTCTGCCGTCAGAAATACAGTGTGTGTGTGTGTGTATGTGTATGTTCCCGGCCTGTCAGTTGTTAGCTCAGCGGCTCTTAAATGTGCGCGTGCACACATACACATACACACACACACACACGTGCGCAATACTTCACTGCATTATAGAGCAAACCAGATTACTGTCATGAAACTTAACAGGTGTGTAAGTCATGCAATTTACAAAAATGGCCAAAAAGTCTGTTACTGATACTCTGCTGGCTGATTTGCATGTTGATTCTACTCGGGAGCCGTTTATGTTTATGTAAGTGGGATAGTACAGGCTACATGTGTGTCTCAAACATTTTAGTAAATTACATTTGTTTGGATTGGTTATATATTTGAAAGAAAGAGAAAATGTTGACTTTAGCGATGACGAAGCTCCATTTAAACGGCACAAGATGTCGTTTGACAACGAGGGGAAAACGCCTCACAGCAGTTGTTTTCCATCTCATTAGATCTCATTTTTTAAATGATCAGTCCAGGAGGTGGTGCTGATCAAAAAACAGTATTGGTTCAAAGAAATTAAAAGCAGTAAAATAGATTAAAATTATAATTTCAAATCTGTCCAAATGTGACTGTTTACACGCATCAGCTGCCGACCGGAAGTTCTTAGCATTCTCCTTGCACATACACGCAAAGCATAATGGGTAATTTTGCGTTCTAAGAAAAAGGTCTATATAAACATGATTATCTTTATAATGATATAACAAATTGTGGTTATGTGTATATGAAATTACGAAAAAAAAGTAGCAGGGCAATAATTACTTAGTTTATTTCTTTGCATTTTAACTTTGTAAACTATAAAATCATGGGTCTACTCACGGTTTGTCTTATTTTGTGAGCTAACTGACAACAGTTGTTCACTCCCCTCTTTTTCCTCTGCTCTGCCGACCATGCCCACTCTCCCTTTGCCTGCAGAGCTCCACGCCCATCTCGGAGCATTTTTTTTTAAATTTCTGAGGTAGACTTGAACTGAAAGAGGGGGGGTTTATGGCCCTTTAAAGGCGCCATAGGTGATCTGCCAAAATGCTAACCGATTAGCATAATATCTTTGAAACAGTCCCTCCCCTGCCATCCAAAGCCACGCCTCCTGAAACACAAACACGTGCACCTTAAGAGAGTTCATCTTATAAAAAGCCTTCTAAGATAATAGAAATCATCTTAATTTTTTTTACCTAAACTACATATCGAATTGGGCAACGCAGTGGCGCAATAGGTAGTGCTGTTGCCTCACAGCAAGAACTTCGCTGGGTCGCAGGTTCGAACCTCGGCTAGGCTGGGTCAGTTGGCGTTTCTGTGTGGAGTTTGCATGTTCTCCCTGCGTTCGCGTGGGTTTCCTCCGGGTGCTCCGGTTTCCCCCACAGTCCAAAGACATGTAGTGTATGAGTGTGAATGAGTGTGTGGATGTTCCCAGAGATGGGTTGCGGCTGGAAGGGCATCCGCTGCGTAAAATCGTGCTGGATAGTTGGCGGTTCATTCCGCTGTGGCGACCCCGCAAGGGACAAAGCCGACAAGAAAATGAATGAATGAACATATCGAATTATTAATTTTTAAAATCGATATTGACAATGGTGTTCGGTCAATAAATATCGATACCGATTTTATCGCCCAGCCCTAAGTGAGACATCTCTTAGCATTGTTTTCTGGGTTGTGCAATTTAATGCATAGAATTTCTCCAAAGTATGTGTGTACTGTAAACTGGCAAACCTTTTTAGTCACATCTATAACGCATATTTAATTTCCTCATTTAAAATATAAAAAAAAGTGTACAGATTAATATTTTTCTGATCCCATAACTCCGTGGTTAGTAGTTTTAGAAGATATAAACAGATGTTTCAATATAATGTTAACATTAACACTTTCTATGTGAATTTATGTTTTGAATTGCTCAAAGGAGCATCTTGATATTTCTATTAAGTATCTTTTTATGTGACATTCCAAAATGCACATACAAATAGGTGGATGTCTCCAACTAAAAGAGACCAGTTCTTTTGTTTGTCATTATTAAAGCCTTTTCTGCCCCGGGTGGGTTTGTAATAGTGAGCTGTGTGCGTTTACTGTGTGTCCTCTACTAATGACGCTCTCAAACAAGTAAAACCGGTTTAGACAGAAAAGAATCAGTTCACCTCAACAAAATACCTCGGCACTCAGGCCAGCAGGCATTCAACACCCAGCCAGAAAGCTACTCGAGTTCACATAAATCACAGCAGATGCCCGTAGAGAGTCACAATACTGCGGGTTATGAACACAATGATGAATAAAGGGCCCTGCTGTGTGTTTTCTAAAAGAGCCCTGAAATGCACATCTTTGTTTGATGTAATTAAACTGAAACTCGGTGGGATATAAGGGTGGGACATATTGAGTGGCCCATCTCCTTAGACAGTAGAGTTTCGCTTGTATTAAAGCTCAAAATGAAGCTTTTACACATTTCTCAGAAGCGGAAGTCGTCATAAAAATTTCCATCCGCCTATTTTTATTCGCATTTTGGATATGCGCATAAAAAAAATCGGTTGATGGAAATGCCAAGGTGAGCATCAACTTTTAAAATGCGCATAAACAATGTATGCGCTTAACGGAGTAGGATAAACTTTTATTCGATACGAAAACAGGCGCATAAACTACGATAGAAACACTTGTATGCGCATTTAAAAAGGTCATGTGATTTTGTTATAAGATCATGTGATGATAAAAATGTGTGTGAATGGACAAACCAGCAGGCTGAGCACATTGTAAAACATCTGAAATGTTGTTGTGGTCATTATAAAAACACCTTAACCATTTCAGTACTAGTGTTATTATATTATTAATTACCTCCAGAACTGTAAAGAGCATCTGTGCTCCGCATCTGACACTTTCAAACACACCACACGTTCATTGTGTGTCAGCATCGTCTTCTGAGGTGCAAGTCCTTTATTAAATAAAAAAAAGATTCACCTACTTCTCCTACTGCAGTAAAAAAAGTCATTTTTACAATCATATTTGCTGAAATAATGAAAGAAAAACTCCACGATGGTGTTGTCAAGACTTTCAGAAAAGAAAAAAATTGTGTGAGACTGATAACAGCAGCCAGAAGACAGAACAACATCAAATTTACTCTCCTGTCCCCATAGAAGCTGCATTTCAAACGCCTCGCACAAGAGGTAATTCATTTTTTGTAATTTGATGAAAAGATGATATAACACATATGTAAGTACATATAAATGTACATAAGTCATTCATTCATTCATTCATTCATTCATTCATTTTCCTTCGGCCCCTTATTTATCAGGGGTCACCACAGCAGCATGAACTGCCAACTAGTCCAGCATATGTTTTACGCAGCGGATGCCCTTCCAGCCACAACCCAGGACTGGGAAACACCCATACACACTCATTCAAAACATACACTACGGCTAATTTCAAGAGTTCACGCTTAGCTGATGATTTATCATAAGCTTGTTTGGCATGCTGTCCCAGGAGAGAGCCCTGAGCTCAAAGGATCCTTGGGCCCAGGGCTCCCTCCTGTTCGCAGAGCAAGAGGGGAGATTAGGTAGATCTCAAAAACTCCCCGGCTTAAGGTGAACTACTTTGAGAAGAAAAGATACTGATGCTGGGTGCTAGACAAAGTGCCCGTTTGGCTTAGTCTGTTACGTATGATGCATATCTTTGAATGGTGGGAGGGAACCGGAGAACTAAAACTCCGCACAGAAACATTCACCGGCCTGGTGAGAACCAGAGCCTGCTGTGTTCTTGCTGTGGGGCAACAGTGCTAACCACTGGGCCACCGTGCCACCCAATCTATAAGGAAAAAGGGAGAAGGGGAGGAAGGGGGGCTTCTTCCAGATTAAGACAAATGTGGAATGAAGACTTGTTATTTATAGTAACTTAGCACTCATATGATTGGAGGATCATGATTAACTAATGCGGGACCGGCTGTGGTCAATCATAAGAACGTGATCCTCATTAGTTTATAGATAAACTTCACTTAGTGTATTCAATTCACCCATGTCTTTAGACTGTGGGGAAACCGGAGCACCCGGAGGAAACCCACACAAACACAGGGAGAAGATGCAATACTCCACACAGAATGCCAACCGACCCAGCCGGGACTCGAACCAGCGACCCTTCTTGCTGTGAGGTGACAGTGCTAACCACTGAGCCGACCATGCCACCCTAATGTACATAAGTTTTTTCTTTTAAATCCAAATTATTAAAAACGTTTAAGGATTAAAGATGCTGATGCTATTAAACACATCATAACAGTCTTGTGAAAAGGATCCATAAAGCTGCCTCAGATAACTACAGTAAGAATGATGCCGGAGTCTGTCTAACAATTTTTAAAGTCATGCTTAAGAACTACTTATTCAAATACATAGTAGCAAAAAGTAGGACACTTTTCATGTTTTATTGTCATCTTGTACTGCTTATTGAATGTTTGTTTTCATGTTTTTGTTGTAGTAATTTATTTTACTGTTGTCAAGACACATATGGTCAACTTTGGTTGTAGTAAGTTGATATAAATCAGTGGTTCCCAAAGTGTGGGGTCAAGAGCCCCTGGGGGGTCATGGGACAATGACAGGGGGTCGCTTGGTAACTAAAAAAAAAATAAAAATATTAAACTATTAGAATTACCATATTTTAACTATAACCCACAGAAGATAAAAATAGCAGTTAACAACAGTAAAAACAAACAAGATGCAAATGAAAAGCCATCAGCCTTTTAATATTTTTTATAGGATTGTGTGTTTACGTTAGATTACAACACAGCAATAGCGTCAGCTGCAGCAGGTTAATTTTATAGCACCAGGTTAAACTTTCTGGTACCTTTTTAGCAATCAAATACATTAAAAATAAATACAGGCCACAACTGAACATTGACGATGATCTCTGAGTGGTGGTTTCCAAAATTAAACCAGAATAGACTTGTGATGAAAACATTGTGCCCACCAGTCTCTTTAGTTGAGGTTAAATTAAATTCAACAACAATGACTAAATGACTATATAAATTATATGGCTGTTAAATTGTTGCACTTTTTTGTGTTGTCAGTATGCTCATGTTTATATAGGCCTATTGTTGTATGAAGCAACGTTTGCATATTTATAACCACCTAAGAGGAATTGGGGTTGTGAGTCACTGGCATTTGTTATTTTAGGGGTTTGGGGGCTGAAAAGTTTGGGAACCCCTGATATAAATCGAAGGTTGATTAATTGATAATTTCTCAAATTAAATTCAGCATTCAGTCTGATATGTTGTTGTGGTCCTGTGCCAACCAGTGGTGTAAAGTAACAAATTACAAACACTCAAATGACTGTAATTGAGTAGTTTTCTCAGAAATTGTCATTTAGTAAGTAGTTTTGCAAAATGATGTACTTTTACTTTCCCTTGAGTACATTTTTAGTGCAGAATTAGTATTTTTAACTTCCACTACTTCAATCCTGCAGTCACTACTTTATTTTTTCATTGTCTATGGGGATTAGAAAAAGTACGTTCTGTGATTACTGTCCAATCAAATCGCACATAGAAGGTAAATCCCCTCATAATGAGCTACCTTAAGACATGGGCGAATTTATAATTGCAAGCGAACTTGTTGGAAGCATTAAAAGTGTCCAAGAAAGATGTCCAAAATCTTTACACGCATTGACCAAGAGACTGTTTTAGATGCATGTCACTGATGAAGATGTTTATGTATGATGACCTGAAATGGCCCTTAAAACACCTAGCAGGCACAAGACATCAACATGACAGTCAGATTAACATTGTACCCCAATGTCGTGGGTACACTTGCAATTTTGTTTGGAAATTAAAATTAGGTTTAACATCCAGAACCCAAGGTCAGGCAGACGTCAATGTCCAACCTCAAATCAAACAAATATCAACGTCTAACGATGTTTACAGCTTGAAGTGTTGTAATGTTACCACTATGACTGTCATGTTGGATTTTGGTTGCCATACCTGACGAATAAATGTCAGTATTGACATCAATATGACGTTGGTTTAAGATGTTGGCTCCGACATTGAATTTTAGGTCACTTTCTAACACAACCTAAAATACAACCAAATACCAACGTCATTTGACATCGTTAGTGGGCATCAAAATAACGTTGTCCTTAGACATTGGCTGATATTGAATTTTGGTCACCTGACATCACAACTAAATAGCACTACAGAATGGTTACGTTTACACACATCCACAAATTACATGTAAATGCATCAGTTTTTTACAACGTATACATACTAACTCACTACTCTTGAGTACTTTTGAAAAGTCTAACTTTTTACTCATACTTTGAGTAATATTAACAACAGATACTTCAACTTGCACTACATTATTAGGCAAGTAATGGTACTTTTACTTGAGTATGATTTTTCAGTACTACTTTCCACGCACTGGGTGTCACTTGTGTATAGGATCTGGTCTTTGCGATCATACTGTATTTCTGGACCTCAGTAGACCATATGTGTGAAAGTGTGTGTGTGTGTGTTGTGTGTGTGTGTGTGTGTGTGTGTTGTGTGTGTGTGTGTAGGTGTGTGTGTGTGGTGTGTGTGTGTGGCAGAAGTTTAAACACAAACCCGAATTTACTTCACCCATGTAGAAGGCATATTTTTACACCGTCTCAATCGCTTATCCCCTATACAGTGCACTGTGTGCCATTGACCCTACCAGAAATCTCTAATTGTTGTGTGGTAGCTACACTTGTAATGGTATTTAAAGGCATACTTGATCCAAAATGGAAAATGTACTTACTATTTACTCACCCTTCACTTGTCACAAACATGTTTGAGTTTCCTTTTTCTGTTGAATACTAAAGAAGATATTCTTAAAATGTCAGAAACCTGCAAACCATTGACATCCATAGTAGGAAAAACAAATACTAGGAAGTCAATGGTTACAAGTTGTCCAAAACATCTCAAAATAACTTATGTTTGTGTTTAACAGAGGAAAGAAACTCAAACATGCACGTTACAAGTACAGGGTGAGTGCATGATGGCAGAATTTCAGTTTGGGTGAAATTATTACTTTAAATTGTGGGAATCCTAATGACTGTGTGACATGTGCAAAGAATTTCGCCCTTCAGGGCTTCCTGTAAAGAGAGGAGTGTTTTTGAGATTCCTCCCCTCATTGTTATGACTAATAACCGTGGAGGAATTCAGATCAGCACCTGTTTGGTTACCACTTATTTTCATATGCTAATATTTAGGTCAAATATTTTAGGTTTAGATCTGATAATAACTTATCTCATTTCAGCAGCATCTCGTTTAGGGGGCGGGACATTTCACTATACTAGAGACCATTTGATTGGTCAGAAAATCTGATGACAGCCTGAAGGTGCAGAGCGATGTCATAAAATGTCGAATGTCACATTGGCTGAAGTGAGAAACTGCAAATTTTGAAATGCTTATGATTATTAATGCACTTTTTCATTGTTTTGAAGCACAAACAGCAGTGTATATAATTGGTGGCGTCAAATCATGTCAGAAAAATCATATTTTACAGGCTGAATGCACATAACACCACCACAAAGTTGTTATTGCTAAAGTTATTATGATTGATAACCTCAAAATTGTCTTTAACCTCAAAGTTTAAACTCACATAAATGAATAGCTCAAATAGGTTACAGCTCGTATTGGCTTTCTTTACAGAAACAAATCTTCTTTTACGCACTTTTCAAAGCAGCATTTGGTCAAATTAGCAGTATTACCAACTTTGTATATGGGGATTTGATTTACAGATCAGATTCAAAAACTCTCCTTCACACACTGGATGTTATTTACCATGCAGCAATTCGTTTGTTACTCATCACTGTTACCATTAATACTCATCATCCTGTCACTGTATTTTTTTAGTGAATTGGCCTTCTCTTTAATCACGTCGACAAATTCATTAGTGTTCTGTTCATTTACAAAACTCTTATTGGGGAAAACTCCACGATATTTACAGTCACTTCTTAACATCAGAAAACGTGTCGAAATCGGCTCTCTAGTAGTTTTACTCACCTTGCATACCCAAAATTCGCACTTCATTTGGTCGCTACTCTTTTCAGTTTCTGCTGATGATGCTTGTGAATCACCTGGCAGCAGACCTTAAAGCTCAGCACTTTTATTTCACTTTATTTTTGTTATTATATAATCATCCTTTAAAAATTCAATCCAGTTAATAGTACAAGATCACTCTGCTTGTTTTTAGATTTTTCCTTGGTTTATATGTTATATCTGCATCTGTGAAATTGTTATTGTATTGTGTCCCCGCTGCTTCGTAACTATTTTATGTTGCCTCTTGGCCAGGTCATCAATGAGAACTGGTTTTCAATTGACTTACCTAGTTAAATAAAGGTTATATTATTATTATATACACCATTTTAATATCTTATCCTCCTAGGGCTTGAGTGTCACATACGTGGACAGCACATTTGAGCTCCTAAGTGGCTATTTAAAATACTTTGAATGTTTATATTTTGTTACAGACATACAGTGTCCATCCTGCAACTGTTTTGCATCATATGAAACGTCCCAAAACCCTATTTTAAGACGGTCCAAAATGGGGAAAAAAAAATTGTTTTTACTCTCTGATAGTCAAAGCAAGTAAAAAAAAAAAATCTATGTTAAAAAACATTTAAAAACATTAGGAAAACAGCGTTTTTATGTAAATTCGGACCACGATGTCCACATATATGGACATAATTACATCATTTTTCTCTAAAAGTACATCATATCAAAAAATGATTTCTATTCTAATTAGGTTTCCAAATAGCAAAGAGAAATAAAAAATGCATGTAAAAACAAAACCCCTTGGGCCTTAAGCTGGCTATTATACATGGATCAGTAGAATGGACTTCATTGCATAATCCGTTGCTCTTCATTTTCTATAAGCAGTTAACAAATCCTGGTGCATTTTCTTGTAATTTATCAAATACAATGCCATCTTGTGCTGACGAAAGTGACTTGAACACACATGATGACTCATAAGTAAGCAACGTCCCAGGAGGACTTAAACACAGCAAAAGGCCTAATCAATTAAAGGGGTTATTCAAGCAAAATATTAATTCTGTCATCATTTACCCCAGAATTCGCTTGTTTAAGCTAATTTCTTCAATACTTAAAAATGCTGAAAATCTGTAACCATTGACTTCCATACCTTTCATCTTGCAACCCAGTACTGGGAACACACCTATACACTCTCCACATGCACACACGTACACTACAGCCGATTTAGTTTATTCAATTCACCTATAGCGCATGTCTTCAGCACTGTGGGGGGAAACCAGCCGAGGAAACGCCTCGGAAATGCCAACTGGCCCAAGTCAGGACTTGAACCAGCGACCTTCTTGCTGTGAGGCGACAGTATTAACCACTGAGCCACCCGGTCACCCTGTTCAATCCATTTTAATTTGTAAAAACTAATAAGTTAATTAATTCCTTCATGCCGTCCCAACACAAATCTATTGTGTGGAACCCAGCATTTTTTTTACAGTGTTTTTGTTTTTCCTACTAATGTATGGAAGTGAATGGTTACAGGTTTCTAAACATTTTGTTCATAACAATTCTTTTGAAATAGGAACTGGGAAACTAAAACAGGTTTGAAACCTCTTGAGGGTGAGTAAATAGTGAGTACATTTTTCATTTGAGGTAAACCATCCCCTCAACATATTAAAAACCAGCAATTTTGATTTCATGGGTACTTTAAAAAGCACCGTGGGGTAAAAACGTTGCCTAAACCGAGTGTGGGAATGAGCAACAGGAAGATAAACTGAATGTCAGTATTTCTCACACTTTCTTTCCTTTCACAGCCAGTTTAACTGTCTATAAACCGCAACGGGGACTCTTGTGTGACATGTAATGAATATAAACACTCTTTTCCTTGAACTTCTGAACTTCCTCTCACCGTTTCATCTGTCGTCAGCCTGAAACCTCTTCATTTCTTCCAGGAATCACCACCGTGTTGACCATGTCCACCATCATAACGGGCGTGTCGGCCTCCATGCCGCAGGTGTCGTATGTGAATGGCGGTCGACATCTACCTGTGGGCCAGTTTCCTCTTCGTGTTCCTGTCGGTCAATTGAATACGCTGCAGTAATACTTCACCACAGGGAGGAGATGAAGAAACTCCAGAAAGGAAAGGTCAGTCAGGGTCACCGCGCACGTCAAAGATCAGTATATTTACTCACGCTGGCCTGGAATGAATATCATTTTTAAGCTAAACGTCGCCCTCTTGTGGCCATTTAAGTCAAACACAAGTCCACTGGACAAGCTAAATTTTGTTATTAACATAGTTTCTTGCAAAAAAACAAGCAACACCAACAATAATACCAGTAATTAATAGTAATATATTTACATTCACATTTTCATTTGATAAACATGGTTTCTGGCAGAATCCTCAAATAATAAAGATATTAAGTCATTAAAAAAACATTTATTTTCATTTATTTTATAATTTTAAGTTAGTGGTTAATAAATAAAATTATGTATGTTAATATGTAATAATCAGAATTTATTATGTGTGGTTTATTAACAAACCCCAAACAATGTAATTTCATTTATTTAAATAAATATATTTATTGAAGGTAATAAAATTGCAAATGCATTAATATCATACTGCAGAAACATAATATATAATGCCCACTGTATATAAGGCATCAAAACACAGGTCTAATTAAAATTTGTCTTTTAACTGCTATAACAATCCTAATAATAATAATAATAATAATAATAATAATAATAATAATAATAATAATGAAAAACTATAATACATTGCCAGAATGTCTTGTTTCTTGTCCAAATATATAAATGTGTATAAATAAATAAGTTAGATGAATACAAATAAGTCTACAAATACTTGTAGATAAGAAAAATTTTGGTTTGGTTTTTGAGAAATAATAAGTCAAAATGAAACATATTTCTTTCTTTAAAATGAGCAAAATAATCTGTCAGTGGAGTAAGCAAAATAATATTTTTTTTTTTTCATTTTGAAAATAGAAGTATTTTACATAGCATAAAAAATCTCTATAGTTGTGATTTTTTTTCTCAAAACAAACAATATGCCTATTTTTACTTCAAAGTCTAAAAAAAAAATGCTTATTTATTTAAGATTTTTTAGATATTTGGACTAGAAACAAGAATTTTGTTTACAGTGTTAATAATTTAAGTTGCTTAAAGAAACTTCATATGAATTTTTAAATATAGTCAATTAAAATCCACTCACTATGCAATTGCGCATTTGACATATAATATTTGTCTCCTTTTTTGTGTTTATTTCATTGCTCCACAACATACAGGGAAATTAGTAGCCCTCTTGTGATTTTTTTCTTTTCTAAATATTTCCCAAATAATGTAAAAAAAATTTTTTTAATTTAACAGGGCAAGAACATTATCACAGTATTTTCTATAATATTTTCCTTATTAGTTATGTTTTATAGAATGTAGAATAAAATCAGTTTTTAATAAAAAGAAAATTAAACATGTCGGCACAATAGCCTAGTGGTTAGCGCACCGACATATGGTGCAGTAGCGCGTCAGGGCGTCCCGAGTTCAAATCCCGACTCGAGGACATTTTCCTACCCCCCCCCCCCCCCCCCCCCCTTACCCCACCCCCTCTCTCCAACTTCACTTCCTGTCTCAGTACTGTCCGATCTAATAAAGAAAAAGGCCAAAAAAATAAATCTTAAAAATATATATATTAATAAAAAGAATTAAACATTAGGCTACTAGTAATAATAATTAGCCTCTTAAGTAGGCTAATATTTTTTTTGATTGTCTATGCAGAACAAACCACTGTTATACAAAGACTAAACTACCCTAACTCGCCTAGTTCACCTAATTAACCTAGTTAAGCCTTTAAATTGGACTTTAAGCTGTATCTTGAAAAAATTTTACTGTCATCATGGCAAAGATAAAAGGCATCAGTTATCAGAAATTAGTTATTAAAACTGTAATGTTTAGAAATGTGTTGAAAAAACTCTCCGTTAAACAGAAATCGGGGGGGGGGGGGGGGGGGGGGGGGGGGGGGGCAGACTATTTATAATTTAATAATTCTGACTTAAACATATATTTACTAGCTTCCTTTCTCCTTGTTCTCTAAAACAGCTTCCAGTTTCCTACGACGCGACTCAGGCAATGGCGTACGACGGCTGCTTTCACGACGACATCGACGCGTCGCCGTTCCCCGAACTGCCCACCACGCCGAGCACCACGCGCACCATCCCGGCCAGAGCCTCATCCACCGAGCCGCCGCCGACCGAGGGCACGAGACTCTGGAGGAAGCGCTCGGTCGGCAAAAACATCCGCTTCATCATGAGCAACAGCTACATGATCGACTCCTACTCCAGAATCCTCTTTCCACTGGCCTATCTGCTCTTCAACATCATCTACTGGTGCATCTACTCCTGAAGATGCGCTGTTGAGGACAAAATGAGCACAAGTGACCTGATAAAGTGGACAAAGTTGATGAAATGATCCAGATGGACATTAGTTATGGTTCGCACATCTAGAGGCCTCTTAAATATTCTGTATGCGTATACTTCCAAAACACATTAAAAAAAAATGTTTAGCTCATTCAACGATATATTTTACAGCTATAGAAAACGAGAAGAGCACCTGACAGTTCTGTGGATTTACTGGATTTATATTGATTAGGTAGTAAAATGGTTATATTTGTTTCATTCTGTGTAAACTCTGATAACATTTCTTTCAAATTTGTTAATAAAAATGTAGTCATTTAGAGAGCTTTTTTTTTCAGAAAAATGAAAATTGGTCAGAATAACTCATAAAAAAATCAGAGAGGTGGAAATGTATGCAAATTACATGTATGACAGTACATATTTGGATTTACATAAATAAATGTGTCACACTGTATAGAGGAATTATCAACCTATGTCACACATGACGTCACATGAGTTCAACCGTGCTTACCGGTTGCAAAAAAAGATCGGTTGCAATAGCAAACATGTCGTGTTGTTCGGTAGAATGCCAAAATCAAAAGTCCAAAAATAGAAAACTTAAATTTTCCCATACACCACACTGCTTTTAATACTAACCGCAGACGTCTTTGGCTAACAGCCAACAGAAGAGCTGAATGGAGTGAGGACCTAATTAAAAACGCTCGACTCTGCAGTTCTCATTTTCATACACATTACTCGTTTTGCAGCAATGATTTCAGCAAAAACAGTTAAATATGGTGAATTAAACTGCGGACACTGAATGCTTAGAATGAAATGTAAAAATGTGTGTTTACATACCCTGCACAGGTGCAGTTCGCTGTCAGAATGCAGTTGTTTTGCTTGTTGATGATTAACGTTACCCAGGCCTTGTACAGTTCCGTCTTCTTTACTTGTCTTTGGCTAGGCAGAACCTCGGTTTTTAGCACATCTTGTAATCATGGAACATTATTTCTTGCACATGACCACACAGAACAAAACTGTAGGCATCCAACAACTTTTAGGCCTTTAACTTCTCTCCTGTAAAATCCCTTGGAGTTTCAATGAGATAGATCAGGGGTGTCCAAACTTGGTCCTGGAGGGCCAGTGTCCTGCATAGTTTAGCTCAATCTTCCTTCAACACACCTGCCTGGAGCTTTCTAGTATACTTGATTAGCTGGTTCAGGTGTGTTTAATTGGGGTTGTAACTAAAGTATGCAGGACACCGGCCCTCCAGAACTGAGTTTGGACACCCCTGAGATAGATGTATATTTCGGCCTGGATGCTTTGCCATTTCGTCTTCACTTTAACGTTAATTTTGCAGAATAACTGTGCTTATCACTGGGTGACAAGCTGTTATAATACACTGAAAGCATTATGTAAATAATATATATTATATGTAATCAATATAACTTATCTCTAATACAACAACAAACGTTGGACTGCATTAGATGCCATTCCCTTGCTGTAAATGCTAGCGCTCCCGTTTTTTTTTTTCTGCAACCTCGATGCATGCGCATCCTGAATATTTACAAACCGGTAATTCGCCTATAGACAACACATATTTCATATATTGCAAAAATGTCCATTTACATATTTATTGTTTCAACCATTAGCATTTTAAATATGTACATATACTGTATATTCAAACATATTTATTTATTATTTAGTATATATATATAGCATTTTTCCTTATCACAAACACAACAGTAATCTAGTGGTGTTTGTGTTGCTTTGGCTTTTTCGGAGTTAATTATCTCCCAATTGCAACATAGAAATACTGGGAAATCTCTGTAGACTGCTGACATTTCATGCAGTTCAGCCTTATAATCTTAAAATGTGAGCAAAATCACCTGTTTAGTCATCACTTTAGACATTATGCTAGAGAATCATTCAAATACTAGCTCTAACGTGACGTTGGTGAAGTAGTAACGGTTTCTGCTGTTCTGATGTCAGCTGCAGATGAAGAAATGGTGGAAGAAAGTAGTTCCTCATACAAAAGGATTTTTAAGCCTCATTCACACTAGGAGCAACTCGCAGCAGCAAAGCAGCAATCGACCGTTCATTTCTACGAAGCGTGAGTGACTTATGGCGACCTCCGTGTACGCGAGCAACATCGACCGTTGGCTATCAGGTGAGCGTGTCTAGCGATGCGACAAAGTTGAGAATCCTTTAACTTTATGCAAATGGAGAGCGACTTTCTTGAGTGACAGCCAATAGGAACACCAGTAAAGCTCACGTGATCCTCTCTCAGCTTGCTCAGACGCCGGTTGTATTCTCCGTGCTGTAGACCTACACAGACCTGCGTTTGCAGCAGGTCGTCACCCATCTACAAAGTCGCTGCTAGTGTGAATGAGGCATTAGACTCTGTTTGATTTTCTTTTTTTTACACGATTATGCCTGTTGTATAAACTGTTGTATAAACACAATATCACACGAGTAGCAGTGCAATATGGCTGTATATAGGCACTGGTGGGAGGAGTGCGTTGCCTTAGTGTCCCACCAGTGGCAATATAGAGCCATATCACACTGCTACCAGTGTACAAATATATATATATATATAACAACAATTAAACATTAAATATACAAACACACAATTATATATATATATATATATATATATATATATATATATATATATATATATATATATATATATATATATATATATATATATATATATATATAATTGTGTGTTTGTATATTTAATGTTTAATTTGTGTGTATATTATATATAGATGACACATATGTACATTTTCCAATGGTTCAAAAAAAGTTAATGGCCATTTTTGCAATATTTGTCCATATATGTTGCGTATATGACATATTGTATATGTGAAATACAAATATGTACTTGGATGTCATAAGTATTTAGCATATATTGCCATATATCAGATTTCTAGATGGGGAGAAATGTTATCTTTTGTTGGAGCCACTAAATATTGATACTTCTTATTTCTTAACTCTTCTTAACTCTTCATCGATCATGGAATTTAAGCATGCACTGGGGCGCTTTCCTGCCGAGTGTGATGCTTCTGGGATGAGAATCAGCACCTCCAAGTCCGAGGCCATGGTGCTCAACTGGAAAAAGGTGGTTTGCATCTCCAAGTTGGAGGAAAGTCCTTACCCCAGGTGGTGGAGTTCAAGTACCTTGGGGTTTTGTTCACAAGTGAGGGAAGGATGGAACGTGAGATTGACAGGCGGATCGGTGCAGCAGTAATGGAGTCGATGTACCGGTCCGTTGGAGATGAGCCGAAAGGCAAAGCTCTCGATTTACCAGTCAATATACGTTCCTGCTCTCACCTATGGTCATGAGCTTTGAATCATGATCGAAAGGACAAGATCTCGGATACAAGCGGCCGAACTGAGTCTCCTTCGCAGGGTGACAGGGCGCACCCTTATAGTTAGGGTGAGGAGCTTTGTCAGCCGAGAGGAGCTCGGAGTAGAGCCGCTGCTCCTCCACATTGAGAGAAGTCAGCTGAGGTGGCTCAGGTTTCGGATGCCTCCCAGACGCCTACCTAGGGAGGTGTTCCAGGCATGTCCAACCTGAAGTAAGACCCAGGACACGCTGGAGGGACTATGTCTCTCGGCTGGCCTGGGAATGCCTCAGGCTCCCCCCAGAGGAGCTGAAGGTAGTGTCTGGAGAGAGGGAAGTCTGGAGTTCTCTCCTGAGACTGCTGCCCCCGTGACCCAGCCCCGAAAAAGCGAATGAAAACGAATGAATGAACTTTTCTGATGTTAAAACTCTGGTATTGTGTTGTCTGAAGATGACATTTTACTCATGCGCATAGCCATAAATCATAAATCCAGAGAAGTTTTCGAGTGGTCTGTTAATTTTTCATAGCTGTACACTATAAATACATTCTTACCTCTCTTGTGAGGGTTCTCATGATATCCATCCACCATCCCAGCTTGTAGATTAAACTAAAATTGGGTCTTTCCGAGAACAACCTGCTTTTTTAAGTTAAAAAATAATATCTAAACATTAATAAAGTGGCAGCAGCCAATCAGAACGGAGCTTGTGCTTTTAGACAAGAGTGAGAAAAACAGATTGTTGGTGGATATTATTGTGTAATAGAAATGACTTGCTTTCTGATTTCTAAATATTCATAATGATATTTGCAATTAATCCACTATAATATGTTAGAGTCAGTCCGTGTGTCTGTGAATATGAATGCATAAGTGTGTTTGTATAAAAAAAAACATCAGCCAGCCACTCTTCAACAGCAATGTCTTTTGTTATACTCATAATTGTACATTTTATTCTTTTGAAAAGCTATGGAAATACAAAAATAAAATACTTATTACAACATACATGACCTGAATGTTCCAGACTCTCATGGGATAAATAAAAAAATAATCCAGTCAATAAACCATAGCAATATATTAGTATAATATAATATACACAATTAAGCCAATTCTAACTGCTCACAGAAATATGACTGACCCTAAACCAGCAGAAATGTTCTTTTTGTTGTCGGTTTAACAGGTTTAGCATGGACCCAATTCACATTTCCGGGTTTCTCAGTAGTGGACGTCGTCATTGTTGAGGAAACTTAGAGCACAGTGAATGGGAGAGAACAACAAATATATTTTTAGGTCCTGTTTGTTGGAATAATAAAAGAAAAACTCCCTGATGGTGTTATCAAGGCTTTCAGGAAAAGGAAAACAATAGTATGAGACTGATAAAGGCAGCCAGAAGAGAGAACAACGTCAAATTTACTGTCCTGCCCCATAGATGCTGCATTAGAAACACCTCGCATAAGCAGTAATTCGTTTTTTTGTAATTTGATGCAAAGATGATAAAATACATACATAAATACATAAATGTACATACGTTTTATACAAACACACCATAACAGTCTTGTGAAAAGGGTCCATTGCTGTGGCAGCTTCATTATTTATCTGCATTGATTAAAGTGCATCATTTGAAGAAATATATCTGTTGTATATACAGTACAACAAGCAATACTTTATGTAACTTAAAATGTCAGTGAAATACAGTGATGCAGTAGACCATAACACACACACACACACACACACTCATACCGGCTTTCATCGGTATGACCTTTGACCTCTGTGATTTTGATTGTTGAGCTCATTTAAAACCACATCTGAGTTTGAGCTGGGGTCTTCTGCTTCAGTTATTATCCTGTCATCCATCGGGTTTCCTGCAATCACAGACAGTAGAAACATAAAGTTTAGTTTCTTGCACAGACGGATTTGTTTCGAAAGAGTTCAATATTTCACCTGTTGCAAATTGAACAAACTCTGAGTTGCAGAGGAAGCTTTGAGTTGACAAAACCAAACAAATGTACCCTGGTTAAGATCAAGATGTGGTTTCACAATGCTTGATATAAACGGAGTTAAAGGAACACCACTTTTTTTGGGAATAGTTTTATTTTTCAACTCTCTTTTTCTAATTTATGAATCTATTCAGCTCATCTGAGGGTCTGACGGGAGCACTTTTAGCTTAGCTTAGCATAAATAATTGAATCGGATCAGACCATTAGCATCTTGGTCTCAAAAAAGTCTAAAAAAAAAAAAAAAAAGAGTTTTGAAAATTTTCCTAATAAAAACTTGAATATTCCATAGTTTCATTCATTCATTTTCCTTCGGCTTAGTCCCTTTATTCATCAGGGGTCGGCACAGCGGAATTTGGCTGGAAACCGCCAACTATTCCAGCAAATGTTTTGCACAGCGGATGCCCTTCCAGCTGCAACCTAGTACTGGGAAACCTCCATAGACACTCATTCACAAACATACACTACGGCCAATTTAGCTTATTCAATTCACCTATAGCGCATGCAACATGCAAATTCCACACAGAAATGCCAAATGGCCCAGCCGGGACTCGAAACAGCGGCCTTATTGCTGTGAGATGACAGTGCTAACCACTGTGTCGCCCTTCTGTAGTTTCATCATGTATTAAGACTGACAGGCATTAAAAAGTTCCTATTTTCCAGGCTGATATAGCTAGGAACTATACTCTCACCCAGGCGTAATAATCAAGAAATTTTGCTGTCGTACCATGGCTTCAGTAGGCGCAAAGATATTATGCACCACCTAAAAATAGTCCCCAGCTAGGTAACTACTACAGTAACAGTGCTATTTAATATTATTGCGCCTGCTGCATGGTTGTTTTTTCCATAAGTTAAAGGTTTGATATATTGCATCCATTATACAGTATTTAGCTGCAATATTAGCACTGAAATATTTTACTCTACCAATAATAAAAACTGAGTAAGGATGATGAAACCGAGTTATCACACTTTTTTGAGGCTCTAGAGGAGAGTGTACAACTGTTTCTGATTTAAAGGTGCAGTATGTAGTGATTGAACTAGGCATTGGAGTGCAAATTCAAACTAAAGGAGAGATTTTTATTTCATTATCATAAATCATTGAATATGATTAGACCATTAGCATCTCACTAATTTTCTAATTAAAAACTTGAATATTTTGTAGTTTCATCATGTATTAAGACTGACAGGCATTAAAAAGTTCTTACTTTCCAGGCTGATATAGCTAGGAATTATACTCTCACCCTGGCGTAATAATCAAGGAATTTTGTTATTGTACCATGGCTGCAGTACAGGTGCAAAGACATTATGCACCAACTGAAAATAGTCCCCAGCTAGGTAACTACTACGGTAACAGTGCTGCGTAATATTATTGCGCCTGCTGCATGGCAATAAACAAATACAAGATTACAAATGGGGTTGCCAAGTCCACGCTTTTCCAGCATAATTGGTCTACTTTTAACCACTTCCTGTGCATTGTTTTTTCCATGAGTTTCAAGGTTTGGCATATTGCATCAATTACATTTAGCTGAAATGTTCATTCATTCATTCATTCATTCATTCATTTTCCTTTGGCTTAGTACCTTATTTATCAGGGGTTGCCACAGCAGAATGAACCGCCAACTATTCCAGCATATGTTTTGCGCAGCGAATGCCCTTCCAGCTACAACCCAGTACTGGGAAACACCTATACATACACCCAGCACCCAGAGCAAACCCACGTCAACGCGGGGAGAACATGCAAACTTCATACAGAAACGCCAACTTCTTGCAGTGAGGCGACAGTGCTAACCATTGAGCCACCGTGTCAAAATGTGCTGAAATGTTAGCGCTGAAATATTTTACTCTACAGAATTTATATTCTACCAATAATAAAAACTAAGCAAGGATGATGAAACCGAGTTATCACACTTTTTTGAGGCTCTAGAGGAGAGTGTACAACTGTTTCCATGGTAAAATAACAACTTAAAGGTGCAGCTAGTATGTAGTGGTTGAATTAGGCATTGCAGTCCAAATTCAAATGATAATACTGGAGAGAGTTTTATTTCATTTCTGAGGCTGCTACTGTCCTCCAGAGGTTGCATATTCAGATGCGCTCACATATATTGAAATAGCTTTCATTACTAAAATAAAATATGCTGTGTTTTGCACCAAGGTAAACCTGGGGTTCGTTCTTCGTACCTAGTTTAAATGATCCAAGATGATTTGACAGATCCTGGATCTTTTAATCTTGATAACTGATCTCTGGATAATTTGGTTCTTCAAACAAGTTCACGAATCCGATTAAAATGTCTGGATGAACTGATCTGAGATCGCTGCGGGTGTTGTGATGGACAGATCTATCAATCCTCGAAATCATGATCAGCAATGCAACGATTAGCAATCGGCACAGCCATGTAATGACATCATCTGATTAATATTCAATTAACAATGTGAGCAAAATTACAAAAAATTTGTAGTAAACGATTTGTTAAATCTGATACACAATAACTTTCCACATTTGTTGTGGGTTACAGGCTTTACACTTTCATGTGTCAAGAGTATTTAGCAAAAAAGCATTTTGATATCGCTAAAGGTGTCAACAACTTTTGTGAAGTATCAAATCACCGTCATATTAGCTGTCAAAACATGTGCATGACTGCATAAATTATTATTTCTTAAAAAAAACAGCTGAATATTGTGCATGTCTATTATTATACACAAATTGAACTAAAGCTGGTACCTTAAGGTTTGTGTCTAAAAAGTCCATATTAATAAATGTTCTTTGAACCCCTTAAGGAGAACAACCCTGTGACAGTCTTTGTACTTTTATTTCGGAGTGCAGATTGCATAAGTTTTATTTATATATATAAAATGTCAGAGTTCGGGACATGCTTTCAGTATTACCTTTGCTTGAAAAGACCCGATCTAATCCTAAGCCTGCTCCCGAGCAGGTTTGAGCTACCAGAATTGTTGCTATGACAACAACTTTTAGATGAGTTTTGAAGAATGGATCTTGTAAAATCGTCAATAACCAAATCCAGCTAATTGAGTAATCCACGTACGAAGAATGGACCCCAGGGTGCTGAAACATATTTGGGTAAACTGGCAGTGGGCAGGTTATAGAGACCAAACCAAGGACAGACGTTCTGACATGGAGCGCACATTCTCAAAGCAGAATAAGTGACTTTAGCATTGTTTTTCAGATAATCAAGAATGTCCACTTAGCATGTTTCTTAAATATCTGTTAACATATTATGGTATTTTCATGCTTTAGAAAAGTCAAAAACTTAAATTCAGCACATTTAAAAAGTATATCTTGAATGTCTGGTTGTTTCTTTGGTTACTGGTTTATTAAATGAGTTTCACTAGTTAATAGTGCACATCTGATAGATTTGTCCTGCATTTATTTTACATTTATAGTTTTGATTGCTTAAAGCGTTATTTTGTGGTGCAAACCTGGCAACCCCGATTATCAGCTTGTCTATCAGGTAATACTCACCAATGCCAAAGGGCACTTCAGATGCCAGACTGTCACGGTTCAGGAAAGATGAGCTTGAATGATTTGAATTCGACGAACGCAATGAAGACATCTTTCTCTTGGAAGCTTTGTTTATTTTCTGAGTTGCCGTGCGACTCCATTCTGTTGCGTCAGAAGTCGGTAATTAGATAAACATCCCACACAAAAGAAAGCCAGACTCATGCGTGAACTAACAAAGGCCTCATACCTGAGTTTTCTGCCAGTCTCAGTTTGCCACAACACAGGTATGTCCTCCACTGTCGTCTGACGTTTTCTTTCATGGCACAGTGGAACACAAAGATGAAGAATCCTGTGGGGACATTCAAGTGTCAACATTCCTTCCGAACGCTAAAAATAGACACTGACTTGATGATATCGAACAAAGGAGCTGTGACACTGGATTGTGCTACATGATAGTAATCACTGCAGCAAAAGAACACTACAGTTCTGACAAATGTGCAATGTTGTTTTCTATGCACTAAAACAGTATTGAAAAATGCTCACACACAATTGATCTTCAGGTATTCAAACATACAGAGTCATTAAAAGTTTCTAAATCGATTTTTATATTTTTACTCAACCAAAACATGATAAAACCTCTTTCACATTCAATATTAAATTTGCTTTTAATATTCAAAATAGTCAAATACAAAACCTTATTAAAAATGGTAAGAGACTGTGGATCTCAAAAGTTTGCAACTGTATACCATTGGAGAAGATCACATTCTTTGAGAGAAAAGGGTGAATTATTGTGATTTGGAATCCATTTTTGAATTGTAGTAAAACAGTACCACATGGTTTGATTTGACAAAAGAGTTTTTTAGTTTTACTTGCTTAGTTTTGATGTTCTGTATTGTTAACTTTTGAAAAAGTTAATTAAAATAAAAAATAAAATCTAATAAAAAAATGTTAAGAGCATGGGCCATTTTTGATGACGCGGTGGCGCAGTAGGTAGTGATGTCGCCTCACAGTAAAAAAGTCGCTGGTTCAAGCCTCAGCTGGGTCAGTTGGTATTTCTGTGTGGAGTTTGCATGTTCTCCCCGCATTCGCGTGGGTTTCCTCCGGGTGCTCCGGTTTCCTCCACAGTCCAAATACATGCGGTACAGGTGAATTGGGTAGGCTAAATTGTCCGTAGTGTATGAGTGTGAATGAGTGTGTGTGGATGTTTCCCAGAGATGGGTTGCAGCTAGAAGGGCATCCGCTGCGTAAAACATATGCTGTATAAGTTGGCGGTTCATTCCGCTGTGGCGACCCCAGATTAATAAAGGGACTAAGCCGAAAAGAAAATGAATGAATGAATGACTGAATGAGCCATTTTTCACAAAGCATAAAAAAGATAAATTAAATTAAATATATATATATATATATATATATATATATATATATATATATATATATATATATATATATATATATATATATATATATATATATATATATATATATATATATATTACAAATAAATTGTAATTACGTTGAGGGACCATTAAAAACATTCTTAAAATAAAAGAAATAAAAAATAATAAAATGTACATATCTTTAAAAAAGCTTGTAACGTGGAAAAAAAATTATATTTAAAGAATTTCAAAAAACAATTGCGTATTTTTATTTTTCTGTGCTTAAGCCAAAGCAGTACAATTTAATACAAATAAAATTCAGTTTATTCATTAATAAGACTAAGTAAATTAAGTAATAATTAACATCAGATATTAATAATTTTATTATTAAAATATTATCTGGAAAATGTTAAATTTGTATTAAATGTATCATTGTAAGTCCTATCCTAATGTTAGATAAATAATCCTAAAGGTAAATATTTTAAGTTGAATTAAAATACATGTGTATTGCAGTATTGTATTATTATTTTTTCCCTCTCAAAAACTCAAATTTACTATTGATTTTTTAATTATCAGATTTATTAATATATTAGTTTTTAGATTCAAACCTGTCTCATTCTTATTTTATGTGTCTCAAATTACAGAGTTTCTGGAACAAAATATTTCAAGTTTTTCAGATACATGAGAGATTCCGATTGAACCAGATCCTATATTAATTATATTTGGAGTTTCTGAAGAATTTGAGACTTACACGAGTGCAACAAGTTTGTTTCATATGGGTTGATCTCTGCCAAAAAAAATATCCTTTTGTTTTGGAAGTTGGAATTTCCAACTCTTAAATTATGGCTGACAAAGTAAACGGGTACATTACATCTGGAAAAAATCTGGTATACGCTATTTGAACAAAATTTGCCTACTATGCCTTTAGTACCTACTTTCACCATTGGATAGCACAACCAAATTTTATGTCTAATTGTTAAAATGTAAGTTTTATGTTTATATTTTTAAAAAAAAAGTGTATTACCAAGTTAATTTCTGCTGAAATTTCTAATTATAAAAAATATTTAAACCAGATTTACTAGTATATTTACTATCAAAATTGGAGAAAAATTTAATATTTTGATTTTGACAAAACAATTAAGTTGTCCCCCCAAAAAACTTAAGAATTCTGCTGTTTCAATACATTTTATATAAGTTGTTTGAACAAGCAGCAAAAAAAATGTTTTGGTGTAAAAAGTGTGTGTTTTCATCAAGACTCATCAACAGGTACATGAATGCAAGGTTTTATGTTCAATCCACTTAAAACGTTTTTACAAATTTAAGTGGAATGAACATAAAACAATTAAGTTGTACCATAAAACTTAAAAATTGTGTTGTTTCAATAAACTTTAAATAGGTAGTTTACACAAGCAGCAAAAAATAATGTTTTGGTGTAAGAATGTGTGTAATTTTGTCGACAAAAATGGTCTTGTGCAAACTGAAACTAACCTTGTAGAGTGTTAAAAATGGCAAACAGGTACATGAATGCAAGGTTGACGGGACCCCAGGCGAAGAAAGCGAAGCCCCAGGTGAGTCCCAGGAGGACGGTGAGTCCAGCCACACTGCGCATCTCCTGCCAGCCGCTGCGCTGCTGTGTGTTATGAGGATTCTGCTGCTTGATGCGGCACAGCTGGATCATCACCACGATAAACATGGCCAGGTTCAGCAGGAAGACCAGACAGTAATACGCCACCACACCAAAATAGAAGACCATGTCGTTTTTAATCCAGCAGCTGAAGGAGAAAAGATGGAAGATAGCTGTGATGTTTCCACTCAAAAAATGACATTTGCTTTTTGTTCAAACTACTTATTTAAAATGAGCTGAAACAACATAATTCTTGAGTTGTTTTGAGGACAACTTACAGTGCTCAGCATTTATAAGTACACCCCTCACAAATCTCTCTTTTAAATTAATATTTTTAATAGGAAGCTATACAATATTATATTTGTGCATATACGTTAGATTAGTCAGTACTGAAGCCAAATCTGGAGCTTATCTAAAAAAATAACTTACAATAACGGTCCAAAAACTAGTACAGCCAAATTTATATGATATAGAAAAATATTAAATACAAATTTAAAAAACAGAAGCAAAAAAAAAAGTTAGTTGAAATTTTGTAGGTCTTAATTTTTTTTTTTTGCAACATTTTGCTTAAATTTAATTTTATTATCTTTCAATTTCTAAATATGTTTGGTGACTAAAATATTATTTTAATAAATATATCTGTTTAATAAATCTGCTAATAAATCAGAAACTAATGCGCACCCAAGTTGGCAAGATGACGAAGTGTCCGTTACACGTCAGTGTGCATTATTTTCTAATAACCCAACAGACCAGAGTCAATTATTCCACTTACACTACGGTTACCACATATAAAGACAACAGTCAGGGGTCTCATTTATAAAACCTTTCAAAAATTGAACATATGCCAGAATTAAGTCAGGGCTCCCAGGTAAGTTTAAGCGTGGCTTTACCAACATGGATTGCTGCCAAGACTCATGTGGCTTTTAACGGTGTATGAAGTTCCCATGACAAGCGTCGAAGGAGTGGAGAGAAAGATCAACAAGCACCTCCGGAGGTGGCTGGGAATCCCTCTAAGTTTCACTTCAGTAGGCCTTTATATTAGATCAGGGCAGCTCCAAATTCCTCTGTCATCCGTGGTGGAGGAATTTAAGGTAGCAAAGGGCAGGGTCATAATGACATACAGAGACTCCCAGGATGAACAAGTCAGGCAGGCAGGTATCCTTACAAGATCAGGACGCAAGTGGGCAGCTGACTCATCTATTGCACAAGCTGAAAGTATGTTGAAGCTACGTGACATCATGGGGATGCCATGCACAGGAAGACAGGGTCTTGGAACTTCCCATATTCAGCAATGGAGAGAGGCGGGATCCAAGGATAGAAGGGCTATGATCCAGGAGGAGGTACGGAACCTGGAGGAGGAAGGGCGAAGGGCAAGGGCAGTGGAGCTAGCGTCCCAGGGAGCATGGACCTTGTGGGACCTACCCAAGAGAAAAATCACATGGGGAGATCTGTGGAGATTGGAACCTTTCCGCATCTCATTCATGTTAGGATCGGTGTATGACACACTCCCAACTCCGACAAACTTGCACAAGTGCGGCTTAAGAGAAGTCCCATTGTGCAAGCTTTGTGGGGAGAGGGGTACCATGGCACACATCCTGTCAGGGTGTAAAATAGCACTTGCCCAAAGTAGATACAGGCACTCATGGCCAGACTCATGGCACTCGCTAACACCCTGGAGCAAGAGAGACGCAAGAAACACCTACCACATGGGAGATCAACACCATCAATCAAGTTTGTAAGAGCGGGTCAAAAACCACCAACCACAGTAACAACAAGAACCAATCTGCTGCAAAAGGCCCAATCATGGGAAATGAAGGTAGACCTGAGGGAAAGACTGCAATTCCCCCCGGTTGTCCAGACAACCCTGACGCCAGATGCAGTACTGTGGTCTGATGAGGCAAAGAAGATCATTCTCATCGAACTTACACTTCCATGGGAAGAGGGTTGTGAGCATGCATTTGAGAGGAAGAGCGCCAAATACCAGGACCTCTTGCATGACTGCAGGGAGAAAGGTTGGCAGGCATGGCACTTCCCAGTCGAGGTCGGCTGTAAAGGATTCCCTGCCCAGTCAGTATGGAGGATGCTTACAGCCATTGGGGTGATGGGGAGGGAGAGAAAGAAAACTGTTCGGGGGAGGCAGCAGAGAGAGCTTCTTGCTGGTTATGGAGCAGGAGAGAGGAGTTTAGCTGGAAGCCAGGGGGAGTTGATGGGCAGTGATTTGGCCACCACTGCTGACCCACCAATGTTGAGGGTGTTGCGGTTTAGGGTTGAAACACCCAATGATCGTTGGATACCGGCTGATGAAATCAACTCCTCCTGGCCAAGACTACATTTACCAAAAGTGAATGAAGGAGAAGCATCTTTGAATGTAATTGTAACCAGTTTTATTTATTTATGAATGATTACGGCTCATTGATGATTAAGTGATTCAATTAAGTCAATATTAAAGTTAACTATATCTACTTGGAGTTTACTTACAGCTGCACACATTCTTCTGTCAACTTTGTTCTTTTCTAGATATCAACCTTTGAGTTGGAAGCAGCGTATGTACCACTGCTTTGTGGGTGTGTACCACATGTATAAATGACACCCCAGATGTTTTATTTCAAGGCATTTGTCAGGGGTTTTCCACAAACTTGTTATGTGTTTAGTACTAGTTTCTTACATATCTCACCCAAAGCTTTTGATTTAGTTTTGATTAGGGATGCACCGATACGGTATGTTTGATCGATTCCGTTAACCAATAACTGCTTAGATTTGGAGGCCAATATATTAGCCAATTCTATGTAAATATTTATAATTTTTTCACGCTTTTCAGCATGACTGCAAAATCAAAAGGCAAGAATATTTATAGTGAACAGCTGATTTTATTTACTGCCTGTTAAAAAAAATCCATAAATAAAGCAACCAAATCACTGAACATTAACTAATTCAATATTCCAGTAATCAAAAATAAGTAAGATAATAAAAAAGTGGCAAGCGGCAAGCATGTGAAGTGGTTCCATGGACAGAAATAACACCTAATTTATCAGCTTAACAATATTGGACTCACTTTGTTATCAGACCGATAACAATAACAATAAAAATAGCATTTATCAGCCACGGAATTGGCTAATTATTAGGCACTATCCCTAAAAACTAAGAAGTAAAACTAAAAACCTTAACACTAGTAGTTACCTTATTTATCCTAGTACATTCTTAGCATAAGTACACATTACATACTACGTATACTAAAATAAAAAGCAACCAAATCCTCTTCATCCACATTAGTGTTTTTCAAATGTTTCTTGAGATGTGGAAAACCATAAAATATTCTTAAAATGCAATTAATTTCTCCCTGAAAAAAAAAACAAGTGCCCAGACATGATAAATGTTTTTATTATCAAAATATCTCTGGTGCTTCTAGGTCACGATCAATCAGCATTCCATGTCTGATAACGAATATTTGACGAATGACAGCAACTGCATATTAAAGTGAGCATGCCATCTTTGCCTAATGTAATATGAAGATATGTCAGATTTTCAATTTCTGAACAACCAAATAAATACAGTCACACTTTACAATAGAATTCCATTAATGAATGTTAGTTAATGTATTTACTAAGATGAACTAAGTATGAGCAATACTTATACAACATTTTTTAATCATAGTTCAAGATGTACTAATGCATTATTAAAATTTGCACCATGAGTTATCATGAACTAACAATAAATGACTTTTTCTCATTAACTAATGTTAACTAAGATGAATAAACACTATTAAATATTGTTCATTGCTAGTTCATGTTAGTAAATACTTTAACATTACCTAATGGAACCTTATTGTGAAGTGTTACCACATGCCGTGTTCAACATAAATGAGTACACCCCATTTTAAAAATGAATATTTTATCCATTTCTCAGTGAATATAGGCAATTTATTTTGCTGCATTTGAACAAAAGAGATTCATTAAACAGATATATTTATTAAAATAATATTTTAGTCACTGAACATCTTTAGAAATAGACAGATAACACATTTAAATTCATGTGAAATATTGGAAAAACTAAATTACAAACTACAAAATTTCAACAAAATATTTATAAATTTTTTGTTTCTTTTGAATTTTGCTCTTTTAAACGTTTTAATTTAATATTTTTCCCTAACATATAAATTTGGATGTATTAATTTTGGGATGTTATCATAAGTTATTTTGTTAGATTAGCTCCAGATTTGGCTTACTAATCGAATGTACACCATCTGACAAAAGTCTTGTTGTCGATCCCAGTTGTAAAAGCAACAAATAATAACTTGACTTCTAGTTGATCATTTGGAAAAGTGGCAGAAGGTAGATTTTTTTGATGAATCATCTGTTGAACTCCATCCCAATCATCACAAATACTGCAGAAGACCTACTGGAACCTGCATGGACCCAAGATTCTCATAGAGATCAGTCAAGTTTGGTGAAGGAAAAACCATGGTTTGGGGTTACATACAGTATGGGGACATGCGAGATCTGCAGAATGGATGGCAACATCAACAGACTGAGGTATCAAGACATTTGTGCTGCCCATTACATTACAAACCACAGGAGAGGAATTCGTCAGCAGGATAGCACTCCTTCTCATACTTCAGCCTCCACATCAAAGGAAAGAAGGTCAAGGTGCTTCAGGATTGGCCAGCCCAGTCACCAGACATGAACATTATTGAGCATGTCTGGGGTAAGATGAAGGAGGAGGCATTGAAGATGAATCCAAAGAATCTTGATGAACTCTGGGAGTCCTGCAAGAACGCTTTCTTTGCCATTCCAGATGACTTTATTAATAAGTTATTTGAGTCATTGCAGAGATGTATGGATGCAGTCGTCCAAGCTCATGGAAGTCATACACAATATTAACTATTTTTCCACTTCACCATAACTTTATATTCTATACTGTACATTATTTCTGTTGAGTGACAAGACTTTTGTCTAAGCAAAGTCAGACCTTACTGTCCTAATTAAATCATTAAAAATCAAGGCATGATCATATTTTATTTTGGTAAAATAAGCGTAATCTAGAGGCCTTTGCCTTTCATACAGTATAAGCCACTTCTGATACCAAATGATCAACTAAAAGTCAAGTTATTATTTAGTGTTCCGAAAACTTGGATAGGTGACAACACTTTTGTCAGGTAGTGTATGTTGAGAACTGTTTATCATTTATATAAAAGAAACTCTTCAACAAAGTGTTAAGAATGGCAGGAATTATTACTCACAAATCGTCAGTCGCTCCATCTGCATACCTCCCGTACGCCACAAGGCCATAGTTGTCTTTGTTAACGGCTATGACGATTATGACTATGATGAGAGGAATGCCTTTAAAGAAACAAAACATAATAAGCTCAAACAGACTAAACAATCTGAACAAAGCAGCCTTCAAAAAACACACAACACCTCAGTCACGACACGTACCCCATCCAGCAAATCCAATCTTCAGCATAAAGCGGGAGATGTAAGTGTTAAACACCTGCACGATGGCCAGGTACATGTGGACGGCCTCCAGTGCCATCCAGGTAAATGATGCCAGGAGGAAATAATGCAGGAAAAAAGCAGTGGAGATGCAGAGACCCACGGCGTCTGGATATAGAGCCAACCAGGCATCCAACAGGAACACCAGGTTTAACAGCAGCAGGGCGAAACACAGGTGAATCAGGATCTTGGACGGGATGTCTTTGCGCAGTTTACTGCATAGATAAAAAAATATATGTTGTGTTTTATACATACACTACCATTCAAATGTTTGATGCCAAAGTCTTTATTTGCATGTGTGGGTGTTATCAAATTGATAAAGATGTTTTGTCAGTTTTGTTAGTGTTTTTCTAGTGTTTTCCTACAGCCAGTTGGAGCTTTCTCAGTCCTCATACGTTATACTGAAATTCAGAAGTTAAATGGTGAACCTGTAAATATTTTCCTTACCCGAAGGCCAGATAAGTAAGCAGGGTGATGGACAGGAAAATAGCCGATATGCCACAGCCGATGTATGTAATATATGTCAGAATGAGGAGATCCAAAGGAGGGATTGCAGTCTTTGAAATGTCCTGTCAACCAAGATTTAACACAACTATAAGAATTAAAACATACCGGGGTCACTGAAAATATATATATATATACCAGCATTTTGCAAAAACTTAAAAATCAAAACTAGCAACAATAGTAAAGCAATCACTTTTATTTAATTTAAAGCATGATTGTGGGGCAGATTATCAACTTATAAAGCTCGACTTGTCTATATACTGTATGTATATATAATTGGCTTGCATAGTTAACTCTCATTAACCTAGTTAAGCCAACTATACAAAAATATAGCAAAGACAAAAAAAAAATTGTTTAAAATGTGTTGAAAAAAATCTTGGTAACACTTTATAATAACTACACTCTATCAATTATCTATTAAGCATTAGCAAATAGTTAAGTCATTGTTTGTTAAGCATTAACTCTACATTAATAGACGTTAGTAAGCAGTTCATAAATACAGCTACAAATGCTCTATTCTTGACTTATGAGCACATTTATCATGTGCTTAATGATTGTGTTTTCATACTTTACTACTTATTAATTGTTCATTACTAAATTCAGTATTGCATTATTTACAAACCATTTCTATTTAAGAGTAGTTGGTGACTTTTAGAATCTTTCAGAATGAGTAAATAATTATAGTAAACGAGAATAGTAAACGATTAATAAACTATTCAAATCAACATTTATATATCTTATTATTCAGGCATATATAATAGTTAATTAGTATGTTAATAAATGGTTTGTTAACTCAGCTTCATGCAGTTTTGTGACCTAATCTAAAGTGAGGACTATTTATGCTTTATAAATCCCTTATAAAAGACAAATAAAGGCTTAGGATCAAATCAACAATAAACGTTTGCCATCTTATCTAAAAAATTAAATTACTGTAAACTTTAAACATTGCCGAATAACAGGAGTGTTAAAATACAATAAGAAACAAATATAATTAAACAAAATTGGATAAAACAACAATATATTAATTGAACAATTTATTATGATACAACATTTTTAAGTTATTTAGCAAAGTTTAAACTGTACAGTAATTTTATTTTACATAAGATTGCAAAGATTTATTTTTCACTTGATACAGATTCATTTATGTATCTTCAAATGAACAGAAATTAATAAAGTAATGTATTTTCTTTTTCCTTTTAGACTATAACTGAGCCTTTAGTTGTCATTTATAGGGATTTATAAAGCATAAATAGGCCTCACTTTAGATTAGGTCACAAAATTGGATGAAGTAGTGTTAATAAAGCCTTTATTAACATACAAATTAACTATTACTATATGCCTGAATAATAAGATATATGAATGTAAATTTGAATAGTTTACTAATCATTTACTAACTCCTTCTGAATGATCTTAAAATAGCACCAACTATTCCTAAATAACTAGTTTGTAAATAATGCAATACTTAATTAAGTAATGAAAAATAATCATTAACAAAGTATGAAAACACAATCATTAAGCACATTATAAATGTTTTTATAAGTCAAGAATAGAGCATTTGTAGCTGCATTTACAAACTGCTTACGAACGTCTATTAATGAAGAGTTAATACTTAACAGATAATGAATTTACTATTAGCTAATGCTTAATATATATAGTTCATAGTGTGTAGTTATTATAAAGTGTTACCTAAATGTTAATTTGAATAGATTATTATTCGTTTACTTACACATTCTGAATGATCTTTAAAAACCATCAACTACTGTCAAATAACTGGTTTGTAAATAATGCAGTACTTAATTTAGTAATGAAAAAATAATAATTAACAAAGTATGAAAATACAATCATTAAGCACATTATTAATGTGCTTATAACGTAAGTCAAGAATCTAGCATTTGTATATGCGATTATAAACTGCTTACTAACATCTGTTAATGTAGAGTTAATACTTAACAGATAATGATTTCAGTATTTGCTAATGCCTAATAAATGATTCATAGTGTGTAGTTATAATAAAGTGTTACCAAAATCTTCTCTCCATCAAAAAACACTTGGGAAAATTTCACAGGAGGGCTAATAATTTTGCCTTCAACTGTTCAAATGTTTCTTTATATATGGATTTTCTGTGTGTAGTAAATGTGCTTAGAAGCTCACCTGGTACAGCATTGTACCATTTACTCATTTATTGGTTCAATAAAAGAGCTGAATGAGCCAAAAACCAGGCGAAATATACAGTAATAGTTGTTTAAAGTCTTAGCCAGCGCCAGGATGTGGAAAATGCATTTTGAAATTGGTTCAATTAAAAATGACACCATTCACTCACCTTTCTAGGTAAGGTAAAAATGCAATGTAGATGGTGCGCAATAATGCATAAACCTATTAGCACTATTCATGAGCAATGTGGTTTCCTACGTGTTGCGATACATGTATGAAGCAATCAAATAAAACTTTGCCACATCTGAGAAAACCATACATGATGTATAGTGGCACTCATCACAGGGCACTAGAAATAGTTGTGAAATGTGCAAAAGGTAACGTCTGATAATTTTTGCAAAAATGTTGCCATCCGCTGAATGCCAGGTCTCATAAATTCTAGCTGTAACTCACCAGCAGAATGCCGAAGCTGGTGAGGTGATTGCAAGCACACTGCGTTTCTTCATCAGTAATATTGACCACACGACAGCCAGAACGGTTCCAGCCGCCTGAGCCGTCTGTAAACACACAACAAATGATTAAAGCGAGCAAAACATCTGATTCTGTTCTATTCTGTAAAGAGGAGGACTAGAGATGTGGTGACAAAATGATTCAGCAAATTTTGAGATTTTCAAAATGCATCATTATTCTCTTTTGAATCGATACTAAGCTTAGTTTTTTATGAAATGGTGGAGAGACCCCCCCCCCCCATGATTGAGAAGCGTTTTTTGTGTACACATGGCAACGCAGTGGCACAGTAGGTAGTGCTGTCGCCTCACAGCAAGAAGGTCGCTGGTTCGAGTCTCAGCTGGGTCAGTTGCCGTTTCTGTGTGGAGTTTGCATTTTCTCCCCGCATTCGCATGGGTTTTTTCCGGGTGCTCCGGTTTCCCCCACAGTCCAAAGACATGCGGTACAGGTGAAATGGGTAGGCTAAAATTGTCCGTAGTGTATGAGTGTGAATGAGTGTGTATGGATGTTTCTATATGCTGGATAAGTTGGCGGTTCATTCTGCTGTGGCAACTTCAGATTAATAAAGGGACTAATCTGAAAAGAAAATGAATGAATGAATGAAATACACACATTACATTACACTGTGATAATGTCTGCAATACGTTTATTGCACATACTATTATCGCCATAATGATAATTTTGCAATATTTGTGCAACACCTTTTCCAAACATACAGATATGCTCAAATTTCAGAAAATGTAGTTGATGGTTTCATGACCCTAAGCTCAGAATCAGTTCAAGAGAGAATAGCGATGAATTTTTAAAAATCTCAATCAATTCACAGCTCTAAAGAAGACACTTAAATACAACTATACCGTTTAAGCCAAAGTCCCAGAATACACAGAAAGCTGAATAGTTAGCCTGTGGAAAACAAAAAAAAAAAACCAGTTCATATCAATTACAATAACTACAGCCATGCGAATAATTAAAAGACCACTTGAAAATTCTCAGTTTCTCTATATTTACTGGAATTTTTAGATATGGGTTTGAGTAAAATGCTGTTTGTTTAATTTTATAATAGAGGTCTGATTACTGTATTCCACATTTTAAATACATTTTTTATTAGATTATATAATACTATATAATATAGAGTCTTGTTCAGAACCGCTCAGCTGGTTAGCATAAATGTATTACTTTGTAGTGACTGAAATCAGGGTAAATCCACCAAATACTGATTTCTTTACTCTTCTGAAGTTACAACCTATTATACTAGTAATGTTTATGGTATTGTTGAAAAATGAATGTAAAAATACAGCTGAAGTCTGAAATGAATTATTAGCCCCCCTGAATTATTAGCTCCCCTGTTTATTTCCCCCCCCAATTTCTGTTTAACAGAGAGATTTTTTCAACACATTTCTAATCATAATAGTTTTAATAACTCATTTCTAATAACTGATTTATTTTTTCTTTGCCATGATGACAGTAAATAATATTTAACTAGATATTTTTCAAGACACTTCTATACAGCTAAAAGGCTTAACTAGGTTAATTAGGTTAACTGGACAGGTTAGGGTAATTAGGCAAGTTGTGTATAACGATGGTTTGTTCTGTAGACTATCGAAAAAAATAGCTTAAAGGGGCTAATAATATTGACCTTAAAATGGTTCATAAAAAATTAAAAACTGCTTTTATTCTAGCCAAAATAAAACAAATAAGACTTTCTCCAGAAGAAAAAATATTATCAGACATACTGTTAAAATTTCCTTGCTCTATTACACATCATTTGGGAAATATTTAAAAAAGAAAAAAAATTCAAAGGGGGGCTAATAATTCTGTCTTCAACTGTATCTGTAAACATGGCACATTTTGTGTTATTTTATGCAGAAAAAAAAGATCATTTTGAATTTTAATTTTGGAGGAAATGTCATCAAAAGATAAAACTAATTTGTGTAATTATTTGTACTGACTGGAATAGATCCATTGTTTCTCAGGGTTATCAGCACTTCATTTTGCAGACCAGAGATGCTCAGGTTTCCCACACTGCTACCCAGAATCCCGCTGTTCAGTTTACCATCTCCCAGGTTTTTGTCCTGCACAGAAATACAACATAGAGATATTTCTGGTTCAGCTTTCTGTACATCACAATATCTAGAAGCAATTTAAGTAAATGCTGGTTTGTGTGTAGAAAAGACAATGTAGATGATATCATGTATAAAGATATCAGTTATTTGAGCTCTTGAGCTGGTTCGAGTCCTGGCTGGACTGGTTGGCGTTTATGTGTGGAGTTTGCATGTTCTCCTCGTGTTCACGTGGGTTTCCTCCGGGTGCTCCGGTTTCCCCCACAGTCCAAAGACATGCGCTATAGGTGAATTGGGTAAGCTAAATTGGCCGTAGTGTATGAGTGTGTATGTGCGTGTATGAATAAGTGTGTATGGGTGTTTCCCGGTACTGGGTTGCGGCTAGAAGGGCATCCGCTGAGTAAAACATATGCTGGAATAGTTGGTGCTTTATTCCGCTGTGGCAACCTCTGAAATAGAGACTAAGCCAAAGGAAAATGAATGAATGAATGAATGAATGAGCTCTTTGGATGTGAATGAAGAGACCTGGAAGAAGGTGGCCTTCTGGAAGTAGTTGAACTGCACTCTGGAGATGAGCTGCTGCTGTTCGGCTGTGAGGTTTTGAGTGAGGGATGATGGGAGAATGACTGAACCCAAAGGACTGGACCGAACCTGAAGATCAGACTCTGCAGACCTCTTACTGACGCCGCCTGTAATCTAAGATGACAAACATGAAGTGTGTATATTATAATAGCTGTTGACAATTTAAAGTGTTTATTATATTATATTATGTTATGTTATGTTATGTTATGTTATGTTATGTTATGTTATGTTATGTTATGTTATGTTATATTATATTATATTATATTATATTCATCAAAATAATGTTTATAAAGTAATATTTGTATAATTTTATTTTAATTTAATTTAATTTAACTCCAAACATACAGTATGTGTTATTTTGGTATGACTGAAACATTATTTTAGCTTTTATAACTTCAGTTTTGTTTTGTATTTTGTTTTTTTAAGTTAAACACAAAGGTTTGTTTATTTAAAAAAAAAGCTTTTACATACTGTTCTAGTTTAAAACACAAATATTGGATAATGAGGTCAATGTATATTTATATATTTTTTATTAGATTTTTGGAGTTTTGTAGATTTTATAAATTTCACTTAAAAGTGCTGTACAATTAAACCCATTAAGAATTTAAGAACTTAAAATTTAAATGGCAAATATAATATTGATTATTACATCAATAAATTAATTATTAATTTTAAAATAATAATAATAATAATAATAATAATAATTATTATTATTATTATTATTATTATTATTATTATTCAAAGCAAATTATATATAATTTTTAATAAAATATATAAAATAATTTTTTTCTGTATTTTCTGTATACAGTAAAATCTTTCTGTATTTTTCCATTTAATCTACATCAGTTCAACATTTTCATTCTCTAAAGTCCATGCGATGATTGTCAGCACTAATAATGGAGATGCCTGCTTACCTGCAGATTCGCTGAATCGATTAAGGAAAAGGACGTCTGCTGAAAGTTTGCCCCGTCCACCTTCTTCACACCCAGAGACAGCGACTGTGAAAGCACTGTCTGACTCGACCCAGAAACTGCCAGTTTCAGACCCACAGTGTCCACAATGCCAATGGCTCTATTAACCAGAAACACTTTATGTGCAGTTGAAGTCACAATTATTATCCATCCTGTGATATTTTTTTTATATTTCCCAAATGATGTTTAACAGAGCAAGACATTTTTCACAGTATTTGCTTTAATATTTTTTCTTCTGTAAAAAAGTCTGATTTGTTTTATTTCGGCTAGAATAAAAGTAGTTTAAAAAAAAAAAACAATTTAATGTCAATATTATTATCCCCCTTAAGCAATATTCTTTTTGATTGTCTGCAGAACAAACTACTGTTATACAATGATTTGACTAATTACCCTAACTCGCTTAATTAACCATTTATATTTCACTTAAAGCTGAATAGCCTACTAGTATCTTGAAAAATATCTAGTAAAATATTATTTACTGTCATCATAGCAAAGATAAAATAATTCAGTTATTAGAAATGAGTTATTAAAACTATTATGATTAGAAATGTGTTGAAAAAAATCTTCTTTCCGTATAACAGAAATTAGAGAAAAAATATATATACAGGGGGGCTAATAATTCTGACTTCAACTGTACTTTCCAGGTCAGCATTAAATGACTCAATTCTAGTTATTTGTGTGGAGACTTTCTGACCTCTTTGAGAAAGGCGTAATTACGGCTGCAGGAACATCCAGGAGGTTGTTGACGATGTTGACAGAGGTGTTTGCCAGAGCCAGACTGACGGTCGGCCCAGCCAGGAGAGACTCCAGTTGGGATAAGAGCTGATCCACCTGACCCGCACTTAAAGACGAGGCATTACCACTCAAACTCAACAGCCCATCTGCACCTAATGTCCCTGATGAGTTTGTAGACACTGAAACGAGACGTAAAAAGAGAGAGTTTTTTAAAAAGCAGTTCATTTCTGACTGTAAAAAAGGAAAAATTTGATTAAAATGTATCAGGAATATGTCTGGGTCATATATTATAGTATTTTATATATACAGTGCTCAGCATAAATGCGTACACCCCTCACAAATCTCACTTTTAAATTAATATTTTCTATAGGATGCTTTACAATAATATATTTGTGTGTGTGTGTGTGTGTGTGTGTGTGTGTGTGTGTGTGTGTGTGTGTGTGTGTGTGTGTGTGTGTGTGTGTGTGTGTGTGTGTGTGTGTGTGTGTGTGTGTGTGTGTGTATATATATATATATATGTGTATGTGTTAAAGTCAGAATTATTAAACCCCTTTTGATTTTTTATTCTTTTTTAAATTTTTGCCAAATAATGTTTAACAGAGCAAGGAAATTTTCACAGTATGTCTGATAATATTTTTATTATTTTTCATTATCTTATTTGTTTTATCTTAGCTAGAATAAAAGCAGTTTTTAATTTTTTTAAAAAACATTTTAAGGTCAAAATTATTAGCCCCTTTAAGCTATATTTTTTTTTTCGATAGTCTACAGCAGTGGTTCTCAAAGTGGGGGTCGGGACCCCCCGAGGGACAATGAAGGGGGGGGGGGGGGGGGTCGCCTGGTCATTTCCAAAAATCTATTTATTTTTATAAAACCATAAGAATTACCATATTTTATCCATAACCTACAGAAAAAAATAGTCGTTTATAGTTACTATATACTATATAGTTACTAGTTCTATTGGATTGCGACCCCTGGTGGAATTACATTATATTAAGGAAACAGCAATAGCGTCAGATGAAGCAGATTTTATAACACCAGGTTAAAATTTCTGGCACATTTACAGCACTGACACATTTAAAAAAAATAAACGAAGAAGAGACTTTGGTCTATTGGTGTGTGTGTGCCATTGCATGCAATGTTTCTGTATTTATAACCACCACAGAGGATATTGGGGGTCGCGAGTCACTGGCATTGTTATTTTGGGGGTCGCGGGCTGAAAAGTTTGAGAAACCCTGGTCTACAGAACAAACCATCGTTATACAATAACTTGCCTAATTACCCTAACCTGCCTAGTTAGCCTAATTAACCTAGTTAAGCCTTTAAATGTCACTTTAAGCTGTATAGAAGTGTCTTGAAAAATATCTAGTCAAATATTATTTACTGTCATCATGGCAAAGATAAAATAATAATCAGTTATTAGAAATGAGTTATTAAAACTATTATGTTTAGAAATGTGTTGAAAAAATCTCTCCGTTAAACAGAAATTGGGGAAAAAAATAAACAGGGGGGCTAATAATTCAGGGGTGGGCTAATAATTCTGACTTCAACTGTATGTATTAGATTAGTCAGCACCAAAGACAAAACTGGAGCTAATTTAACAAAAAACTCAAAAAAAAAAAAAGTCCAAAAAAACTAAAAAAAAAAAAAAGTCCAAAAATTAGCATTTCCAAATTAATATGTTGGATAAAAAAAAAGAGTAATCCAGAAAATCAATCTTTGATTTAAACCACCTGCTATCGTTGCACCTGTTGCAGGTGAAGCTGTTTGATTGACAGAAGCAGTGACTGTAGTGTTGAAAGAGCTTGTGTTTGTGTTGATGGTGATTGTGAAGGATGGAGGAGCTGTGGTGAAGTTTTGATATTCGGTTATAGATGAATTACAGCTGCCATTCAAGGGAATGAGTGTACTGTATGTCCCAACACTGTAAACACAGAAAATACAAACATATTTAAAAATAAACACAAATACACATTAATTTGTTTGAAAGTTTTCTGAATATCAAATATCACTGAATATCTGTGGGGTGGACGGTTATTGGTTATAAAAACTGGATATAACAATATTTTAAAAAGACTGCATAGTGACATACAGTTGAGGTCTGAATTATTAGCCCCCCTGTTTATTTTTTCCCCCAATTTCTGAAGAAAAAGAATATTTTTACACATTTCAAAACATAGTTTTAATAACTCATTTCTAATAACTGATTTATTTTAGCTTAAAGTGACATTTAAAGGCTTAACTAGGTTAATAGGTTAACTAGGCAGGTTAGGGTAATTAAACAAGTTATTGTATAACGATGGTTTATACTGTAGACTATCGAAAAAAAATATGTAGCTTAAAGGGGCTAATAATTTTCAAAAAATTAAAAACTGCTGTTATTCTAGCCGAAATAAAACAAATAAGACTTTCTCCAGAAGAAAAAATATTATCAGACATACTGTGAAAATTTCTTTGCTCTCATCATTTGGGAAATATTTAAAAGAGAAAAAATGTCAAAGGGGGGCTAATAATTCTGACTTCAACTGTACATGATAAGCTGAACTCAAAGTAAAGCATTGAGCTGTACTGACCAGAAATCTGCAAACAAATTCTGTTGGTTTGAGTCTGTGCAGACGAGTTCAGAGCTGAAGTTCGTACTCAGAGATTGCTGCCATCGAGGATACAGATTCAACGGATCAAAAGAAGGATCATAGCAGATAGCTGGAAATGAAAATAAGCATGTCATTAGATATCCTCAGATAGACATTCATTCTCCTTCGGCTTAGTCCCTTTATTCATCAGGGGTCGCCACAGCGGAATGAACTGCTGTGAATACTGGTTAACAGGTTTGGGTATTTAAAACTCTGGGACTTGTTGTCCAAATACCTGGAGAAACTGACATTTCTGGAAAAGATCTGGCATCCGGGGCTGGATCTTATTTATCTGGCATGGAGACTGTGATCTAACACTGGGGACTACTTTCAGGCGCTGCATAATATCATTGTGCCTCCTGCAGCTATAGTTTGGCAGCAAAGTTGCTTTATTATTACGCCAGAATGAGAGTACAGTTCCTACAGCCATCGGCATAGAAAGTAGCAACTTAAATAGCAACATACACAATGAAACTACAAAAGAGTCAAGCTTTAGGAAGACTATCAAAGGTCTTTTTTGAAATGCGGACTGAGATGCTAATGATCTAATCCGATTCAATGATTTATGCTAAGCTAAGCTTAAAGTGCTCCCGCCAGGAGATTGGCTAAATGGATTCAAAATTGGTAAAACTCAACTATTTAACACAAATTAAAATAAAAGTAAATGAGTAGTTGTAAAATAAGCCTATTTAAAAAAATGGAGTCCTATAAGTTAACATAAATTTATTTTTAAAAGATTAAGTGGATTAGACATAAATCAAATAAACTGTCCAAAAAAATTACAAGAATTGAGTTGATTCAGCTCATTTTAAACAAGTAGTTTAACAAGAAGCAAAATAAAATGTGTAAAACACTAGCATAGTGTAGCCAAAACAAAAATTCTTTACATTTTGAACTATGAAGATTACATTATTTCTGAATAAATCAATTGTTTCTAAATTGTTCTCTTATTTTGATCTCCAGTGCAGGCCTGTTATGATATCTTTTTTTTTGTGGTACGATATATAGCAACAAAACTGATTGTGATAAACAATATTATTGTCATTTTAAGATCATTTTGACACTATAATAGCATCATAATGCAGATAAACATATCCAAAGAACACATGATATTTTATTCCTAAGAATATTTCATTTAATTATAGTCATTTTAACAATTTAATAATCAGGGATTGGATTTAGAATGTGAAAACAGATATCCTAAACTAATAAACAATAATAATAAATGTTAACAAAAATGTCCAAGGTAATAACAACTAGAAAAAAGTAACAGATCTATTTTCCAGCTGCAACCCAGCACTGGGAAACATCCACACCCATTGAAATCTTGAAATTATTTTGTAGGTGTTTGGATATCTACAAAATAATTTCAAGATTTCATTTACAGGAATTGAGTTGATTCAGCTCATTTTAAATAAGTATTTTGAACAAACAGCAAAAATGTGTAAAACACTAGCATAGTGCAGCCAAAATAAAAACTATTTACATTTTAAACTATGAAGATTACATTATTTCTGAATAAATCAATTGTTTCTAAATTGTTCTCTAATTTTGATCTCCAGTGTAGGCTATCAATATCTATTTTTTGTAGTACGATATATAGCAACAAAAATATTACAATAAACTTTTGTCATTTTAAGATCATTTTGACACTATAATAGCATCATAATGCAAGTACACTCTTCCAAATAACTCTTCAATTAATATTTAATTTAATTATAGTGATTTTAACAATTTAATATTCATTTTTTTATCAGAATGTGAAAACAGATATCCTAAACTAATAAATAATAATAATAATAAATGTTAACAAAAATGTCCAAGATAATAACAACTAGAAAAAAGTAACAGATCTATTTTCAGTCATCAGACACCCACAGAAAATATACTACAGTAATATATAGTAAATACTATAGTGTTTTTTTTAACCATACTGACACTGACACTTCCAAAAGAGATAGAGAGGCTGCGCAATCAACTTAAATGTGGTTGGAATTGTTTTTTATGTATGGGTGACATATATTGCATCACCAAAAATGATTGATGACATGTCCATGTGTTGAGTGATAAGTCGATATATTGATTGTCACAGGTCTACTAGAGTGTATATAGGGAAACACTTGCCTATTTTTTGCAAAACTCCATTAAAGGTGAAAGTCTTCTGAGATTTAATAATGGTCTCTACAGCCACGCCAATAACACACAGATCCAACGCTGTGTCTAGTTTAATTATAACTTGACAATCGCCCAAACTGGAACAGAAAAATCAATATGTTAGCAACCCATCAGCTGTAGAGCAATCAAACTTCAATTCTGCTGGGAAGCTAAGCGTACCGTCCAGATGAATTCTCCGCTCTCAAGCCCTACAGGAACCAAAATTGCAACCAATTAAGAGAAATCAACTCCAATGACTGAAAAACATCTCCTACTGTCATCATATCTTACCTGAATATGATTGCGTAAAGTTGTCAGACTATAACAAGCAGATCTAAAATGCAAAATGAAAAGAGATGTTAAAAAAGCAGAAATATTTTTTTAATTAACTGTAGCTCAGGATTTATGCTTTTGAATTACATTATGGGATGTTGATGTTGTCAAGATGAAAAAAACACTTTTACTATGACAATATTTGTTATAAGAAATAATATACAGAATATATAGAAATAAAATCATTTTAAAATGCACACAATGGTAAACTGCATGTTTAGATTGCTTTTAGTGAATTAACACAACAAAAATGGTACAACTTACGACATGCCAGTGCACGTTGAATTATTGAATAATTGAGAGACCTGTAAAAAAAACACAACACAATTCTGTATTTGTAACTTTGATAAAAGCATTGAATGATCTGACTGCAGTGAGTGAGACGTGACACTTACAGATTGGCATCCTGAGTTTTCTGAAGAAGTGGAATGACCAAGGCTAAAACTGTAATAGTAGAAATCTAAAAGAGAGGAAGAATAGATGCAATGCAAAAATCAAATGCATTTAAAGAGATTATTTCGTGCAGATTCCATCCACGATAAGCTTGTCTTACCTGAGTTATTGCAGTGTGAAGAACAGTAACACCCTGGTGTTGCTTTAGGGAAAAACAACAGGAAACACAATAAATGGCACGCTAGTCATAAACATATAGTTTTTTAAGAGCATGAATAAAAGTTCTTTAATGTATGCTACATTTCTCATAAGCCTTTTTTAAACCGGATGTACATTTTCTGAAGAAAAAGTGAGTTATACTTGCATGGCAAAATTTAGAATTTAGCAATTTCTAGGGTCTCGTGGATGTTTAGTAGGGTGTTTCCACCCAGCAGGCACACAACGTTTATTCATTTTCTTTTTGGCTTAGTCCCTTTATTAATCAGGGGTCGCCACAGCGGAATGAACCGCCAACTTATCCAGCATATGTTTTACGCAGCGGATGCCCTTCCAGCTGCAACCCATCACTGGGAAACGGCCATACACTCTCATTCACACACATACAGTACGGCCAATTTAGCTTATCCAATTCACCTATAGCGCATGTCTTTGGATTTGTGAGGGAAACCGGAGCACCCAGAGGAAACCCACGTAAACACGGGGAGAACATGCAAACTCCACACAAGCCAACTGACCCAACCAGTGACCTTCTTGCCGTGAGGTGACAGCGCTACCCACTGGGCCAACGTGCCGCCCGGCACACAATGTTATAAGATGTTAATAGTAGGTTAGATTTAGGTCATGATGTTGGGTGATCAAAATTCAATGTCAAGCCAGCTTCTAAGGACAACGTTATTTTGATGTCCATTAACGATGTCAAATGACGTTGATATTTGGTTGATTTTAGGTTGTGTTTGAAAGTGACCAAAATCCAACGTCTTAAACCAACATCATATTGTCTTCAAGTACTGACATTTATCCATCAGGTGTGGCAATCAAAATCCAACGTCTGATAGACGTCATGGTGGTAACATCCACACAACTTCAACCTGTAACATCATTAGACGTTGATATTTGGTTGTTTTTAGGTTGCGTTGGAAAGTGACCAAAATCCAACATCTGTCTGACATTGGACACTGGGTTATAATGTCAACCCGATTTTCATTTCCACCCAAATGCAACATCCCCACGACGTTGGGGTACAACGTTAATCTGACGTCATGTTGATGACCTGTCCCTGCTCGGCTATAAGGTGTTCTAGGTGGTTGCTAGGGTGTTTCCTAGTTGATTGCAGGTGTAAAGTGTTGCTAGACGGTTGCTAAAGTGTTTGGTTGCTAGGTTCTGAGCGGTTGTTAAGTGGTAACTGAGTTATTGCTAATTGTCTGTGGCTAGGGTGTTCTTAGTGATTGCTAGGAGGTTGTAAGAGTGTTGAAAGTGGGTTGATTGGGTGTTCTGTGTGGGAGCAAAGGTGTTGCTATGCATTTGCTAGGGTGTTTTAAGTGTTTGCTATTAGGCTGCTTTGGTGCTCTGAGTGGTTGCCGTAGGAGTTTCCTAAAGTGATGAAAGTGGGTAGTTAGGGTGTCTGGGGTGTTTACTACATGGTTGCTAAAGTGTTGCCAGATTGTAGTTAAACTGTTGCTATGTGGTTGGTTCTGAGTGGTTGCTAGGTGGTTGCTAAGGTATTGTTAAGCAGTCGCTAGGGTGTTCTTTGTTTCTAGGACCTTAAATGTGGGTTGGTCAGGTGATGTTGGTGTTTCTATAAAGTCCTTTACTCTGAGATTAAACGGGAACTTTGAAGTGGATCATGCCCTATTTTCTCCCCAAGAAGAAGTATAATGAATGACAAATGTGATGCTTTGCAAGCACAGCTAATGCTAAAAGAAGCCTTACCTGGAATAACAGTGCAGTTCTCCAGAACACCAACTGGGAAAATCACATTTGTACTGTTTCCACTATGGAAAAAAAAAACAAGAAATAAAGAACACAATGATAGTTTTATTTCAATATATTAGAGATATGTACCCTGTACTTTATTTTAAACATGATACACCAGGGTTTTTCAGGTTGAGTCTAAACTTACCATGAGATGTTCTGTGGTTGTGCACTACATACATCGATATTAGGAGTCTGATCACATTTGTCATATTGTCCAGCTAAGATCTGAGTTAAATCATCTGCACACACACCTGAAACACCAACAACAAATCACATATTGTCACATATTCTAGCAAGATTGTGATATTAAAATAGTACAATGTATTACCATTAATGTACTAAGTCGTCTAAATATATATCTTTTTGAAACATTCATTACAAATTCGTTCAATATTTATTTATAAAATGTATTAATTAATTATCATTATTGTTATTATGACAACCGAAAGACATCATTTAGTAGGATTTCACTAACCCACTCTTTCTATTTGTCCCTCCACACTGATTTTGATGTCGGCCGAGTTCATCATCATCACAGTGTCTCTAATGCAGCAAACATTGGCAGGTGCTGCCAGCTTCAGAAGAACGTAGCATTGTGAATTACTGTTAAAAAAAACATTATATAAGCAAACCTTGTAGCAGTACAATCATTTCATCTATTGCTTGTGTATGTTTGAGCTGGATGAGAGTAGCAGTACTGACTTCATAATGTTTGAATCACATGTGATCTCCAAGGCCTGACGTGGAAAAATAAAAGCACATTTAGTGGATGTTTGATGTTTGCATATATGATGAAATACTAAGTAATGCAAATTGCAATGTTAACTGATTCTGCACTTACTTCAAACAGGCCAGGATATACTGTTACTGGACTGCAAAACAGACAGAAGACAAGGTAAAAAGTACTGAACTGATCTAACATCCGCCGCTGAAAGTAATTGATGCATACAGTTGAAAAAGCAAACAAATTACATAATGTATAAATATTATGTTTGAGAAATTGTTTACATCTCTATTAATCAATGATAAAAGGCTAATGCAGTGTACTGTACCTTGTATTATTTGAGACTAAGCTACTAAATTTCTCAGTTGTGGAAACTGCACATGCGTCTAGATTCGTTTTGAAAAAATCCTCAACCTGAAAAACACATTGAAGCCGTCTGTGTTAAAGTACTGCTTTTTAAAAATTTAAAGAAAATTGTAAAGTAAGCACCATGGGCATCGCTAGGCCTATTTTAGGGGGACTGTAGCTCCCCTATATTTCTACTCAGCGATTAGCACATTAACTGTACACTAAATTATCGCCTCAGTCCTCTTTAATTTGATATGAAAACAGCGGCAGAATTTGGCTCCTCCGCGTGTTTCGTTTTCCATTTGATCAGCAAACCACAGCTGTGCAGAGCAAAAGAATAAGGTGTGTGTTTATTGATAACTTATTATAATACCTGCTTATTTGCTATAGATACACTTGTATCACTTATACCAATGTCACAGAGGAGCAGTCGGGTTTCCAATCTACTGTTTCCTCAGTGCTCACCTCCTCCAGCGAAAATGTAACTCTTTAACGAACATTTCGCTATTTTTATTTCAAAATGAACTACCAATATAAAACACATTACAGTGCATGTGGCATTAACTAGTGTATACCATACATTCATGCACAGAAAGGATTAAACACAGTGACAGAACCACTTAGTGAATGTACTCATTTTAACGTTCAGGGTCACTGACAGAGATAGAATAGAAACATCATGTGTTGTCTTGTATTAAAAAAAATATTTATTATTTTTTATTATTATGATTCATGATTCAGATTGCTAAATGTGTGAAATTATATGTATATGTATGTATATATATACATATATATATATATATATATATATATATATATATATATATATATATATATATATATATATATATATATATTTATTTATTTATTTATTTTTTTATTATTTTACCTCATAAGGAGCTGAGCCCCCCTAAAATGAATATCCTAAAATCATCCCTGGTAAGCACATATATATCCCTTAAAAATTAACCTATATCCTTAATAAAAATGTTTATGCATAATTATAAAATAAAAAAAAACTGTATTAATATGTTGAAATAATGTTTACAACGTGCTAGCAAGACTTTGAAACAGGAAACGTGCAACATACTAGCATCATGTTGAAATGCTAGCAACATGCTAAAATGCTACCAATATGACAAAAAATTATAAAGGATTTCATATATTCTTCAAATATTAACTCTTCTCATTAAAATGACATAATAATAATAACATAAAATAAAGTTACATTTTATGTTGAAATACTTTTTAAAATAGTATAATGTGTTAAAACGTGCTAGCCAACACTTTAAAACAAGAAACATGCAAGCAGCATACTACCATCATGTTGAAACATGCTAGCAACATGCTAAAATACTACCAATATAACAGAAAATTGGAAAGTCTTTCATATATGCTTCATATATTACCTCTTCTTGTTAAAAATGACATAATAATAACATAAAATAAAGTTACATTTTATTAATATGTTGAAATACTGTTTAAAACGGTTTAATGTGTTAAAACGTGCTAGCCAACACTTTAAAACAAGAAACATGCAAGCAGCATACTAGTATCAAGTTGAAACACGCTAGCAACGTGCTAAAATGTTAACATTATGACAGAAAATTGTAAAGAATTTTATATATCCCTCAAATATTAACTCTAACATTTAAAAAAGTAAAATGTGTTAAAATGTGCTAGCAACACTTTGAAACAAGTAACATGATAGCAACATAATAAAACATGCTACAGTAGCAACATGCTCAAATCCTAGCAATATGTTAAACAAGCTAGTGACATCCTGAAAATTTGACAAAACATACTAACACTGGAATATAAACAACATATACTATGATGTTAACAATGTGCCAAAACATGCAACATGATAACTTTGTAAAGAATATGTTATAAAAATGTAAATATAAAGGATACAGAAAATAATGTCAAATAAAAAATAATTAAATTAAAATAAAACAACAATAAAGCTAAACGAATGCCGTAAAATGCAAATAAATAAATAAAAGATTTTCAATATCATTTTGTCTAAGCGAGTATCATTTCTAAACTCACCTGACTGCTGATATTTAATTGAGATATTCCTGTCACGGTAACAGATGTAGTCATCCAGTAAAATGCTAGAAATCCCAAAAGACTCAGTTATTAAGCATTACATTGCTTTAATTTAAGGGGAAAAAAACGAGCCATTATGTTTACAGAAGTTGCTATACTTACCTTTCAAGCAGCTTTGAGAAAAGTTACAAGGTTTGGGTGCTGTAACTAGAGAGAAATCAGTGAATATTTAACGCAGTATCACAGCAGTTTGTAACTTTTTTCATTTAGTGGCTAATTTGTATGAATCTCATTCATACATTTAAAGCAAGCATGAATTGAAAGTTGGTGAAATTTCAGTATGTTGATGTTTCATTCATTCATTCATTTTCTTTTCAGCTTAGTCACTTTATTAATCTGGGGTCGCCACAGCAGAATTAATCGCCAATTTATACAGCATATGTTTTACGCAGCGGATGCCCTTCCAACCGCAACTCATCACTGGGAGACATCCATACACACTCATTCACACACATACACTACGGACAATTTAGCTTACCCAATTCACCTATACCACATGTCTTTGGACTTGTGGGGGAAACCGGAGCACCTAGAGGAAACCCACTTGAACGTGGGGAGAACATGCAAACTCCACACAGAAACGCCAACTGACCCAGCCGAGGCTCGAACCAGTGATCTTCTTGCTGTGAGGTGAACGTGCTACCCACAACACCCCGTGCAGCCCATTTTATATTATATTATATTATATTATATTATATTATATTATATTATATTATATTATATTATATTATATTATATTATATTATATTATAATATATTGTTTTATATTATGTTATATTATATTATATATTTAATAGCCCTATTTTTCATTTCTTTTTTCTCCTCTCTTTTTTGTTTTGCATAGTTTTTTGTTATGATTGTTTTTCTTTTAAATTAAAAATAGAGATGTAAATATTTTTGTTACATCTAAAAGATTAAAAGAAAAAAATTGTGTAAAAATAAAAGATTGTGTAAAAAATTAAATATTAAAGGAATAGTTGAAAATCAGCTGTTTTTCCTGCTTGCTGCTTAATTTAAATGTCATATGATGTAAATATTATTTTATTATTTTCATTATTTTATTGTAAATATTAGTTTTTCACACCGACCAATCATTTCACATCAAAGCACTTTAACATATTGTCAAGATCCACAGGTATTATTTTTCTGTTGCCTGTATGTTTTTTTGTTTTTGTTTTTTTAACATTCAAAGTACCATTAGCCATAGACTTGCATTTCATGAATCACCAAGTACCTTGGTTTTAGCTACAAAATCTTCTTTACTGCTCTACTGATAAAAAATCAAACTTGGACTGATAAATAAAGAGCAGATTTTCATTTTAAACTGGCATATCTTTTATAAAGGAAGTCTTGGGCTTTAGGTATAATAAACAGCATTCCCCTTTTGGAGTTTCTCTATGGCTTGGTCCACTCTTAAATGAACGTCCTCCGATTCTCCCACCGCAAAGGTGACATCCCACAAATCAAACAGTCGACCTCAGCACCAGCCCTCCAAGTGCACATACACTAGGGACAATTTAGCTTACCCAATTTACCTCAAATTTATACCACATGTTTTTGGACTTGTGGGGAAAACAGGAGCACCCGGAGGAAACCAACGCAAACACGGGGAGAACATGCAAACTCCATACAGAAATGCCAACTGAACCAGCCAAGGGTTGAATCAGCGACCTTTTTGCTGTGAGGCGATTGTGCTACCCACTGCGCCACCGTGCTGCCCTATGTTGATGTACTGTACATCCAACTGATTTTCACCTTTAATGGATAGGACAGTAAAAGTGTTGACAGGAAAGCGTGGGGAGCAGCGAGGGGAAGGATTGGCATAGGTTCTCAAGGTGGGAATCGAACTCGGGTCGACGTGAGCGCCGGAGTGCATGTGTTGATGCACCAACCACTAGGACATTGATGGGGAGGGCTTTATTTTTGCTTAATTATTGCCTAGCCCATTAGTGAAAATTTCTCCGTCATAAGCATAAACTGCCCTGAGTGAGAAGCAGCCACGATCCATTAGCATTTTGAGTCTTCCGCTATGTTGACACATAGGGTATCTTTAGCCCCGCCCTCTTTTGAAAAGAGCACAATCTCATTTGAATTTAAAGTCACCAAAACGACACAATTTGGATCAAAGCCTAAAAGGAGCAGTTTCAATGAGTTATAAAACATTATTTGTGAGGTATTTTGAGTTGAAACTTCACATAAACACTTCAGGGACATCAAACTTATTTTAAATCTTGTAAAAATGTTCATAATACAATAGGTTCCCTTTAAGTATGATTTGCTCATTCCCAATAACAGTTTGGTTTAGGGGTGGGGTTTGAGGACATGCCTCTGTTTAAAAACTGTACGTTATAGGCATGAAATCATATGGATCCATACTAATTAGCCACTTTTCTGACATTATGTCATATTCCTTGTGAGATTGCTGGAATATTCGATGTCAAACTGTCATATATATTTCTTCATACAGTATTTCTTACCAGGTGTATTTGATGTTTGGTTAGCGGTCGTTGCATCAGATGTATAGACAGTGGACGACATGTTTGTCTGAAAATTATATCGTTATTAATATGGTGACTGACAACATAGGGTAGCATTACACGTTTGTATTAATAACAGTGCATTTAGTGGACTTACTGTTGCTGTAAATGCTGTGACGTTAGTGGTTGTGTAGACAGTGGACGACATGTTGGGCTGAAGATGATATTATTATTACAGTAATATGGTGACTGATATGAAGACTAATATTAACAGTAGTATTAAGCTTTTATATTAATAACAGTGCATTTAGTGGACTTACTGTTGCTGTAAATGCTGTGACGTTAGTGGTTGTGTAGACAGTGGACGACATGTTGGGCTGAAGATGATATTATTATTAATATAGCGACTGATAACATACTAGCATCAAGCATTTGTATTAATAACAGTGTGTTTAGTGTACTTACTGTTGCTGTAAATTCTGTGAAGTTAGTAGTTGTATAGACAGTGGATGAAATGTTGGGCTGAAGATGATATTATTATTACTGTGTTAATATGGCAACATACTGTAGCATGTACATTAAGCTTTTGTAGTAATAATAGTACATTTATAGTACTTACTGATGCTGTAAATGTTGTGAAGTTAGTGGTTGTTTCCGGAAAAGTTGTGTTTTCAGTGAACATGGAGACTGTGGATGTTCCAGATGAAGTTGTGTTGACGGTTGATGTGGAGATTGTGGTTGTTTGAGGAAAGGTTGTGTTTTTAGTGACATTGGATATTGTCGTTGCTTCTGTAAACGTTGTAAATCTGGAAGTTGTGGTTGTTTCAGGAGAAGTTGCGTTTCCAGTGAATCTGGATATTGTGTTTTTGTCTGGAGAAGTTGTGTATCCAGATGATGAGTATGGTGTTGTTCCTGTGTTTAGACTGTGTGGTGGGGTTGTGAGTGTGGTTTCGGGTTTAGTTGTGCTCGTGTTAGGAGGTGTAGATGTGGTTTCAGTCAATGGTGTCTTAGTTGGTGTTGTAGCAGGGCTAGTTGCTGCTGACAGTATGGATGAGCGGTTCATTAATGCAACCACTGTTGTTAAAATTGGGGGAGGAGACGGTGGCTGTGGTGTTGGAAGTCCTCCCTGTGCTGTGATGCCTGAATACAAATACAGAAAAAATCTGTAATCACATCAAGTGGATTGTTTTGACATCATAACATGAACATTTGCAATATTTGTTCCATATCCAGTGTTTAACGAAGAGGGTTTTCTCAAAACATATTAAACATAATGGTATTAATAACTTATTTCTTTTGTCTTTGCTATGATGACAGTACATAATATTTTACTGGTTATTTTGCAAGATACGTTGCAATGCTAAAATGTTAGAAAACTGTTAAAACAACACGCTGAAACAATCATGCAAGTAACACTAACAATCTGTTTAAACATGCTAACAACGTGCTAAAATGCTAACATTATGCTTAACATGTTAATTTAGCAACTTCCTGACACAGAAATTGTTTTAATGTGTTAAAACATGCTGAAGGATGATAAGCAAACAACTTGTTAGCAACATATTAACAACATAAAATACTAGAAATATGTTCAGCAACATCGAATAGCATGCTAAAACATGCTTCTAACATGTTGAAAAACGTGCTAGCAAAATGCAGAAACAAACTATTCAACATGTACTTGTTAAATGTAATGTTGAGTAATGTAAATGTTACTAATGTTAAAACATGCTAACAAAATTCTAAAATGCTAGACGGCATGTAACATACTAACATGTTAGTCCATGCTAATAACTTGCTAAAATAATATAATTATGTTAAACATGTAACTATAGGTAAGGTAGGAATTTTAACAAAGTGTTAACACATGCTAGAAGTCAGTAACATCCTAACAACATGTTGAACACATGTTAACAATGTGCTAGCAACATTATGAAACAATCATGCAAGTAATAATAAACAAGTAAAACAATGTGTTAAAACATGCTATCAACATGCTAAAATGCTAGTATTACTTCCTGACACAGAAATGTTGACAATGTGTTAAAACGTGCTAAAACATATAAGCAAGCGACATGCTAGCAACATATTTACAAAATAAAATACTAGAAATATGTTCAACAAGTCAGCAATATTGAAAACCATGCTAAAACATGCTTCTAACATGTTTCAATTCAATTCATCTTTATTTGTATAGCGCTTTTACAATGTAGATTGTGTCAAAGCAGCTTCACATAGAAGATTATAGTGAATTGAAACAGTGTAGTTCAGTTTTCAGAGATTAAGTTCAGTTAGGTTTAGATTAGTTCAGTTCAGTTGAATGTGTTTTAATATTCACTGCTGACAGTCCAAACACTGAAGAGTAATCCATTGAAAATGTTGAAAAACGTTCTAGCAAAATGCTGAAACAAACTATACAACATACATGTTAAAACATGCTAACAAAACTCTGAAATGCTACAATAGCTGGCAGCATGTAACATACTAACATGTTAAACCATGCTAACAACTTGCTAAAATGCTAGAATTACGTTAAACGTTACCATAGGGGTAAGACAGCCCTGCTGCCCTGCTGAAAAAAACAGCTTTAACCAGCTGGTCAACCAGCCTGGTTTTAGTGGGGTTTTGGCCATTTCCAGTCTGATTTCCAGCCATTTCCAGCCTGGTCTGAGCTGGTCAGGCTGGAAAATGACCAGTTAAAACAAGCTAAAACCAGCCTGATTTAAGCTGGACATAGCTGGTTTTGGCTGGGCTCCCAGTCTGGCTAGGCTGGTCAAGCTTTTAGTTGGTCATCTCCCAGCCTGACCTGGTCTTAACCAGGCTGGAAATGGCTGAAAACCAGCCTGGAAATGGCCAAAACGCCTCCAAAACCAGGCTAAATAATAATAGTTAAAAAGCTAGATATATGTAAGTTAGTAACATCCTAACAACATGTTAAACATGTTAACAATGTGCTAGCAACATGAAACAATCATGCAGGTAACAACAAACAAGTAAAACAATGTGTTAAAACATATTAAAATGCTAGCGTTATACTGAACATGCTACTTTAGCATTTTACTTCCTAACACAGAAATTTGAACAATGTGTTGAAACGTGCTAAAGCATGATAAGCAAGCAACATATTAACAACATATTAACAACTTAAAATGCTAGAAAAATATTCAATCAGTCAGCAACATCGAATAACATGCTTAAACATAGGCTACTAACACATTTGTTTAATTTTTAAATGTGCTAGCAACATGCTGAAACAAGCTATGTAATTACTGATATGCTAACAAAATTCTAATATGCTAAAATAGCTAGCAACATGTAACATACTAACATGTTAAAACATGCTAACAACTTGCTAGAATTACTTTTGCCAAGATGGGAAATTTAACAATGTGTTAGAAGCATAATATTGCTAGCAAAATATGCTAGCGGTATATTAACATGTTAAAATACTAGACATATTTATGTTGAACAAGTCAGACATCCAAACAACAAGTTAAAAACATGTTAACAAAGTGCTAGCAACATGTTGAAACAAGCTAGTAACATACAACATGCTGCTAATCAATGTGTGAAACAGCCCAGCTAGAATTTAATTTGACATTATTTTGGGATAGTACCATTTGTTGTGGCATAAAAATTGGAATTGAGAATTGTTATATTTAAATTATATTTAAAATGATCATGTCTTTCGGATGAGACGTTAAACCGAGGTCCTGACTCTCTGTGGTTATTAAAAATCCCATGACACTTTTCGTAAAGAGTAGGGGTGTAACCCCGGTGTCCTGGCCAAAGTCCTTCAATCGGCACTTACGATCAGGGCCTCCCAATCATCCCCATCCACTGAATTGGCTGTATCACTGTCTCTCCGCTCCACCAATAGCTGGTGTGTGGTGAGTGCACTGGCGCCGTTGTCCTGTGGCTTCCATCGCATCATCCAAGTGGATGCTACACACTGGTGGTGGTGTGGAGAAACCCCCCACCCCCCTTCATGATTGTGAAGCGCTTTGGGTGTATGGCTATACACGATAAATGCGCTATATAAATACACATTACATTACATTACATGTCATAACTACTTTATTAATTGTATTAATTACTACGAAGAAAAATCACCACTTAAATAAATACACATCATTTTTAAATGTGCAATAAGGGTACTTATTGGTCACACATAGATCCATTGTTTATTCATTTTATCTGTCAAAAAAAACTAAATAAAAGCTCTTGAACATTAGCCTTTTTGTTTATGACTGTCTGTGTTTTTTGGACTGAAGGGCAGCCCTTTATCACGTTCCTCTTGTCTGCCTATTTAGCTGATTCACAAGCATGAAAAGAAAATGGCTTTTTGTTTTGTCCCAGTCAAAAACATGTCCAGCAGGTTGACTGAGCTTTTGTTTGAACGTTCGGTTCAGTTAGTCTATTGTGTTTCAAGGTGATCACAGCCCATGTTTAAGTGACTCAGATACACTCCCATGACTGAAACAGGGAACAATATTGAGAGATATGATCTGAGAGGTTCCTCTTTATACTGGCACATACATGCTTATATTACATAGGTAGATAGATGGATGGATGGATGGACAGACGGACGGACCGACAGACAGATAGATCCATGTTTTAGGAACAACAAATAATAACTTGACTTTTAGTTGATCATTTGGTATCAGAAGTGGCTTATATGAAAGGCAAAGGCCTCTATATTACGCTTTTTTACCAAAATAAAACACGATCATGCCCTGATTCTTTATCATTTAATTAGGACTGTAAGGTCTGACTTTGCTTAGACAGAAGTCTTGTCACTTAACAGAAATAATGTACAATATAGAATATAAAGTCATGCTGCAGTGGAAACAGAATTAATACTGTGTATGACTCCCATGAGCTTGGAGGACTGCATCCATACATCTCTGCAATGACTCTAATCACTTATTAATAAAGTCATCTGGAATGGCAAAGAAAGCGTTCTTGCAGGACTCCCAGAGTTCATCAAGATTCTTTGGATTCATCTTCAATGCCTCCTCCTTCATCTTACCCCAGACATGCTCAATAATGTTCATGTCTGGTGACTGGGCTGGCCAATCCTGGAGCACCTTGAGGTTCTTTGCTTTAGAAACTTTGATGTGGAGGCTGAAGTATGAGAAGAAGCGCTATCCTGCTGAAGAATTTGTCCTCTCCTGTGGTTTGTAATGTAATGGGCAGCACAAATGTCTTGATACCTCAGGCTGTTGATGTTGCCATCCACTCTGCAGATCTCTCGCATGTCCCCATACTGAATGTAACCCCAAACTATGATATTTCCTTCACCAAACTTGACTGATTTCTGTGAGAATCTTGGGTCCATGCGGGTCCCAGTAGGTCTTCTGCAGTATTTGTGTTGATTGGGATGCAGTTCAACAGATGATTCATTGAAAAAAATCGACCTTCTGCCACTTTTCCAAATGATCAACTAGAAGTCAAGTTATTATTTGTTGCTCTTACAACTGGGATCGACAACAAGACTTTTGTCACAGCATCATGAGTGATGTAGTGAACCAGCAAACTTCTTGCTGCGAGGCAACAGTACTAACCACTCAGCCACCGTGCTGCCCTAGGTGAATTCAATATAAAAAAAATTAGTTGTCCCAAAAAAAATTCAAAAACTGTGAAGTTTCAGCTCACATTGTAAACAAACGCTGGGTCACACGCAATCCCTTAATGTTGTCCCAAACACAAATCAATTAAGTTAACTTAATCACTTTTACAAATTGAAGTGGATTGAACATAAAACAACTAAGTTGTCCGCAAAAAAGCAGAATTTTGTTGTTTCAACTCATCTTAAATGAATATTTTTTTAAACAACCAGCATTAATCATGTTTTCAGTGCATTTTACATAAGTTTTTGACCATAACTACATTGTGCAAACACGTTTCAACGTCATCGTCTACCTTTGTTGCATAAACTCACATGTAGAGTAATACAGTGGCATAATAAGTGAGCAAACAGGAGGACAATCCCTGAAATTAAGCAGAGCGATATATATACAGTATAATCACAGGTGTGTCTTAAACAAGCATCTGACCTCACCTGGACAAAACACCAGGACCAGGAACAACAAACGGATCCAAAAACTCCGACGATTCAATGGTTTGACCCGCATCCCTCTGAAACACACAGACAGAAAACTCACTTGGCATCACATGCAGAGAAACGGCTTGAAAAGTGTCAGAAGTATTGAGTAATAACATTTCCACGACGTCAAACCCGCTAGTCAAGACGTCACTCTCAAACAAAAGAATGAAACGGGTAACAATTAAAGCTCAACGTGAGGTGTTAATGTATCCGTTTCCTGGTACGGTTGGATTCATGAGCTAATATGTTTCATAAATACATAAGCTAGAAACATTTGCTTAACCCTCTGTCTTATTTGTCAGCAGGTTTCCATTGAAAATCCATAGTGGGTGTGTATTTCCAACCTGATTTATTGAAAAGTGAATGTTATCAGTGCTTAGGCATTAGGAGGAAATATATTACTGATAAATAGTTCACTTCTCTTTATTATAGACTTTAAAGCATGGTGCAATATTTAGGTCAAGGGTTTTATGCTCAGTGAAATGGATCAGTTTTTCTTGTTTGGTTGCAAAATGTTACAATCTCAAAGTGTTTTTGGCATTCATGATTTTAAATGTGCATCATTCTTATAAGAAAGAAACAAAACATGATATGAATTTATATATTTTTTTGTATTTGCATTTAAACGTTAATGGTTGGTCAGATTTTGTTGCTGCATTTAAAAGCCTGAATTTATTTAGTAAATAATAAAGTGATATTAAGAACTTTTATTTTGTATTTGTAATATAATATACATATCTACATGTATTTTTAATTAGTTCACCACATGACCCTTCAGAAAACCTTGTAATATGCGGAAGAAACATTTTTTAATTATTGTTATTATTATTATAATTATTATCATTCATTCATTAATTTTCTTTTCAGCTTAGTCCCTTAATTAATCCGGGATCGCCACAGCGGAATGAACTGCCAACTTATCCAGCATATGTTTTACGCAGCGGATGCTATTATTATTATTATTATTATTATTATCAATGTTGAAAACAGCTGTATCATATTATTGTGAAAGCCATAATATATTTTTAGAACTCTTTTAGAGAAATACATTAAAACAATAAATAAATAAATATATAAATAAAATATAATGAAATATAATTAAATAATTTCAAAATAAATCACAGGTGAAAAAATTCAATGTATTTTTTTATAATAAAATTCAATGTATCAATATAGATATATATATATATATATACACACACACACACACACACACACACACACACACACACACACACACACACACACACACACACACACACATTAAACGTAATTAATTTTTTTCAAAATATTATTTTCACAAATTACATATATAAAGCAATGTCTGATTAACAGAAAGTTCACAACAACAGCATTTGTTTGAAACAGAAATATTGTGTTATTTATTATAAAATGTATTTACAGTCATTTTCTAAACCTTTGTAGCGTAATATAATCAAAATTTGACAGTGTTTTCATTACTTTCAAACTCTTGTTATTTCATGTCATTTTCTTCAACGCTTCTCAATAATTAGATTCAATATGTAACTCATTAAAAAAAAACTAAATTACAAATGCTAAACACTGTAAAGATTGTCCATGCATGATTCAACATTAAAAAAATATCTAAAAACACTACAGTAAAAATCCATAACCTGTTTAACAGCAAGTTTCCTTAATATTTACCATGAATAACTGTAAATTCAGAATTCCCTGCATGACACTTCACTTTTTATGCTGTTTTGTTGACATTACTTCTGGTTCTTTTTATATTTGTTTCTCTTGAGTTACGCACATTATATTATATTATATTATATTATATTATATTATATTATATTATAGTTTCATATTACAACTAATGTTAATAAATAATGTTTATTGTGTGTTACTGAGATGGTGTTGTAGTTGTGTACATGACACTGAGCTCCTTCTATATATTAGTTTGTTTTTTGTTTTCTTCAGGGAAAGTTGTTTGTGATGAGTGTTGATTCATCATATGACTTTCTCTTAAACCATGCCTATGATCGTGTTTTTCTCTGTGTCACAAAGTTATGTTGCATAGATTTTAGAACAGCACTTCAAAACACTAGTGTATGACAACAACAACAAAAATATCGTAACATTTAGAAATGACATTTTATTTTGACTTTTTAAAATCTATTTATTGATTTATTTACTCATTCCTCCTTTTTGGTAACACTTTACAATAAGGTTGTATTAATTAATGTTGGATAATACATTTACTAAAATAAACTAACAATGACCAATACATTTATTATAATATTTGTTCATATTAGTTAACGCTAATTAATTAAAATAATGTTCATTGTTCACCTCATGGTGCATTAACTAATGTTAACAATCATGCATTTGGAAGTTAATAACGCATTAGTAAATGTTGAACTGTGATTAATAAATGCTGTACATTGTTCATACCTAATTCATGTTAGTAAAGGCATTAACTAATGTAAAGTGTGACTCTTTTTTTTAAGGATTACTATGATTTCTTTATTATTGTTTTGCCCTTAAAAAAATCTTGTATTTGTTTATTTGGTAAATATTTAGTTAACCTATTTGCTACTATTGTTTGTGATGTGATTTTGTAGTACATTTGGACTATAACCCATTGCACATTCTTTGTAAATCTTGACTCAGAATATATCTCTGAAAGCACGTTGTACATTAATTTTGATGACTTTAAATAAACATGTCACACAAAACAAAAAAATTATTTTAATGTTGGCTATCTACATATATTTACAGTATTTTTAACAGTTAAACTCCAGCGACCACAGCTGCCGTTTTTTACCGTAAATTTTACACATATTTTCTATTGTTTATTAACAACAAATAACCTTAAAAACACATTAAGTTCATTAAACATAGCAACACACCATACAAAACCAACAGATCACAATCACATTTACATAGTCAATCATAACAAACACAAAATGACATACCTTGTGGACAGTTTCATGCTGTGATTTTTGACATGATCTGTAGAGACGCTCCAAAACATGGATATTCTTAACACACCACCAGAGGCTGCTTTTCCAAATGAAGATCTGACAAAAATGTCCTTAGAAAAAACTGAAAACAGACTAAAGTTGCTTATAAATCCGCTCAGGTTTGTCTGTCCTGTGATGTCTTTCAGTGAGAAGTGAGTTATGTGCACCACCCACGTTAACCTAAAACTTCAACACACACACACCCAGCCTACAAAACACTGGCGCTTCCCCTTCGGCACATAGAAATACTACCTGTAGTGTAAAGTTAAAGTTATTTTTACAGGGCATATGCATGTAGGTCTTGTGTATTATTATTATATTTGTTGATTTACTGTGTGATGTATGGGTTTGAGTAAAATGTTAATATTTGTTTTATACTAAAAAAATGTCTGATAATAGTTCTTCCAAATGTCAAATAAAAATATTGTCATTTAGAGTTAGTTATTTTTTTATTATTCAGAAAATGACAGTGGGTCAGAATAACTCATTTTGAACCTTTCTTATTGTGGTTGAAAATGATGGTTATGGTTATGAAGTTAAAATCTTTACTGTAAAATAAAAAGGCAACAAAAAAAACTAACAGTTAATTTAGACTAATCGTGATTTTCTTTAAAAAAAGAAAAGAAAGCAAAATTCTAAACAACAATATTTTTATTCAAGGTAAGATGAGGTACGGTATGGTAACTTTATTAGTCCCCATGGGGAAAATGGTTTGCAGAATTATCAGCAACACATAAAATATTCATTAAATCTCTGTACTATTTTTGTCTATTTTACATACATTGTAATTGCTTTGTTGTTATTGCAAATATATATAATGATATTTAGCAAAATTGAGTACAGCCCATTTTGAAAATGAATATTTTTAACCATTTCTCAGTGGGCAATGTACTTTGGTGAATTTAAACAAAACAGATTTATTAAACAGTTATTAAAATAATATTTTAGTCACCAAACATATTTAGAAATTGAAAAATAATACAAATAAATTTAAGCAAAATATATTGGAAAATTACAACCTACAACATTTCAACCATTTTTTTTTTTTTTTTTTTTTTTTGCTTCTCTTGATTTTTCCTCTTTTTTACATTTGTATTTAATATTTTTCTATAACATCTAAATTTGGATGTTAGATAAGCTCCAGATTTGGCTTTTGACTAATCTAATGTACATGCACAAATATATTATTGTAGCTTCCTATTAAAAATATGAATTTAAATGAGAGATTATATACAGCTTATAGTGACATTAAAGGCACAACTAGGCTAATTAGGTTAACTAGGCAGGTTAGGGTAATTAGGCAAGTTATTGTATAATGATGGTTTGTTCTGTAGACTATCGAAAAAATATATAGCTTAAAGGGGCTAATAATTTTGACCTTAAAATGCTTTCTAAAAAATTAAAAACTGTTTTTTTCTAGCTGAAATAAAACAAATAAGACTTTCTCCAGAAGAAAAAATATTATCAGACATACTGTGAAAATTTCCTATTAATATAAAATATTAATTAATCAATTAATAAATACAATTAAACATTTACCCATATACTGTACATATAACAATTTTTTATCATAACAAAACAACATGACATATTATTTCATTCCTGCATCCTACAAAGAAAAAATAAATAAATAAATAAATAAATAAATAAATAAAATAGGACATTAAATAAAATAAAACATATAACTATTAAACACAAAACTAAAAAATTAAAATAATAACCAAACAACATGACATGTAATATCCTTCCCACACTACAGAGAGGGAATACATAAATAAACAAATAAAATATAACATAAAATAAAATAAAACATATAACTATATAAACATATAACACAAAATTAAAATCATAACAAACAACACAACATGTAATATCCTTCCCACAAACTACAGAAATAAATAAATAAACAAATAAATTTATAAATAAATATAACATTAAATAAAATAAAACATTTAACTATATAAACGTACAACAAAAACATGGCATGTCATATCCTTTCCACATAATACAGAAAAGGAATAAATAAATAATACATAAATAAATGTAGAAATAAATGAATAAATATGACATTTATTTATTTGACACAAATAAAATAAAACATATAACCATATGAATATAACTAATAATAAAAATCATTACAAAACATAGCATGTAATATCCTTTACACATACAGAGAAGGAATAAATAAATAATTTAATTAATTAATTAAAAATAACAAATGCAAATTAATAAATAAATAAATAGATAAATAAATAAATATTTTTATTTGACATGCGGCAGAAATTTATCACACCTCTATAAACATTTTAATCAAACCCATAGGCTTCATAATAAATCCAGTAAACCCTGAGAAATGTAATATTTCCCACAGCTGAACACAGTTATCTTCTCAAGGCTGCTGTGGTTTCATTTATCTCTTGTAAAACAGTTGCGTGGACGAACAGGTCAAGCTGCTTTTAACAGACACGGCTTTTATTTCAGAGGAATGTATAATCATTGCTTTGTATCATGCGTCAGTTTCAGATCCACCTGTTCCTGCATCACGCCCGTCACTTCATACACACGTCTTTACAAATACTAAGTGGGTGCTCACATGAATAAATACTATATTAATAGGATATTATAGCAAGTATAGTGTTTTTAAACCATACTATAGTAAGATGTATTATACTATACGCTGTAAAAAATGCTGGGTTCCACACAATTCATTCATGTTGTCCAAACACATTGTTTTTAAAATTTAGGTGGATTGAACATAAAACAATTAAGTTGTCCTCCCAGCTCATTTTAAATAAGTTTTTGAACAAGCAGCAAAATAATTTTTTTGAGCATACACAAAAAAAAAGTATTTAAAATGAGCTGAAAAATCACAATTCTTATGACTTTTTGGGGACAACTAAAGCCACAGTCACACTGCACTTTTCACCTCATATAGACTTCCATTCATACGTATGCGTTTAATGAGTCAGGGACAACGAAGGTGAGGATCCACACTCAGCTTTATTTAACAGAATCGCCAGGCAGGCAATGGACAAAACTAAGACAAACAAGAGCATGCAGAAAATCCAAAAGCGTAGTCAAAGTACAGGCGAATGGTCGGGACAGATGGCAAGACAACAGAAAACAATAAACAAGGCAGGGGTCAAGGCTAAACAAGGAGGGGTCAAGGCTAAACAAGGAGAAAGCTTGGAATTTCTCACCTACAACTTACAAGACTCAGCAAAGTGTGAGTGAGGTGTATTTATAGTCCTGGTTATCAGTCCGTCATGAGCCTCCAGCTGTGAGTGTGTAATCAGGGGAATCAGGAACTAGTGTGTGCGCAAAAACTTCATGGGAGTTGTAGTTCATTAAAATGGCATATTGTAGTTCTCCAGCGATCTGCACAGACTAGATTGCTGGTGATCGTGACAATGTGACAGAGTGGAAACGCAAGCTCATGCAACAAGTTTCGCAGTTCGCTACATTGTAAAGTTCAAGCTTGATGAACTCTGACCTGCGTAATCGCATCATGTTACTGTGTGAGACCAATAGAAGACTAAAACATGACCTCTCTGTACAGAAATTTTAAATTTGGACCAATCGCTCACTTTTTTTTAATGTCTAATCATCCTGTTTAATCCCGCCCCTTTTCACAGTGCTGTACGACAGAATTTCACAAGCACAAACTCTAGTGTGACCACGGCATTAATCGTTTTATGTTCAATTCACTTAAAGGGTCACGAAACCCCCCTGTCTCAGCACGGTGTTTTCACACCTAGTTTGGAAAAAGTCAGGTGGGAGAGTCGGGGGAGGGAAAGAGGGAAGATTTTGCATAAAAATGGGAGTTTCCATTTGGGCACATGCTGATTTTCACAGAGGCAAAACAAACACAGACGCAGAGGAGAAAGACAGTTACTGCATCCCAATCCGCATACTATCGGTCCTAAATAGTATGTGAAAGTAGAATTAGTATGTCCTAAATCGTAGTATGTTGAAAAGAGTATGCCAAAAACTCCCGGATGGTTTACTATTTCCGGTCAAAATTTTAAGTGTAGAAGCGTCCGTACTCTAACCGCTGATATTGCCCACAGTACATTGTGCGTTGGACGTGAATTCGATTAGAACTACAAAACGCGGGTGAAAAGTGTAAACAAACTACAAACATGATGGACGCGCGAGACCAACCGTCAAGCAGAGAGGCTTCGGTACAGATGTTTGTATGACTGTTAATTAATATCTAGCCCACTGGAGAATATTTAAATACCACTGTCTGTGTTATATTTCATCTGCAAGAACAATACTGAACTTATATAAAGACGTGTTTGGGCATTACCTCCTGAATGCAGAATTATCCAAAGACCTGAGGAGATTTCTCTGCATGAAAGAATCGTGAATGGGAGATTATCCTGCTGCTGCTTCTCCAATAAGGTAGGAAATTAAATACGACAGAAAGGTGGATGATTGACAGGGCTCTAACCACAGTCATTGGCTCTAACTAAGCAACACAACGATCTGTGAAACGAGGAAGTAGTATGTCCCAAAGCTTGCATACTTTTCTGTTACTCACTCAAAAGTATATATTTTTCGTCCACAAAAAAAGTACATACTTTTAGGTCGTAGTATAAGTATGCGAATTGGGACGCAGCAACTGACTGTGGACATCAGTAATTGAATTATTTGCCAAATTATTAATTTGTCGACTTTAACTGCAGTTTGGCACTTTTACTTTCATCCAGGAACATTTCATGTATGCCCCCCGTGACAAATATGATATTGGATGCGAGGATGAACTGCTGGAGAGTGTAGTTTTAATAGTATGTTTGATACCGCACGACGAATAGGAGAAAAAAAAACTCTGCATTTCTCTGTAACTTAGATGCACTCGGTAGGTATCGTCAGAAAGCTGTGTGTGTATAGACGATTCTGTCACAAAATGCGGCGAAAATCCTACACGACAGTAATAATTTGATTAAGGTGTTTACATGTTTACACTTGGGGAGCAGCATTTACAGCGGATCTTTCAGCCTATAATATTGTACTATAATATTGTAGTGATATTGACGTACTGTAAACTTAGTAACTAAATAATTTTGACTAAGGGATGCCTTTAAAAACTGAAAGAGCACTGCTGATGATACGAACTAACTTTGCCTCTGAATAAACATAAACAAAGAACACCGATCACACACACTTACCAAATCTGTCGAGACAGGACAATCAACACCAACTGGAACCGTGTCTGTTTTAAAAGGAGCCGAGCGGCAAATCCAGATTTCATCATTTCCCGATGCGAAAAGCTCTCAGGTAAAAATTGTTCCTTACAAACGTATTTCTGCAACATGTCGTGTGCACTGTAATCCACATGTGAGTCCAGCTGTGCTCTCATAGCGGGAAATGAAAACAAAACCTTCGTTGCAGCACATTAATAAACGCAACACTGACCACCCGTGTCTCCAAATTCTTGTTCTTCCACATTTTTTGGCAACACAACGTGGCGTCTCTCTGCCGTCTGAACACTGTAACAGGTGAAAACTTTCTTCAAAGCTATCAAGCATATTAATGAAGTCGCACCGCATACACAACAGAGCGCGCTGATTGGTTTGAGCCAAGTCTTTCTCATGAATTAGTGCTGCACACTCAGAGACGTCACGATGTAGTCGCAGGTACAGACATCCACTCTCCACGCTGGAATACACAGAAGTATCTAATTGCCGTGACGCAGCTTCAAAAATTTGTTTCAAACTGGAAGAACGAATTTGCTCTAAATAATGCAAAAACAACCAAATTTCACTTTTTATTGAAATATATGTGTCCTAATAGTATTTATAGCAGCGTGGGACACATATATGAATGTCAACATCTCAAAAAATGTGTTTTGGTGTTTCTTGACCCTTTTAAAAATTATTGAGTCAACTTAATTGATTTGTGTTTAGACAACATGAATGAATTGTTAGCATTTTTCTACAGTGTATATAACTGTATTACCAACTCTTTGCTAATGAATCAGCATAGAGCGGTAAAATGTCATTTTAAATGTACATAAAATGTAAATGGGGCGACACGGTGGCTCAGTGGTTAGCACTGTGGCCTCACAGCAAGAAGCTTGCTGGTTCGAGCCCCGGCAGGGTTAGTTGGCGTTGGAGTTTGCATGTTCCCCCTGTGTTGGCGCGGGTTTCCTCCGGGTGCTCAGGTTTCCCCCACAGCAAAGACATGCGCTATAAGTGAATTGAATAAGCTAAATTGTCAGTAGTGTATAAGTGTGAATAAGAGTGTATGGGTGTTTCCCAGTACTGGGTTGCAACTGGAAGAGCATCCGCTGTGTTAAACACATGCTGCATAAGTTGGCGGTTCATTCCGCTGTGGCAACCCCTGATTAGTAAAGGGACTAAGCCGAAGAAAAATGAATAAATGAATGAAAAATGTAAATGAAGTACTGTAATATACTTACATTTTTACTACAGCAAACTGGGGTGTACTGTATGATATAGCTGTAGAAACGTTAGTACATTATGTTGTTGTTTATATTACTACAGTTGTTGTGTTACCATAGAAACTATAGAATTACTACAAAGGGTTATTTAAAATACTTCAAACAGGGATGGTTCAAAACCATGTATTTACTATAACTTACTATAGTATTTTTTTCACCTGTGTGAGGTTATTAGTGTTTTCTAATTTAATTTATTCTCTTGAGAGCTGGATTTTATCTGCGCATTTTTAAAGGCCCCATGAAGCGCTACTTTTATTCAATGTTTGATGTAATCTCAACTGAAAAAATGAAGAGATGGTGGGACACAGAGTAGCTCCTCCCTGTTTTAAAAATTAGCCAATAGGAGTTTGTTTTTATCACAGCTCTGCCAATTGAGTGGTTGACCTCAAGCGCATCAAATAAAAGACAAATGAGAAGCGTCTTGAAGGGAGCGGGGCATGTCAGATAGTAGGGAGCATGTGATTGGTCAATATTTTACAAGAAACTGAAGGGGTGATGTGAAAAAAAACATTGATTCATTTAGGTGGAAGTGACAAACTGCAAGCTTTGGATGTTTCTTTCAGTTTTATATTTTCTAAACGCACATTATGTCACTGTTTTGGAGCACACTAGCTTATTGATATACTTAAAACTAACAGACTGAAACTAACATCTAAAAAATCATTTTATTTATATTTCTTTTATATTAGTAACCCTGCATCTTTCTGTCCCCTCGCTCTCTGTTCTTTCTGTCAAGTCAAAATCCTCATCTGATAATGAGGCGATGGTACATTCCCTTCTGGCTTATTACACTGTGATAAAATTTGTGACGACATGGAACATTAGCCGATGCCTCTATATTAGATTTAGGTGACAGGAAGTCAATTATAAGAGAAACAATAGGATATTAAGGCCAAACTGATTACGAGAAACATCAGTCAGCGGGTTCATTAGTTTTCCCGTCCTGCAGATTTACTGTGTGAGAGATTCATATTGCATTTTATTGAATAGGCAAATATTGTTTAAGTTTTTCATTTGCGTGAAAATAAACAGTGCTGTTTTTATTAATACACATTCATAGCCTGACCTAATTTGGATCTGGAGCTTGTGAAACGTACACAGAAGCACACAATGTACTGTAAGTCGGCTAATGCAGAAGTGATTGATGTGTGTGCATATTTATTTATATACATTTAAAAAAAGTTAAATTAAATCACTAGTAAAAAATTCGTAAAAAAACAAAATAATAATAATAATACAATAAAATAATTATTATATTTTTTTATTTATATTATAATATTTTCGCTTACATTTAAATTTTAAACTTAAATCGTATTTATTTAAATAACTAGTGAAAATTACATCAGAGTATATAGAGGAATCAGAGAAAGTTTTTTTAAGACCTTAAAACCACTTTAGGTTCCAACCGAAAACACTAGCTAAATTTTAACTTACAGTATATTTACTAAATATTAATGTAAGAAACTAATCCAAAACTAAAACAAAGCAGCATGTTGTCAAATCTAGCAGGATTTTATTGCTTTCAAAAACTACACAGCATCCTGATATTCGCAGATTTAATTCAGGCAAACTTTAGCAAACAACCATACATTGCATAATCAAAAATGAGATAATACTTAGGCGACACGGTGGCGCAGTAGGTAGTGCTGTCGCCTCACAGCAAGAAGGTCGCTGGTTCGAGCCTCGGCTAGGTCAGTTGGCATTTCTGTGTGGAGTTTGCATGTTCTCCCCGCGTTCGTGTGGGTTTCCTCTGGGTGCTCCAATTTCCCCCACAAGTCCAAAGACATGCGGTACAGGTGAATTGGGTAAGCTAAAATTGTCCGTAGTGTATGTGTGTGAATGAGAGTGTGTGAGTGTTTCCCAGTAATGGGTTGCGGCTGGAAGGGCATCCGCTGCATAAAACATGTGCTGGATAAGTTGGCGGTTCATTCCGCTGTGGCGACCCCAGATTAATAAAGGGACTAAGCCGAAAAGAAAATGAATGAATGAATGAGATCAAATTCAATAATTGCAAAATAGCATTTAAGACTTTTTAATACTTTTTAAGGGCCTTAAATTTCTCTACATTGATTTATAAACTTTCAATACTTTTTAAGACCCCGCGGACAGCCTGTACATTATCAACAGACATTAAAAAATAAGTGGTGTTTGAAAGGTAAATACATATTCATTTGATTTCTGTACTTCTGTATATATTTACATCTTAAAAAATGTGATATCACCAAATTAATGAACAAAACACTAAATAATAATATTTTTGTATATGCTGTATTATTTGCACCTGAATTAAATTTAAACTTAAATTTGATTTATTTAAATAACAAAAATTTTGGAAAACCAAAATCAATGGTTTTGTTTTAGGGCACTTGCATTTATGAACATAATATTGCTCCAAAGTTAGAATATTGTTCAATCAAATTGAAACTGGCCTGCCTGATTTTGGGACTTGTGGAGCTGCATATACATCGATGGATTTGCTCTTCAGTGTTTGGACTTCCAGCAGTGAAAATTAAACCACACTGAACTGAACTTCAACTCTGAAAACTGGACTGACACACTTTCAATTTACTAGAACTTCTATGTTAAGCTGCTTTGACACAAGCTACGTTGTAAAAGCGCTATAGAAATAAACATGAATTGAATTAAATTGGATATATACATCTTCCCCTAATAAACCTAAAAATATATCATTTTTAGAAAACTGGTAGGAAACTTTAACCACTCGAATGATTCAGACCAGAAGGTTCTGCTATATAAACAGTCAAAAAATAAATGTGCAGTCATTTCTATTTAGACTTACTTAACTATATAAATTATTTATTTCTATATATATTTATATTACAGTGCTCAGCATAAGTACACCCCACAGAAATCTCTCTTTTAAATTCATATTTTTAATAGGAAGCTATACAGTATTATATTTGTGCATATACATTAGATTAGTCAGTACTGAAGCCAAATCTGGAGGTAATCTAACAAAATAACTTACGATAACAGTCCAAAAACTAGTACAGCCAAATTAATGTCATAGAAAAATATTAAATACAAATTTAAAAAGGAGGAAACATCAAGAGAAGCAAAATAATGAAAAAAATTAATTGAAATGTTGTCGGCTGTATTTTTTTTTTTTTTTTTTGCAATATTTTGCTTGAATTTAATTGTATTAAATTAAAAATACATTGCCTTTATTCACTGAGAAATGGATAAAAATATTCATTTTCAAAAAGGGCTGTCCTCAATGATGCCGAGCACTGTATGTGTGTATGTATGTATATATATATATATATACAGGTACATACACATACACTACTTACTAAAACTTATTTGAATAACTACTGCACTATTGTATAGTTTAGTAAAGTTTTTAAATAAATAAGTGGTGTTTGAAACATATGTACTGAAAAATAAATAATAAAATGCTACATAGAGATTTAACTAATTTTGTAGTTGTTACACCCACAACAGGGAAAAATGATCTAGTTTGAGGTTTTTGCGGAAGACTGCGCAAAGGCTGCGCATTTTGAGTCCCCTTGAATAACCTTTCATCTCACGCGGAAGTTGCAGCTAGAGTGCTGGAAACTAAAACCCAAAACAAGAAACAGATGCGTTAGTCGTAAATAATACTTCTGCATTGTTTTGTAGTGTAAATGATGCGAATCCTTCACTTTAAAAATGAATAGCGCTTTGAAAAACTGGAAGCAGACGTGTGCAGATCTTACGCCGGGTTTAGACCTGACATGCGGAATAGTGTTTGTGATTGTGCCGTCGTGTTTATTTAGTGTCATACCATACTGTTTAGATATTTCAGGACACTTTTTCAGTCTGGAGTCCAGTGCTGTCATCAGCGGCCATGGTAAGAGTCATTTACAGGTCACAAATGACCTCAGCTCCCTTTGTTCTCCTTTCTAAAAACACAAAATAAAAGTATCCATAAAGTCATGGTCGTATGCTGCATAAGTTTATCTCATTGTTACAACTGAATGACTGAAGTAGCCTACAGATAGTGTCTTAATTAATATGTTAATTAATTCATGTAAAAGTCATGGTTGCCTACCTTTAACACATCAATAGTTGTGTGGCATTTCATTCATGTTTGTTACCTCTTTAAGCTAATATATCTTTAAATGTTGACCAAATTCACGTTTAGTGCATATATAACATATAATCTCTCGTCGAGTAAAACTTTGTTTTGGTTTATTTTTACCAATTAAAAGCGTTTAGAATAAGAACTTCCCGCCGATGTTGTAGCGCCCGCCCAGTTTTCAAACAGCTCCGTATTTTCCTCATTAATTTTTCCATAGGGATTTAAATGGTCTTCATTAACGTGGTATAATACCAGATTTAAAGTGAATCGCAAAATGAGATACTTTAATTTCAAGTAAAGGAGACTTTGAACATTAGACAAAATAAACTACAATGAGCAAAACATCTCTTTTGCCGCGCTTTGCTCACGCAAACTCTGATTGGTCAAATTCTCTGTACATCATCATGGGTTATGTAGTTTTACGGAACAAATTCTTCAATTTTACACTACATTTTTTTTTTTTAATTAATCGAATTAATGCAAACAGATGGGATCAACAAAAGAATACACTCCATTAACAATTTCAGAGATCAAAACAGAAAAGGTTTGTCAGTTATTGTTTGTATCCTTATGGAAACAATTGAGCATTTACTCCTGAAATCTGTCTGTTATATTCTATTGGCTTTTTTTTAAGCAAGAGGAGACAAGTGCTGTGTCATGCCCCACCTCCCTGCTAAATTTAAGTCATTCTGAAAAGCTGATGGGTCTTGGTCAGTGTTGCCAGATGTAGCTGACTTTTTCCAGTCCAAAAACCCGCCGACATGCGAAAACACCCGCCCAACAACGTCCCAAATTTCACGAAAAGTGGGGGGAACGGTCCCAAAATTGACCCAATCTGAAACCGCCCAATCTGGCAACACTGGTCTTGGTCAGCTGCGACCAATGGCTTGAGTTTGAGGGGCGTGACTACTAGTCCAAAGATGAGAGAGCATTTGAAAAACCTGTTTGGAAACAATATAGGAATTACCTAGGAACCAACAGCTAGGAATATAGGAATGAATAGCTTATAAACCAACAAAATCATATACAAAGATCATTGTTAAAGGGATAGTTCACCCATTAATGAAAATTTCCTATTCATGTGGAGGAACTATGACGTCACCTTTATATACTAATCGGCTGCTAGCATAAAACTGGTTCCCTCGGAAAAATTCCCGATAAGATTTTCCATAGGCTTTTCAAAGATTGCAAATAATAATCTCTGTGTTCAAACACTGTTCATTACACTTATACATTTTCTCCAACTGGATAATCCTCACATGAAAATACAGCTTTTAGCACTTTTGGATCTTAAATGCAAACGCAATAATTGAAAAGCTAACGTTAGACTATAAACGGAGTACAGTGCCTTCGGGGAGCTCCCGTGTGACGTCAGCACCACCCTGCTACAGACAACTCTTCAAGCTCATTTTTAGAAATATAGTCCATGATAAAGATTTACTCTCTCGGTTTGTTATATTATAATCCCCGCTACATATAATAAACAAATAAATACGCAAAAACACGTAGACCTACGTGCCTTTTGGATAGTTTTTTATGTGGGAAATACATTTTGTTTTGCTTTACGGTTGTTGTAGAAGTTTTAAAACTGTATGTAAAAATGTGCCTACATAGTATTATCATACGACTAAGTGAGTGTATCGCTCGCATGCACAAAGCCCGCATACCTTAGTAAAACATGACAGAAATGAGGCATGAGAGACAAATCTATATGCCATCATGGACAGAGAACAGCATTCAATATTCTTTTTCGTTATACTGAAGTACAGCGAAAAGCAGCCCATACAGTCACATATGCTATACATTTAAAGGAGGAGTGTAAATATTGCAGTTATGACAGAGTTAAATGTGTTCAGGTGAAGAAAAAACCAAATGATTACGTTTAGGGTTGGGCGATGTTGACCAATTTAGCATCGTACGATGTCTAATGTGAAACATCGCGATGGACGACGGAATCGTCTTCATAGGCAGAAGTGAATTAATTATTTATGAATAATTAATTAATTCATAACGAATTAATTATTTGTAGCCTACCGTTTCAACTACCTGGTCTTTGTTTTACCCATAACCAAATCATAAATAAATAAAGATAAGTTACACACAAATTACCACCTGTCAATCACTTTTTCTGCGGGACTCTGGCATGAGTAGGCAGAGTGATCCGTGTCAGTCATTTGTTTGGTGCGGTGGATGGCGGAGGGGTGTCGCGGGGGTTGCTCGTGGACAAAAGTGAGTGGCGCTGAGGTGTCGCGGACGAAAGTGAAGAGGGTTGGAGAGTCGCGGAACAAAGTGAAAATGAACAGTGGACAGGGGAGGAGGGCGTTTGAGGAGGGAGATCGGTAAAATGAGGTGCCGGATCCAGATCCGGCGTGTTCCGGCACAAATTAAGCCCTGGATAGAGACAAGATTAATTAAATATCATGTTTAACAACTATAGTGAGACGCGATCCACTATCATCCTTGATAAACTGTCTGACGTACACTGTTCTCTGGAGCTCAGACGAGCGCATGACAGTGTGTGTGTCTGTGGCTGTGGTCACGTGATGTGCGTTTTCAGTGGACAGAGGGCTGTTCAGAAATGCTAGATGAAACACCAGTGTGGACGTGGGACATTTTTGTTCTAAAATGGCATTTTAAAAGTAAGCTGTATTAGTGTAAACGGGGCCTGAGTGTGTATTTTTCACAAGCGGGTTTGCGACGGGGGCGGGGCGATGGATCGCGATGCCGGCTCAAATACTAACTGCTAAAATACTAACTCGCTTCCGGGTTTTTGCATACAAATTGACGTCATAGTTCCTCCACTCTATTTACTTACCCTCAGGTTATCATAGGTGACCTTTTTTTCTTCAGTTCTGAATCTGTGGCTCTTTGTGATTCATATTATGGCAGTGAATGGCGATAGATTAAAATAGTGAACTATACCTTTAAAAATACATTGTATAAAAAAAATAATGCAGAATGATGGCTTTATCAAAAGCATACTATCTCTTTTAATTACAGTCATACTATTAGTTTAAAGTAAAAAAACAACAACTAAATATTATGGATTTTGTAGTAATTCATTGATATCATTTATGTCCTCTCTCTTCACAGTCTACCAACTCCTCACCTATTTCCTCTACCATAAAAATATGGGCGATTTCCTCCTCGGTGCCCTCCTGATGGTGTTTCCCTGCAGGGGTTTGGAGAAAGGAGTCGGGAGTGTCAGGTTTCTCCACCGGACGCTGCTTCTGTCCTCCATCACTGGACTCCTGTATGTGCTGCTGGAGTCGCTGCTGATCTCTCCGTCCAGCAGGAGCTCAGTAAACGGCCTCGTCCCATTAGCTCTGTCCGTCCTGGGAATGATGACCATCAATTCTGGCATGAAGGTGGCATATTTAATGGGCATCAACGTGCCTACTCCTTCTCTCCCCTGGATTTTTCTAATAATCATAACCCTGTTCGTTCCAAACACAGTCTTCATGTGCAACGTCCTGGCTATCATCACAGGGATATTATGTATCCTTCTGCTTAAATGCATTGAATAGTTCACTTCTTCATTTTATTACAAAGTAGGGCTGCACCACATTGAAGACATCTGACATTGTAATATTTAGCTTTTCTGCCATATTGCGATATAAAATGAGTTAAGTAGCTGGCGACATCACAGCAAGAAAGTCACTAGTTCAAACCCAGGCTGGGCCAGTTGGCATTCCTGTGTGGAGTTTGGATGTTCTCCCCATGTTGGCGTGGGTTTCCTGTGGGAGCTCCGGTTTCCCCCACAGTCCAAAGACATGCGCTATAGGTGAATTGAATAAACGAAATTGTCCGTAGTGTATGTGTGTGAATGACTGTGTGTATGAGTGTTTCCCAGTACTGGGTTTGCAGCTGGAAGGGCATCCGCTGTGTAAAACATATGCTGGAATAATTGATGGTTCATTTCACTGTGGTGACCCCTGATAAATAAGGGAATAAGCCGAAGGAAATTGAACGAATGAATGAGTTGAATAGCTCTAATTGGAAATAATTCATTAATTTAGATTGATTGATCTTATTGAATCTTGGAGGAAATTTAATAAACACATAGGAAGCATAGACGAATACAATAGCGCAAAGATAAAAGTGAAATAAACAGTGGTTTTTCCATCAGTCCATAATTTTACAATGAGAACAGAAATTGAGTAACCAAAAGTAAAATTACACTGTATAGTCATTGTATAAATACACTGTAAAAATTATTTGTGTTGGGACAACATGAAGGAATTAACTTCACTTAGTTTTTACAAATATAAGTGGATTGAACATATAACAATTAAGTTGCAATTAACTAATTCAATTTTAGCTAATTCAACACTGGTCAGATTTAAGAAAATTCATTCATTAATTCAATTTTAGCTAATTCAACACTGGTCAGATTTAAGAAAATTCATTCATTTTTTTTTCAGCTTAGTCCCTTTATTAATCAGGGGTCGCCACAGCGGAATGAACCGCCAACTTATCCAACATATGTTTTTTCGCAGCGGATGCCCTTCCAGCTGCAACCCATCCCTGGAATGATTTAAAAGATCTCACCCAAAATTCACAATGTGATATTAAACATTCCTGTCACTAAAAATCAGCTATTCGTGTAAGGTTGTCAGGTCATTGGTATTCACTTGGTAAGGTGTAGTCAGGTGATTACTATGCAGTTACTAGGATGTTGCCAGGTCTACTGATCAGATTTTAAAAATCTCACACAAAAAAAATCACAATATGATATTAAACATTAACTTTTTATGCTTTTAGTTTATTAACAAATGAAGAAATGTTTTTCACACAGAAATTGGAGATAGACACAAACAAAAAAACTTTCATAAGACTGAAATATTGTTTTCCTGTAAAATTAACTCAAATAAGCGGTTTTATTAATAACTTTAAAATATATTTTTTTGGCATTTTAATCATCTCTTGTTTTTTATTTGAAATGAATTGTTGTTTCAATTTAAATAAGTAGTTTGAACAAACAGCAAATGTCTTTTTTGAGTGTAATTCAATTATATTTATCTTTATTAAAGTCACAAACAGAACAATTTCTTGTACCTGACAACTTTAAACTCTCGAAATGCTCACACGGTCACAAGCCTCTGAAAACTTTGGTGAACTATAATCCTAACTCAACATTGCACATGTGACTGTTGCAAATTCTCACATCACAAAATCAATGGTGAAACGACATACAATTGAAGTCAGAACTATGAGCCCTCCTGAATTATTAGCCCCCCCTGTATATTTTTCCCCTGATTTTTGTTTAACAGAAATAAGATTTTTTTTCAACACATTTCTGAACATAATAGTTTTAATAACTCATTTCTAATAACTGATTTTTTTATCTTTGTCATGATGACAGTAAATAATATTTGACTAGATATTTTTCAAGACACTTCTATACAGCTTAAAGTGACAAAGGTTTAACTAGGTTAATTAGGCGAGTTAGCGTAATTGGGCAAGTCATTGTATAATGATGGTTTGTTCTGTAAACAATCGGGAAAAAAAATATTGCTTAAGGGGGCTAATAATTTTGACCTTAAAATTAAAAATGCTTTTATTCTAGCCGAAATAAAACAAATAAGACTTTCTCCAGAAGAAAAAATATTATAGGAAATACTGTGAAAAATTCCTTGCTCTGTTAAACATAATTTGGGAAATATTTAAAAAAGAAAACAATATTCATAGGAGGGGCGAATAATTTTGAACTCAACTGTATTATGCAGCCCTACTTCAGACTTGGATTTTAAACCTAAAAATCATGGAATGTAGTGTAAAATGTATCTCTAGTCTATTCCTTAACTGAGTACTTTCAGACGGAATGGGATGGTTTTCATTGTTGGAGATGTCTGAATCTACAGCTTCTGTTTTGGAGAAGAAGATTCCCTTTCGCTTGATGAAGCACATCCCTGGTGTCCAGTTCATCCCTGCTTCAACTGAGGAACGTAAAAAGCCACTTGATCTCTCGTGAGTGGTGAATCCAACTTGTTAAGCTAGAGTTAAGAAGCAAATAAACTTGTTTTAAATGCAGAGATCTTTAAAGATGTGCACAATATTTGTGCAGGTCCATAAATGCCTTTAATTCACAAATATCAGATCATTTAAAAGTTTTAAAGGTGCTGTATGTAAGTTTTTGACTCTTCTAAAGCATAAAATACAATAATATGTGTGCAGATATTTAAGAAACATCCCAAGTGAACATACTTGTTTAACTGACAAACAATGCTGAAGTCAGATATTCTGCTTTGAAAATGTTTTTTTCCGTGCCGGAACGCTGTCTTTGTTTAGGTAATTTTCACATGCACATGCCAGTTTAACCAATTATAATTCAGCACCCCGGGTTGCCTTGTTGGAAAACAGCATATTTCATTCATTCATTCATTCAGAAAGACTCTGAAAGCATGCGTCCATGAGCGAAATGCTACAGTGTAGTGGAAAGTATCAGATGTCAAAATGAGACAGATTCAGTTCCACATGACGTTAATTAGCAAATGACATAAATATTAGGAACGTGAGCAGGTTACATCGCGTGTCCTAACAACACGCTGTGACGAGATTGTTATGAGTGATGAGCCATTTGGCTGTTTGCACCACAAAACACGGCAGAAATTTAAATACAGCCTTTCAGAAGCACAGAATATGCACTCACTCACAAAACGGTAAGGTTTAGAATCTATTTAATACATGTTAGCCCTCATTAACATCATTAAATGTGAAGTGAACTTTCTGCTTTCAGTATATGGTAATACACGTCATGTAAAATGCATTCAAACTCGCATTGTTAGCATTTAGCACTGAATAAAGCACACGAGGCTTACCTGAGGTGATCTGTCATAGGTTTCTGTTGTTCAGCTGTGAGAAATAGAAGCCGCTTCTAATAAATCAATTCGAGGTGTTGGTTAGAACCAAAACTCCTTTTAATATGGAGAATATTCCCTCAATCGCGTGTCGTTGCTTTTATTTAGAACACAGTTTTAAAATCACTCAAACTGGCAACCCGGCGTACCTTTATTATGATTCAGGACTGCAATACCTAGTTCAACCACTGGGTGTCAAACTTACATACTGCACCTTTAAATCAGGGGTGTCCAAACTTGGTCCTGGAGGGCCAGTGTTCTGGAGAGCTTAGCTCCAACCCTAATCAAACACAGCTGAACCAACTAATCAAGCTCTAAAGCTGCAGTCCCACTGGACTTTTCTTCCTATACATTTCCATTCATACGCACGCAAATGCGTCAGACCGGAAACGCAAGGCCGTGTGACAAGTTTCGCAGTTCGCTGCATTGCAAAGTTCAAGCTTGGTGAACTCTGACCTGCGAAATTGCATCACATGACTGCGTAAGACCAATCGAAGATCAAAACATGACCTCTGTACAGAAATTTTAAATATGGACCAATCGCTTTCTTTTTCAAATGTCTAATCATCCTGTTTAATCCTGCCCCTTTTTACAGCGCCGTACGACAGAATTTTGTATGCTTAAACTCGAGTGTGACCACGGCTTTACTAGATATACTAGAAACTTCCTCAGGGTTTCCGCAGGGTCTTAAAAAGTCTAAAATTTTAAAATTTAAATTTAAGCCCTTAAAAAGTCTTAAATTCGCTGTTCTAGGTCTTAAATATTTTTGGACAGGTCTTATATTTCCAATGTCCATGTAACGCTACATTTAATGCACATTTAAATTCTTTTTTGTTGTTGTTGCTTGGTTTTCGTGGTGTTGTAGTCCTTTACTTCACTAGTGCCAATGTAATTTGGGGTATTACAACTACAAATGAGACCAGCATGCAATAGCCAATCAGCTTTCTATTATTGGGCCCAATGTGCGCGCGGCGAATGTGACGTCATCGCTGTGTTTGCGGAGGTTCGCTTTCGGTGCGCACGACACGATTTCGGCTGGCAGCGTGAACCGATTTCAGGTGAACAGTTCGCGCGGCGCCATGTTTGATTTGAGTTGAATATGGAAAAACTTTGACATCTTTATGATCCATCTATGCGTGATCATCATAGAGATAACCAGATGACCAATAATTCTTGGCTAGAAACAGCAACAGCCGTGGAAGAGGAGGAAAGTTTTTGTAAAAGTTTGAAAAGACCTGAGGGATAAGTTTGTTAAAACCAAAAAAAAGATGCCATGGCAAAAGTGGAGACCCGTGTGGTTAATAGCTACACACTAAAATTAAGTGACAAATTATGTCTTTGATAACTGGAAAAGAATATATGAATCTATCAGTTCACAATATACTGATGCCCAAATTCTGGGCTTTATTGGTGATAATGGTCACGAATGTTGGACCATTATTGCCTTTTTAGCCTTTATAGGACAGAAACTAGCCAGGCAGTAATGTGTGAATTGTTGAGTGGGCAAAATAAGCAAGTAAGTTGTTTTTAATTGTAGAGCAACCCATTTTCTCTTGTCATTGATATTTAACTATAATAGGTAGAACTGTCCGAGATATGAACAAAAGCAAGTGATGCATCTAAGTTTGATTTAAAAAATCTTGAATTGTTATAAAAATCATATTAAAAAAAAAAATAATAATTAGTTTTAAAATCTTGAACGATATTAATATGACATAGTTCCGGAAACATACTACTTCTCGTTTCTTCGTCTGACTTTACGTTGGGTTTCTTTTGACCGGCCCCTGTCGTTTTAAAGAATATCACAACGCATAAAGTATAAAAGCCGCGTCCGTTCGTGAGGTGCGCGCACAGTCAGCGGAGGTGTGCGATGTGGCGCCAGCGAAAGTATAAATCAGCCTTAAGATGTTTTTTTTGTAGTTCAGTCCATCTCATTTTTTGAAGTTAGTCCATCTAACCTGTCTTTAGTACAGTTTAATTTAAATAAATTTATTTTACTACTAATTTTGTGATGTTGCATTTTCTCCCGCGTGTTTTTGATATTGTGATATAGGTCTTAAATTTAATACTTAATGGTCTTAAAAAGGTCTTAAATTTGACATTATGATATCTGCAGAAACCCTGCTTCCTGGCAGGTGTGTTGAAGCAAGTTGGAGCTAAACTCAGCAGGACACTGGCCCTCCAGGACCGAGTTTGGATACCCCTGTCTTAAATTATTGCATGGTTTAACCCATAGGTCTCAAACTGGATTCCTTGAGGGCCACAGCTCTGCAGTTTTGCTCCAACCTTAATCAAACACAGCTGATCCAACTAATCAAGGTGTTCAAGACTACCAGAGACTATTAAGCAGGTGTGAGTTGGAGGTGGTTGGAGCTAAACTACGCAGAGCTGCGGCCCCCAGGAAATGAGTTTGAGACCACTGGTTTAACCTGAAAAAGGCTCCATAGCTTCATGAAATTAATATTGTTCTCATACATTTTATAACATATGTGCCTAGCTATAAATATATACACAGACACATAAATAAACAAACACATATGCATACATTATATTTGTATATATATATGTCTGTGTGTGTGTGTGTGTGTGTGTGTGTATTTATTTTGTAATTACAAATACCATATGCATAAAACATTTTTAGTTATCATTTTCATCTTTTTAGTATCAAGTCTTGTTGAATGCATTAATATATAATATAATTTATAATATATATATAATTAAACATGGGCAGCGCAGTTGGTAGCACTGTCGCCTCACACCAAGAAGGTTGCTGGTTCGAGCCCCGGTTAGGTCAGTTGGCATTTCTGTGTGGACTTTGCATGTTCTCCCCATGTTGGCGTGGGTTTCCTCTTGGTGCTCCAGTTTCCCCCACAGTCCAAGACATGCTCTACAGGTGAATTGGGTAAGCTAAATTGTCCATAGTGTATGTGTGTGAATGAGTGTGTACGGGTGTTTCCCAGTGATGGGTTGCAGCTGGAAGGGCATCCGCTGTGTAAAACATATGCTGGAATAGTTGGCGGCTCATTCCGCTGTGCCGACCCCTGATCAATAAAGGGACTAAGCCGAAAAGAAAGATTTTAATTTCAACTGTACATGTTGCTCATTTCTCACTATATTTGAAACTTTATATTTCAACTTTAAAAATATGAATATTCTTAATTTCAGAGATGCTCCCCAGGGTCGTACCCAGTCCAAACGTATTCCCTGGTAAATGCCACCAACGGTCAAGTTGTAGGAAATCTGCCAAACACATTTAACGGCTGGCCTGTCTCACTGCATCCTCAACAGAAGCAAACATTCCCTTCAGGTCACGCCGGAGCCCACAATCACGGACACAGCCACGGACATCCTCATGGACACAGTCATTATAACACTGGCAGCCCGTTTATGCCAATGTCACCATACACTCATCCTCAGTTCAGTCCTCCAGTGAACATGACAGGGCAAGACTTCAGTAAACTACCTCAGCCAGGAGTGCAATTCACACCTCACATCCCACCATCTGCCTTTCCTACAGCAACTGCTGGAGCCTCCGAGTCTCTATCCTCATAGAGATTTGATGACTTATCTGATGGTCACTGATTTGCTCATTCATGTCAGCTTATTTCTGCCACAGAAAAAAGGGTAATGTTACTTTTAATATCACAGTTTTGGTGTTTTTTTTTTTTTGTTTGGCTTTTTGTAAAACTTTGTAGTAGTTACTTACTTTTTTAGGAAATAAATACACTTAAAGGTTAAAGAAACAGTGCACTTTAAAAAATGTAAAATAATAATAATAATAATAATTTTACAGCTTCCCTATTTTAAGCAGTTGAGTTTGACCATTTTTGAATCCATTCTGCTGATCTCCGGGTCTGGCCCGAGCACGTTTAGCTTAGCTTAGCTTAGCATAAGTTATTGAATCTGATTAAACCATTAGCATCTCACTTAGTTTTTTTTTTTTTAAGACTTTAAATAATTTTCCCATTTAAAGCTTGACTATTCTGTAGTTACATTGTTTACTAAGACGATAAATAAAAAGTAAAAAATTAAAAGTTGCTTATTTCTAGACCGATATGGCTAGGAACTACGCTTTCATTTCTGACATAATAATCAAGAAACTTTGCTGCAGAGGGCCAATAATACTATACACATAGCTGTGGACTATTTCCATGTGCTTTGTAAAATCAGCAAAGTTCCTTGATTATTATGCCAGATTTATAGCATAGTTCCTAGCCATATTGACCGAAAAACTAGAAACTTTTAATTTTCCATCTGTCTTAGTAAACAATGTAACTAATTTAACACTTGAATTAGTTACTTAAATACACTATTTTTATTTTTTTATGAGTGAGATGCTAATGGTCTAATCTGATTCAATGATTTATGCTAAGCTAAGCTAAAAGTGCTCCCACCAGACTCAAAGATCGGTTGAATGGATTCAAAAATGGTAAAACTCAACTGTTTAACTCTAGGGGAGTTGTAAAATTAGCCTATTTTCAGAAAAAAGTGGCGTGTTCCTCTGTTCCTTGTGTATTTTTTCCAAAGAAATAGGGCTGGGTTAATGAATCAATATATTGTGATTCATGAACTGATTCTTAGCTATTTTGTTATGCATCGCAATTCTCTGGAATCAATTCTCAGCTTAGTTTTGAACAGCAGATGGCCCTCTAGGCTGGTTTTAAACAACAGCAGATGGCGGTCTAGGCTAGTTTTGAACAGCAGATGTCGCTGTAGGCTAGTTTTGAACAGTAAATATCACTCTAGGCTAGTTTTGAACAGCAGATGTCGCTCTAGGCTAGTTTTGAACAGTAAATATCACTCTAGGCTAGTTTTGAACAGCAGATGTCGCTCTAGGCTAGTTTTCAACAGCAGATGTCGCTCTAGGCTAGTTTTGAACAGCAGCAGATGTCGCTCTAGGCTAGTTTTGAACAGCAGATGTCGCTCTAGGCTAGTTTTGAACAGCAGCAGATGGTGCTCTAGGCTAGTTTTAAACAGCAAATATCACTCTAGGCTGGTTTTGAACAGCAGATGGCGGTCTAGGCTAGTTTTGAACAGCAGATGTCGCTCTAGGCTAGTTTTGAACAGCAGATGTCGCTCTAGGCTAGTTTTGAACAGTAAATATCACTCTAGGCTAGTTTTGAACAGCAGATGTCGCTCTAGGCTAGTTTTGAACAGTAAATATCACTCTAGGCTAGTTTTGAACAGCAGATGTCGCTCTAGGCTAGTTTTGAACAGCAGATGTCGCTCTAGGCTAGTTTTGAACAGCAGCAGATGTCGCTCTAGGCTAGTTTTGAACAGCAGATGTCGCTCTAGGCTAGTTTTGAACAGCAGCAGATGGTGCTCTAGGCTAGTTTTAAACAGCAAATATCACTCTAGGCTGGTTTTGAACAGCAGATGGCGCTCTAGGCTAGTTTTAAACAGCAAATATCACTCTAGGCTAGTTTTGAACAGCAGATGGCGCTCTAGGCTAGTTTTAAACAGCAAATATCACTCTAGGCTAGTTTTGAACAGCAGATGTCGCTCTAGGCTAGTTTTCAACAGCAGCAGATGGCGCTCTAGGCTAGTTTTGAACAGCAGATGGCAGTCTAAGTTAGTTTGAACAGCAGATGGCGGTCTAGGCTAGTTTTGAACAGCAGATGTCGCTTTAGGCTAGTTTTCAACAGCAGCAGATGGCGCTCTAGGCTAGTTATGAACAGCAGATGGCAGTCCATGTTAGTTTTGTACAGCAGATGGCGGTCTAGGCAAGTTTTGAACAGCAGATGTCGCTCTAGGCTAGTTTTGAACAGTAAATATCACTCTAGGCTAGTTTTGAACAGCAGATGTCGCTCTAGGCTAGTTTTGAACAGTAAATATCGCTCTAGGCTAGTTTTGAACAGCAGATGTCGCTCTAGGCTAGTTTTGAACAGCAGATGTCGCTCTAGGCTAGTTTTGAACAGCAGATGTCGCTCTAGGCTAGTTTTGAACAGCAGCAGATGGTGCTCTAGGCTAGTTTTAAACAGCAAATATCACTCTAGGCTGGTTTTGAACAGCAGATGGCGCTCTAGGCTAGTTTTAAACAGCAAATATCACTCTAGGCTAGTTTTGAACAGCAGATGGCGCTCTAGGCTAGTTTTAAACAGCAAATATCACTCTAGGCTAGTTTTGAACAGTAGATGTCGCTCTAGGCTAGTTTTCAACAGCAGCAGATGGCGCTCTAGGCTAGTTTTGAACAGCAGATGGCGGTCTAGGCTAGTTTTGAACAGCAGATGGCAGTCTAAGTTAGTTTGAACAGCAGATGTCGGTCTAGGCTAGTTTTGAACAGCAGATGTCGCTTTAGGCTAGTTTTCAACAGCAGCAGATGGCGCTCTAGGCTAGTTATGAACAGCAGATGGCAGTCTATGTTAGTTTTGAACAGCAGATGGCGCTCTAGGCTAGTTTTGAACAACAGCAGATGCTGCTCTAGGCTAGTTTTTAATTGTACTCTTCATGAGCACTGTGTTCGGCTGAGTCATGTACTGTGAATGGTCAGATGTACTTAAACCATAGCTTTTATTCAGTGGGATTCATTTAAACACAATTCACTATGAAATACTCTTGTATTTTGTTGAAACGTTTCCTAAATTTATGAAAGATTGTTTTACTTTCAAGTGGGTGAGGATGTGTAAGGATTGGCAGGGTGCGATTATAAAGCATCTGTTGATAAAAACTAAGCTCAGAGTCGATTAAAGAATGAATTAGAAAATCTCAAAGAGTCATTGCAGAATTATTTTTCGATTTGCAGTGCATCGATTTATTGCCCAGCCCTACTCAGATTTTAGTTTATATCACAAATTTGAGCAAAAAAATTGCGAGTGAACATCTCAAAATATCATAACTGTGAGATTAATAGTTTCAATTACCCTTTTAAAAAGTTTATTATCCCATGATGGAAAATGGCTTCTGTATTGACCTCGAGTCTTGTTCCCAGAATTCAAATGGCTCCAGATGTGCACTTTCTATGATGTTTTTTTTTTCACTTTGTACAGCAGTTGCTACTGAACCTTTATATCTTATTGAACATTAAAGAATGAATTGAGTAAAACATTTTCAATATTGCAATCATTTTATTCTCAAGACAAACTTTAAATTTTCAAACATTACATGATTGTTGCACAAAAACATGTAACATCTCAATGACGACTATCTTACCAGGCAATCTGAATGAATATTAAAATTAAACAAGCATGTTTTTTGCTTTTCATTTTTTTAAATGCCAAATCACAATGCTAATGTATTTTAATGCAATTGCAACTTTAGCTCACCAGGGGGAAAACTTCTATAATCAGAAGTAGAAATCAGTGGGAAAGATGTAAAGACAGAAGAAGTTCCTACTTTCTTTTCATAAGTGCATCTTGTTAGGAAAAGACATATATTTAATGAATGCATTTGCCTAAAATATTCAGACAACATAAGGAAAAACTAAATGTAACACTTGATTCAATGATGAATTGCATAATTGAGCATTCATCGCTACTCAACGTTAGTGTGAAATAATGCATAAAAGGTGTTAGGATGTGTAGCGCTGTCACATGATCAAAAAAAAACAAGACTGACCTAAAATGATTCATTTTCTGTAGCACCACAGAAAATCTAAGGTTGTACAAAACCATAGAGAATGATAGAATATTCTGTATAAGGCCTCTCTCGAAAACAAACAAACATTTGCATCCTTGACCTACATTTGCTTATATGTATGTTTTAACATCCAAAACTGCTTAGCTTCCTGTTACAGGAGGTTTCAAATATCAAAAACTAACTTAGAGGAAAAAAAGACTGAACTATGCCATTTTGTGTGATGTGGAGTGTTTTTATCACTAAGAGCCATCACAAGACGGCAAATTCAACGCTTCAAACTGTAGCTTTTGGAGCAATAATGGTGTGAGGTAAAGTGGCAAACATTGAGGTGTGTGTGTGTGTGTGTTAGCTTAGCTCCAGACGTCCTGCGAGTAGCGGCCCTTGGTCATGAGCTTCTTGAAATAGTCCAGAGCTTGAGTGTGTGTCAGGCCTCCTTCCTGCTCCGCGATCTCTGAGAAGGCAGCGTGAACATCTCTGGCCATGTTACGAGCATCTCTGAAAACACACACACACACACACACACACACACTTTCAATACATACAACAGCAAATGTGCTTCTGGAAAAAGAGAGGACTTTGACTTAAATGTACTGTAGGACACTGATGAATGACCACTTAACGCTAGCAAAATCTATGTAATGTAAAACTATTTTATATATATATATATTAATATGTATATGTAATTTTTTTATTATTCATTTTAATGCTTAAATTAAATGTAATTAATTTTTTAAATATTAAATTTATGTTGTCGCCAGTAGCCTAGTGGTTAGTGCGTCGACACATAGCACTTAGGTGCTCGCGGCGACCAGAGTTCGATTCCCGGCTCGAGGTCCTTTGCCGATCCTTCCCCTATCTCTGCTCCCCACACTTTCCTGTCTGTCAATCTCCACTGTCCTGTCCATTAAATGCGAAAACCCCTAAACATAATAATAAAAAAAAATAAAAATATTAAATTTATTTTATAATGAAATGTTTACTATTATTATTGTCCAAAAGTTGTGTCATGTCACTTATTTTTTCTGAAAATGAAGTAAAAAATATAAATAATTTGATTTTTAATTAAATAAAAAATAAACAATAATTTGTATTTGTACTTTAATTATTCTTGTATAATTTTGGTTGTCATTTTTTAAATAATAGTACTAGTAGTTATAAGAGTTATATGTAAGATATAATTGTTGGTAAAGCGCTTGAGTTTCTTTGAGTTGAGGCTAGTTTTGTTCATGAAATGACTCTCAGAGCAGTTCTGGAGAAGTTCGTGTGTTCGTATCCTCATACAATGAGACACCACAAGCTAAAATTATTTATCAGGGGTCGCCACAGCAGAATGAACCGCCAACTATTCCGGCATATGTTTTACGCAGTGGATGCCCTTCTAGGTGCAACCCATTACTGGAAAATACCCATACACACTCATTCACACACACACTCATACACTACGACCCAATTCACCTATAGTGCATGTCTTTGGACTGTGGGGGAAACCCGAGCACTCGGAGGAAACCCACGCCAATACAGGGAGAACATCCAAACTCCACACAGAAACGCCAACTTACCCAGCAGAGACTCAAACCAGCAACCTTCTTGCTGTGAGGCGACAGTACTAAGCCACCATAATGCCCCTCAATAATCTTTTGTGGTTTAATATTCACTAACACTAGACCATGTATTGCTTTGATGAATTGTTCAGTTCTTCATTTAATCAGTCCCTTCAGAATTTGGCAGATTTCATGTAATTCAGTATTATGCTCTCAATTTATGATGCGTTTTCTGCATTGACAGACTGAATAAAAGCAGTCTCTGGTTCTTACCCACAAACGTAGATATGAGCATTATCTGTATGAATGAGCTTCCACAACTGCTGCTTGTTTTTCTTCAGAAGATGCTGCACATAGACCTGCGGAAAAACAGCACAGTACATAAAATGACTCGAATTCCTGATCGTTATGTTGGGGAAACAGTTATTTAAGTTTAAAGGAACAGCACATCTATTTTTATTATAAATATATTTACTGTCGCTTTAGATCAACTTAATGCTTCCTTCTTGAATAAAATAATAACTTAAAAAATACATTTTTGAATGTTAGTTTTTTGTGACTGCCATTGGGCATAAATACAAACTCCAGTATTTCAGAATATAAACAAGTGTCATAAGATATTGCATATTTAAAAAACAGGAAGTAAAAAATACTTATGTCAGCAATAACACAATAATATTTGTACCATAATTCTCCATAAAGTGGTTCACCTTTTGCTCCTGGTCTCTGGAAAAGGCCACGTTAAGCTGCGTCAGCACACCTGCCCTTTCAAATTCCTCCAGTTCCTGCTGGTACAGGAAGTCCTCATTGCTATGGCGACAGCCAAAGTAAAGTATCGTCTCCCCAACATCCTTTCCTGCAACAAAGAGCAAAAATCGTATGTCATACCTTTTCAATACTACAAGGGTGTGAATTATAGGGGGGGCTTTGACACCCCTAATTAACACTTGATCCTCCCTGAAGGCGTAAAAACAAGATATATCAAGTGTTAGCCCTTTAAACAGTGGGAAAGAGTATGCTTTGATACGCATCTTAAATAGGGTGGCACGGTGGCTCAGTGGTTAGCACTGTCGCCCACAGCAAGAAGGTTGCTGGTTCGAGTCCTGGCTGGGCCAATTGCATTTCTGTATGGAGTTTGCATGTTCTCCCTGTGTTGGTGTGGGTTTCCTCCGGGTGCTCAGGTTTCCCCCACAGTCCAAAGACATGCGCTATAGGTAAATTGGGTAGACTAAATTGTCTGTAGTGTATGAGTATGAATGCGTGTGTATGGATGTTTCCCAGTGATGGGTTGCAGCCGAAAGGGCATCCGCTGCATAAAACATATGCTGGATAAGCTGGCGGTTCATTCCGCTGTGGCGACCCCTGATTAAAAAAGGGACTAAGCCGAAAGGAAAATGAATGAACGAATGAAAATTGGCCGTAGCGTATGAGTGTGAATGTGACAGTGTACGCGTGTTTCCTAGTAATGGGTTGTGGCAGGATGGGCATGAGCTGCGTAAAGAATATGCTGGAATAGTTGGTGGTTCATTCCGCTGTAGTGCACACTGAAATAGATACTAAGCCGAAGGAAATGAATGAATGAACGCATCTTAAATAATAATATTAATAATTAAAATAATAGATTATATAATTATTCATTTGACCACCCCTATAACAGTTCATACCATTGTAAATTTAATAATTCAGCATGATAGCATAAAAGTAAAGTAAAATTAGATGCATCGTTTGTATTTTAATAGACACCAACTCTTGCACACAGAAGCACAATAAAAGTATAAGTGCAGTCTTTCATGGTCATCCATTTATTGGTGAAGGAACTTGTTATATCAAAAATAGGTCATCTTTAAGAATCCCACATCTGCTGAAATAGCCAATTAGAGGTTACTATAGGTCAGAATAATCTTATTATCCCTCAAAACACTGCAAATGTAAATAAGTTTGATTAATAAATTAGACGTAATTGAATTAAATATGAAGAGTTCAGATGCAAAAACCTCTAAATGGCAGCTGAAATTTCCATCGAAAATGAACATTTTTCTCAGCTTCCTTTGTTTATGTTGAGATATTTCACTTTAAAGACCAGGAAAAAGACTTATTCTTTGCCATATAAGTAATATTACTGAACATACACACAGGAACCTGATAAAAATGCTCATTTTGCAAGAAAATTTCAGACGGCAATAGAGGTTTTGCATCTAAATTCTTCATATATGAATTTGGTTTGATTGTCAGTGTATAAATGCTGTGTCAAAGGCTGTTTTGGTGCACACCTTGCTCTTTCTGCCAGGCTCTCTCCTGGATGAAGCCCATGAAGGGGGCAATACCGGTCCCGGGACCAATCATGATCACAGGGTTACTGGGTTTGAACGGCAGGCGGAACTGGGATCTCCTAACGTACATGGGAACAGTGGGCTTGTGGCCGTTATCAGTCACGTGTTTGTCCTTCAGCCAGTTGGTGGCGACGCCTCTGAAGACTCGTCCAATTTTGGTGTTGTACTCGATCACCACTGCACAGATGTGGATGCAGTGTGGATGAGCCTAAAATGAGAACAAACAGCACTTTTCACATTCAAAATGGTTGACCCTGAGTCTTTATAAATGGAAATGATCATAAATCAATTAATCCTGTGCTTTTAAATGCAGAATCAGAAGACTAGGAAGACAAGGAATTTGTTTTCATGCCAGAAGCTTTCACCGTATAACAGAATGGCACAAGTAAAAGTAAGTAGAATGTATTTATATAGCACCTTTCACAAACAAGAAGTCACAAAGTGCTTTAGAGTAAAAGAAAACGTAGATCAAAACAGGTTAAAATAAGGACTTCCGGGTTGGACATCGACAAGATGGCAGCATAGAATCAGTGCTCCCGACGCAGGAATAATTTAAAACCCCTAAAAACATAAAATTAACGATCTAAGTAATTGATACATTAAAATAAGAGGGGAGAAAGATGGAAACTAGGTGTAAACAAAAAAGGGTACACAATCTACAGAAATACACGACGACGATTCGGCGCGCTCTCCTCACGACGTGCAAACCGGTGGCCATGAGGTAGATCCAGCGGACCACACTAGAGAAACGGTTGACTTAAGTCTCATTCTAAAGGAGGTAAGGGACTTTCGTCGTGACAACAAAACTCAGCTTGAAGAAATTAAAACGGAGATTCTGAACACCAACGCGAGACTTGAAGAGGTAGAAGGCCGAATTGTGACAGCAGAAGAGAGAATTCAAAACGCTGAAGAGGTACTTACAGGCCTGTTGAAGCTACACACCAGATTGGAGGAGAAACTTATGGATGCAGAGGGTCGTTCCAGACGCAACAATGTTAGAATATATGGAGTACCCGAAGGGGCGGAAAAGGATTTCACGACGACGGCTGAATTTCTAGAACTTTTTCTGAGAGAAAATTTAAATCTACCGGACACGCCACTTCAAATTGAACGCGCTCATAGAGCGCTCGGGAAACAGCCACCGGCCGACGCACAACCACGGTCAATTGTGGTTAACTTTTTAAGTTTCACCACCAAAGAACGAATTCTTCAACAAGCTTGGCAAAAGAGAGGGTTTTCATGGCAAGGAAAACAGATCAGCTTTGACAATGATTACGCTCCAGAAGTACTGCAGATGAGGAGGGAATACAGAGAAGTACGTAAGGCTTTGAAGGACAAAGAAGTGAAATTTAAAACACTATATCCCGCCCGTCTGAAGGTGCTATATGAGGAAGGAGTGAAGATATACAATACGGTCGAGGAGGCAACGCAGGACATGTCCAAAAGAGGATTCCAGGTGCAGCCTATAAGCCAGCCGAATACCCTCACGGAACAGATTCAACGCATGTCATGGCAGAGAAATACTCGGAGCACGGGCAAACGCGACACTCAACAGAGAAGAGGACCAACATTCAAGGAAAAACTACAACCTTTCCGAAGAAATGTGAGCGCCCAGACATCGTAATCCACGTTCGAACGTAACATTAACGCTGGACTGTAGCGGTCAGGATGTAAAACCAACGCGGAGAGGATTCACCAGACTGAGAGAACAGGAGGCGCAACGTCTACATCTCGTTTGAAAAACCTAGTCAAAACAAGAAACAAATTCTAAACTGTCGGGACATGTTCTATGGGTGGCTTGAATGTTTATTTGTTTTTCTGCCATCCACAAGGGCCCCTTCTATAGCCTTATAAAGGGGGGTTTTCCCTTGGAGTCTTCAAGTGAAGGCTCGAGTGTAGTCATAGTAATGACTTCAGGTATGGAAGTACACTTAATGGAGTTCTTAAGGTTAATAATGTCCGTTTTGTTTTGCATTATTTTGTTCAAGGGGAAGCTATGTGTTAAGATACTTTTAATTTTACTTTTCAAGTCTACTGTGAAATATGAAGATTGCTTCGTTTAACGTTAATGGTGTACTCAGTCCAGTTAAAAGAGGGAAAATTTTGTCAAAACTTAAAAAGGCTAGAGCAGAAGTTGTGTTTCTACAGGAAACACACTTAAATGATACAGAACATTCTAAACTAAACAAAATGGGTTTTAAAGAGGTATACTTTGCATCTTACAAATCGGTACGTAAAAGAGGGGTAGCCATACTAATATCTAAAATGTTGAATTATGAACATATATCAGACATAAAAGATAAGGAAGGAAGATTTGTATTGATAATAGGAAAAATTGAGGGACATTTGATAAGTTTTTTGAATGTCTATGCTCCCCCTGGTTCTGAGTGGAATTTTTATCGTGAAGTATTCAACTTAATTGTTACTAAAGTTCAAGGAATTCTAATATGCGGAGGTGACTTTAACATACATTTAAACCCAAAGCTGGACTGCTCTAAAAACACTAAGGACTTAAAGCCAGTAACCAAAAAGGTTAATTGCCTGTTAAAAGAGATCGGACTTATTGATGTATGGAGAGAATTAAATCCTAGGGTTCGTGATTATACACATTATTCTCATCCCCACACAACATACTCTAGAATAGATTACTTTTTTACTTTTAAAAAAGATCTGCATCTAATTGAAAAATGTGATTTGGGTACGATGGATATCTCTGATCATAGTCCTGTTTATTTGTCAGTGGGTTTGAGTAAGAAACAAAGGTCAACAGTTTGGAGAATGAACACAGATATATTAAATAATTCGCAAATTAGGCTAAATTTAGAAAACTTGATTAAATCATACTTGGAGATGAATGATAATGAGGAGGTGACACCATCAATACTCTGGGATGCACTAAAGGTAGTTTTAAGAGGGGAAATTATAGCCATCACATCTAATTTGAAAAAACTGAAAAAGCAAAAACTACAAAACCTTGAAATTAAATTAAAAAAATTACAAAATGAACATAGAACTACAATGAACCAGAAGGTGAAACAAGATCTTAAAAAAACAATTAAGGACATTGATGAAATATATTCTAAAGAACAACAAAATAAACTTTTGTTCTTAAAACAGAGACATTATGAAGCAGGGGGAAAATCCTTAAAATTGCTAGCATACAGACTAAGAAAACAACAAGCCGATAGAGCCATCAATAAAATTAGAAATCCTCAAACAGGGGAGATATATTGTAAATTAGAACAAATACAGCAGCATTTTGAAAATTTTTATAAAACTTTATATTCACAACCTAAAAATAATAATGATGTGCAGATAAATTCTTTTCTAGCCACATTAGACCTATCAACAGTGTCAGAGGAACAAAATAAGTCCCTATCAGCAGAAGTTACCATGGAGGAGTTAAAAGCAGCTATAACAAGACTAAAGGCAGGTAAATCACCAGGAGCGGACGGTTATCCCGCAGAATGGTACAAATCCATGTTTGAGCACTTAGCTCCAACTTTATTAAAGGCTTTTAATTGGGTAATAAAAAAAAAAGAAATCTTGCCCTCGTGGAGAGAAGCTATTATATCAGTGATTCCGAAGGAGGGTAAAGATAGAATGGATTGTGGTAATTATCGGCCAATTAGTGTGTTAAATGTTGACTGTAAACTTTTCACTTCTATTTTAGCACGAAGATTAGAAAAAATCCTTCCAGAAATTATTAATTTGGATCAGACAGGCTTTATTTGTCAAAGGCAAGCAGCGGATAACATCAGAAGAACTCTACATATTTTTAACTTCATTTCAAACCACAAAGTAGAAGCTGCCATGTTGAGTTTAGATGCTGAGAAAGCCTTTGACTCAGTAAGATGGAGTTTCCTATATAAAGTATTAGCAAAATTTGGATTTCACAGTAACTTTATTGAAATAATTAAAACATTATATGATAGACCTCAGGCAAGGATCAAAATTAACGGGGACTTATCTGGTTCTTTTAATTTAGAACGGGGTACGAGACAGGGGTGCCCCATTTCACCCCTTCTCTTTGCCTTATTTATTGAACCTTTAAGCCAGTGGATGAGGCAAAATCGCTCAATTAAAGGTATAGATATGGGGTCTGGAGAGCATAAACTAGCCCTCTTTGCTGATGATATATTGATATATATGTGTGAACCTTCTGGGTCCCTTCCATTACTATTTAACTTTCTTGAAAAATATGAGGCCATATCTGGTTACAAACTTAATGTTACAAAAACTCAAGTAATAACATTTAACTATAAACCACCAAGACAAATTAAAGAGAAATATAATTTAAAATGGGAAACTGAATCAATTCAATATTTGGGAGTAAATTTATCTGCAGATCAGTCAAAGATATATGGTTTAAATTATGGTCCCCTAACCAAAAAATTAAAATCTGATTTATTACGCTGGAATCTTATTCCTCTCTACAGTCTAAGCTCAAAAGTAGATTCAGTGCGAATGGTCATCCTACCAAAATTATTGTATCTATTTCAAACACTTCCAGTAGAAATATCAAATCAACAATTTAGCGAATGGAATAAATTAATATCTAGATTCTTATGGCAGGGGAAAAAACCCAGAGTAAGATTTAAAACATTGCAATTAACCAAGGAAAAAGGTGGGTTAGGTCTCCCATGCCTGCAACAATACTACTACGCAGCTCAATTAAGGCCACTAGTCTGCTGGAGTAGTCCTACTTATTCAGCAAAATGGATTGAAATAGAGAAAGGGATGACGGAGGAATCCCCATTACCGGCCCTAATTGCAGATAGTAAACTAAGAATCAAAATCAATAAAGAAACAAACCCATGGATTAATCTACTATTTAAAATCTGGCATCAAACAAAGAAAATATGTGATTTGCAAGATGCATCAAGAATATTAAGATGGTGTGCCTTCGATACTGATTTCATCCCTAACCGAATAGATGATAGATTTCGAATATGGACTAAGTTAGGAGTCTCCAACTACTACTCTTTTTTTGACAAGGGTACAATCCAAACTTTTGAATTTCTAAAGGAAAAATATGGGTTTAATCAAAGTGACTTTTATAGATACCTTCAAGTAAGACATTATATTGATTGTAATATTAAACCAGAAATATTGAAAGTAGCAGAGACAGGAATAATAAAAGTGTTTTTATCAGTGGGCAAGGCCCGATCATGTAATAAGATAATTTCAAAATTATATAGGGGATTTCGCGAATCTCTACCAGACAATACACTATATGTTAGAGATAAATGGAAAATAGAAGGAAATCTGAATATCTCCGATGAGGATTGGGGGAATATTTGTAAAACACAATGGAAATGTACCAGCTCAGCCATGTGGAGAGAATTCTGTTGGAAGAATGTTCTAAGGTTTTTCATCACACCATCTCAGAAAATATATAGAGGAAAGGGTACTAGCTGCTGGAGAATGTGTGGGGAATCAGTAGCTAATCACTACCATGTTTTTTGGGATTGTCAGAAATTAACCCCATACTGGAAAGAGATTAAATCACATTTAGATGCCATTTTTGAAGTAGAAATCGTCCTCACTTGCGAATCTTTATATTTAGGTAATATAAATTTAGATGGATGGATTAATAAAGACAAAAAACTGTTATTTATTCTTCTGGCAGCTAGTAAAAAAGTAATTACAAAAAAATGGTTAAAATTAGAGACACCTACAGTTGAGGAATGGATTAATACAGTGCACACTATATATGTCATGGAAAAACTCTCTTTTTCATTAAGAACACAGACTGAATACTTTTTTCTAATTTGGAGTAAATGGATTGAGTATATTTCACCAATATGCCCGAATTTTTCTTGAATTGTAACTTTTAAATGTTATACTATGTATCTAAATAAGTATCTTTTCTTCTTTAAGGGAATTTTTTTTTTAAAGGATTTGTAGCTCCCCATGTTTAACTGTTTATAGTTGTTGTTGTTAAAGGGAAGAAAATACAAAACATATACAGGATCTGTAAGTTTCTTTCTGCGTGAGAGATTATGTAAGCTACATATGTATTTTCTTTTGAAAACTCAAAATAAAAAATTTAAAAAAAAAAAACAGGTTAAAATACAAATACCACAGACAATAAAGGAATTTAAAAATAACAAGTAAACAGAGAATAAAAATATACAAATTGACAAATGTATGTACTGTACAGGTATATTACTATAGACAATATTGTGTGTACAGCTATATTATGTGCAAATTAAAGTATTTGTGTTGGATAAATATGTGTATGTAGTAATAGTTCATTAAACTAGGATGTTTCACACTGTACTACCTCAAACTTTTGATAAACGTCCTTGTTTGCCTATTTCAATCTCATTGATTGGGTAAATTTAGCATGTGACCATTTAGAAAAACTAATTTAAATAAAGAAAAAAGCGTAGGTGTTAAATCCTAAAATAATGTGTAAAAAATTCTATTATGAATTAAATAATTATTTCTAAAACTACTTTTGCTTTCGCTATTAACATGGTAATGAATTATTTCTCTGATACTATTCTATTTAACATTGTGTAGTTAATTAAATAAAAAAAATGTAACCCACTATCCTCCACCTTAGTCCCTGGTTTATCAGGGGTTGCCACAGCTGAATGAACCACCAATTACTCTGGCATATGTTTTATGCAGCGGTTGCCCTTACAGCTGCAACCCAGTGCTGGGAATTTCTTTTTACTGATTTTGTTTAATTTGTTAAAACAAATTCTGAAATGTCAGTGTGAAATCAAAAGTTACAATGTTTATTTTTCTAGCACACATTGTTATTCTTTAGGTGAACAATTAATCCGTGTAAGTTAATCAACTAAAATCAAATGTTTTGGTAACCTTCAATCAAACTCTGACGTTTTGCTTCCACGTTTGGAGTGGAGGTCCTTCTCTGTTGATGTAAATTCAACCACAATAATATCTTAGCCACGCCCCTCTTACATTTAGTTTGCTATGAGGGAATGATGTTCAAAAAGAAAGAAGCCCCGCCCCCTACTCAATATTTTGTTTCATTAGGAAGTGCATCAACATACTGAAATAAAAGCACCTGCAACTTCAGGTTCACACAGACTTTAAGAGTCAAACCCTGACTCAAAAATTCAAAATTATGACAACCTTTTACCTTGCTGGAGGAGGCGATGGAGTAGTATCGAGCCTGAAGCCGAGGCAGCAGCTCACACAGGTGATCTACAGGAGGATTCAGCGAAGGCAGATCCTCTAGAATAGCCAATATGTTCCTCTCTGAATCCAGAACCCAACTTTGGTAGAGAGCCTAAAAAGAACAAGCAGAAGGTGAATAAAAACCCTCAAGGCATAACAGCAGTGATTATGGCACAATCCTGACCTTTCCTTCAGGCGAGGCAGATGCCATCTTGCGCATGTTCTCCTGTTCCTGCGGGTCCGAGGCGTACTGCGCCAGCTCATACAGCACATTCGTACGGGGCATGTTGTTGATGTCAAGGTAGTGGGTCAGTGCAGTGCGGTATGTGGTGGGACAGGGGAACGGGTGCTTTTTATTGGACTCCTCTGCAGAATTGAAACATCAAAAGCATGTTATATTATATACAGCAGGGGTGTCCAAACTCAGTCCTGGAGGGCCGGTGTCCTGAAGAGTTCAACCCTAAACACACCTGAACCAGCTTATTAAGCTCTTACTAGGTATACTAGAAACTTCCTGGCAGGTGTGTTGAGGCAAGTTAGAGCTAAACTCAGCAGGACACCGGCTCTCCAGGACTGAGTTTGGACACCACTGATCTACAGGGTTCATACACATACTGTATTTACTACTAAACTTTCATGACTTTTCCAGGACTTTCAAGTCAAATTCATGACCTGTTGTTTCATGTAATGTCTACATATATGTGGTAATTAATAAGAAAAAACAACGCACGTTCAAATTTATTACAGCATGTTATAAATGTAATTTTTTAAATGATTATTTTTATATTCATGCTAAATGTATTAAGATAATGCTTAAGCAGCACTAATAATGTGAGAGCATGTTTATGGCCAAGGACAGAATAGAAGTAAAGACAACTAACCTATATTCAAGTATACAGATATTTGTAAAACTAATTTCCATGACTTTTTCAAAACTTTTTTAGGTCTGAAAAATGCCATGTCAAAATTCCATGACTTTTCCAGGTTTTCTGTGAGCGTATGAACCCTGTATACAAACTAAAAATAAAGTCTAGATAATTAACTGTAAAAAAAAAAAATAATTAAAGAATGTCTCTTAGAGGAAAGGTTAACCCAATCATTTTAATTGCCCCATAGTGAATAAAGTTTTTTCACAAATTGGACATAAAAAAAAGAAATGAATGCATGAACATTCTTCCAAATAGACTCTTGCATATTATCTATTGTGCTGACTGCAAAATTATGAGATTTGAATTATGGATATTAGTATATACCATCCAGAATGAGTGTGTATGGATGTTTCCCAGAGATGGGTTGCAGCTGGAAGGGCATCCGCTGCGTAAAACATGTGCTGGATAAGTTGGCGGTTCATTCCGCTGTGGCAACCCCGGATTAATAAAGGGACTAAGCCGAAAAAAAAATGAATGAATGAATGAGTATATACCATCCAGATTTTTGAGAGAGATTACAGTATCGAGATCTACTCCAAGTCTCTCTCCTATTCTGTTGACCATCGCAGAATCATTGGTGGGATAAACAGCAACATGGTCTCCAGAATCATATCTAAAGAAAGTAGAAAATGTAATCATTTTATTGGTGTGTTGACACAAAAAAAGTGCATCAATTTATAAAAAAGTATTTTACACATTGCATGACAAAATTGACGCACAGCTCTTTGTAGGGATATTTCAAACATTTTTAACTTCATGTATATGTGCAATGTATATTAAATATAATAAAAATAGATGTGGCTACATATGGGTTAGAAATGAGACATCTCGTTTTGTTGTCCACAACAAATTACATTTAAAAAGTGATTTGACATACATACAGACATACATTATACTGTTGAATTCTTATTAGACCTCCTGAATTATTAGCCCTCCTGTATATTTTTCCCCAATTTCTGTTAGGGGCTAATAATATTGACCTTAAAATGAATTTTTAAAAATTAAAAACTGCTTTTATTCTAGCCGAAATAAAACAAATAAGACTTTCTTTAGAAGAAACAATATTATAGGAAATACTGTGAAAAATTCCTTTCTCTGTTAAACATCATTTGGGAAATATTTGAAAAAGAAAATATAAGAGGCTTAAATGTTTCAAGGTAACTTTTATGAAAATAAAATGTAAAAAAATGATGTTCATCTTGATCATCATTCAGTGTAACAGATCTGTAAAAAGGAAACATTTTAGTCTGTCCTGCACTTATTAAAAAAAAGGAAGAAAAAAAATTTGTATTATATTTTAAGTCATGTATATAAAATGTCATCTTAATATTTAGGAGCTACACTTAAAATCTGTTAATATGTCATCAAATTGCTTGTTTTTAAAATGGCTGAAATTGTTTTAGGTATATATAAACCATAACACAATGAAATTTTAGTGTCTCCTCTAAATCATGGTAAAAATGTATGACAGCCATAATTTTTTGCTCAGAAAAAAAGTGCACATTTTAAAATACGGACATGAATTCTCACAATTCACTCAACAACTCAATCAGTACATGTACCTGATCTTAGACTCAGTGATGTCTAACTCGATGTGCATCAAATGGCGGTTTCCTCCTTTGTTCAGCTTACGATTAACAGCCACAGATGCAAGGAAAGGGTTCTTCGCATCAAATGGTCTGCACAATACCAATGCAATCAGATCAAAATCTTTTTGCATTTCAGTATATCAACATAAAACTCTTGCTAAATATGTTGTAAAAGAAAAACTGCACATAAAAAATTCATTTCAACGACTACCTAACAACAGAAGCATGACAATTTAGATCAAGAAGTAAAAGCTGATCTTTTAAAATACCAATCAATGGCTTAGCTGAAGGGATGAACTCACGGTTTCTGAGTCTGAAAGCTTTTAAGGCGGCCCATCTCTCCGGTGTACACTTGATTCATATTGATGTCATTATGAACCACCAGTTCAAACTGCCGAATGCTGAAAGCACACAAAAAAGGGACTGGAGATCATTTCCTAGGTTGCATTTAAAGCGTTCAAAACACCTATGATGTTTAATAAGATGCAAAAACCTATTCAAAGCAGGACAGGGGAGGTCTTTGTTATGAAAGCACAGGATGAATGGATGTGGTCCTTCTAATATGGAGATGCGAGACCGAATGTGCTTTATGGCTACAAAACACCCATCAAATAAGCATCATGTTTGAACTACACAATCTGATACAGATGGTCCGCTCTTATAAATTCTACCATACGCTGCTTACCAATGCAGTCTGTTTTTAAAGTAAACAGCAGTGTTCTGAATTCAAATTATAAGACAGGCATGTAGAGAATAAAAAAGAAAAGAAAAAGTAATACCTGCTGTCTTCTCCAGTGGCCTCCACACCAAAATACTCACACACCGCAGGCCAAAACTGCTCCTTCCAAGATATAAAGTCCTCCTCCAAGCTTTAATGGAATTAGGATCAAATAATAAAAACAGGCAATAAAACTGAATTAAAACAGGGCAAAATTTACTGTATTTTCCATTAAATAAGTATAACTTCTAACTATAAGTCCCACTGTTGGTAGAGAAGAAAATAATAAGCCAAACTGGTCACATTTTATCACATAATTCAAAATAACAGCAAGTAAATGTGTTAGGAAAGCCGGATATAAGCACAAGTCTATATTGATATCGGCTGATAAATGCTATTTTTTTTTATATTATCATTATCGGTCCAATGAAAAACTTAGGTTGATATCTTTAGGCTGATAAATTATATATTATTTCCGCTGGTTGAAAAAAAATATATTCATATTTATCGGCCTATATATCAGATATCGATCTGAAAATCTAGAAAGTTATCGGTTATTGGTATCAGTCCTAAAATAAGTAAAAAGTAAGTAAACCCAAAGTGAATCCAAATTTTACCAAACATTACAAGCATTTCTTTAAGCTCTTCAAAGAAAAAAAAAAAACATGTCTCTCATTTGGCACAAAAAAACCCAAACATTTGAATGAGGTGAACCAAACATTTGAATTTGAATGATCTGAAGGAGGTGCTTTGGAATATAAATCTTATTAATAACAGGACTTATATTCTGGAAAATATGGTGTTTTATTTCATTTATATTCACTCACTTGCTGTCGTCATCTCCGAGGCCCAAGTCAAAGACCCTTTTCCCACCAAGTTCCGCAAGTCTCTTGTCCGTGTACTTGCCCATTGCATTGTAGTGCTCATATGTTTTATTTCCTAAACCAAACACCTAAAAATAACAAACAAAAAAAGTCATTCAGTTTGTGAAGTAGTAAATAAAGGAGTAAATAAGTGAGTGAAGGAGTAAAGCGAGTAAGTGAAGGAGTAAATAAAAAATAAAACAGAGTAATTATGAATAAAACCATGCAATACTTTGTAGCGGTATTTGGCTAATAAATTGGGTTTGAGCGCCAGGGGTAGAAAACCCTCGTACAGTTACTCAAAATGATTTTATCAATTAAAAATTAAGTTTCAACAAATGTATTATTTAATCAATTAAACCTAAATCAAATCTTCAATCAATATATTAATATAGGGGAAAAAAACAAAGCAACAAGCTTTAACTTCAGCATATTCCAAACTCATAAACCAAACAAACTTTAATTTCCAGGCCCACGCACAATACTTATTAATACCCTTTAAAATCTAATCAACAAGTGATAAAATATAAAATGAATTTGCATAAAGATGTAAATCAAGTAAATCACTTCAAAATATATAAAACCAATATTAATCAAATTTACTCACAAATAATAATAATAATAATAATTCAAGGCAAAAATCATCACACATCAATGAATTTAGATTAGAACTTAATCTCACAATCTTAACATAGTAGATTTTCCAATTTGTGTGCATAAAAGTAGTTCCCACTCCTGCACGTTGAAACAGCTGTATAATCAATGCACTTTGAAATGTCTTTTTAGTTTGTGTACATTAAAGTAGATTTCCCATTTGTGCACATTAAAGTAGCTGTATAATCAATGCACTTCAAAATGTCTCTTCATTTGGTGTACGTTTTGGTAGATTTTCCATTTGTACACTTACATTTGTGCCAAAATAAAACAAATAAAACTTTTCTCCAGAAGAAAAAATATTATCAGACATACTGTGAAAATTTCCTTGCTCTGTTAAACATCATTTGGGAAATATTTAAAAAAGAAAAAAAAATTCAAAGGGGGGCTAATAATTCTGACTTCAACTGTGTATATTTATGTATGTATGTATGTATGTATGTATGTATGTATGTATGTATGTATGTATGTATGTATGTATGTATGTATGTATGTATGTATGTATGTATGTATGTATGTATGTATATATATATATATATATATATATATATATATATATATAAAAACACACAGACACAATATACATACAATATACATATTAACATTATTATCGAGTATTCTATGGAACTTACAATTGGAAAAACAAAAATTTGGGGTTTCTTCAAGCTAGAAGGACTATAAAAAGAGTTATTGAACTGTATTGGACTGGAGAGACTAACTTATATCATTAAAGGCAAGCAGAAGACTTTGGCCATCTTTGAGAACCATATATGAATATTATGTAAATTGTGTGTTTGTAAACACGTATTGTTTTTATTGTACTGTTATTATTATTTTCATTATTATTATTTTAAATGATTCAACTGATTATTTTTATTATCTGTTTATTTTTTATTTTATTAATATATATACATATTTTTATATGATTGTTTTTATAATTTTTTTTGTATTTTTACTCTTTTGAATGTGTATATGTGTTTATGCATGTATGTAAATATACATATATAAAAAAAAAGTGTGGATTTGTGTGTTGTTTTGTAGGCTGCATTGTTATTGAATGTCTAGTCTAAAAAAATTAATAAATATTGGGGGGGGGGGGGGGGTTGAGTAACATTTCTGAAAATAAAATGTAAACAATAATCCTCATCTTGATCATCATTCAGTGTAACATTTGTAAAAAAAAAAAAGTACACATTTTAGTCTGTCTTGCACTTATTAAAAAAGGGGGAAAAATGCACTTTTATTATATTATAAAAGGGAAAAAAAACTTCATCTTAATATTTAGGAGCTACACTTAAATTCTGTTCATATGTCATCAAATAGTTCTTGCTGAGGCATTTACAAAATGTAATAAAGAAAATCTTTTGAACCGCTTGGAAAACAAAAAGGTAAAGTTCTCGTGAAGTGCTTTGAAATGTGCATTTTTATTCAATGTTTGATGTAATCTCAACCAAAACATGAAGAGAGGGTGTGACTGTAGCTCCTCCCCTTTTTATATAACAGCCAATGACGTTTTTGCTTTATCAACACTCTGCCAGTAAGGCATCTTGAAGGAGGCGGGGCATGTCAGACGCTAGAGAACATTTGATTAGTCACGATCTGATGAAAAACTGTATGAGGTGACGTGATAAAAAACGTTGATCCATTTAGGCGGAAGTGACAAACTACAAGCTTTACATGTTAATATCAGTGTTATATCTTCTAAACGCGAATTTTGTCAGTTTTGGAGCACATCAGCTTATAGATATCTTAAAAACTAACAATACTTATACTAACATCTAAAAAACTTCATTTAAATTTCATGGGACCTTTAAATAACTAAATACGTACCATATGCATTTCTGGTTAAAACAGACTTTGGTGCATTATAGTAAAATGCACAAAAATGTGTCGGTAAGCTCATTTGCCTATCTATCTATCCTGTCCTATAGATTCACTGCAGTGATGTTTCCAACCACATGTTTTATCACGCTGTCCCACCCCGACCACATAAAAGAATCTGAGGACTCTAGGCTTAAACCACAAGGCTTTAATCCAGAACGCAGGTCCAACTCAAGCAGAGCCTGCTGGACATCCATGTCTAGAATCAAAGCAACAGAAGATCCAGTGATCCGATTCCATCCGAAATATTCATGCTGAGAGAGCAGTTCCTCTGGGATGGAGCTCTAGCTTTGTTTGGCTTCACCATATGTTTCCATTTGGTGATTGAGAACTGATGAGGATTCCATGGGCCCCTTAACTATGGGACTCTGAACTTCACAGACTGCCCAGGAAATAGGTACCACTCCATAAAACGAGCAGGAATTTTGGAGGGTGTCCATCTGCTTGTTAAGTTGTCGTGTGAAAATACTGTTTCTTAGTCCAAACCTCTACTTATTTAAATTGAAAAAACTCAAATCGAACTTGCCAATTTTATGACCAATGTTAAAGGTCCCGTGAAGTGCTTTGAAATGTGCATTTTTTATTCAATGTTTGACATAATAAAAAAGCGCATCAAATGAAAAGCAAATGAGAAGCGTCTTGAAGGGGGCGGGGCATGTCAGATACTAGAGAGCATTTAATTGGTCATGATTTTATGAGAAACTGAAGTATGAGGTGACGTCAAAAAAAAAATATTGATCTATTTAGGCGGAAGTGACAAACTACAAGCTTTACATGCTTATATCGGTTTTATACAATCTAAACGCAAAATTTGTCATTGTTTTGTACCACACTAGCTTATACATATCAGTGTTTCCTCTAGGATTTTTTCCAGCAGTGGCGGCAGGACTTTTTTTTTTACACAGATCTGCCAACTATTTCAAAGACAAATATTACACGCAGTATTACAAGTCGAGATAGCATTCATGTAATACGAGCATGCGAATCTCTTTGCTTGCGCGCCGATTTCCTCTGTTCGTGCACAGAACTTCTTGCACGCACTCAAATTTACACGTTCAAGTGCAGATCTTCTTGTGCGCTCTCCAGTAAGCGCTGCTGAAGCGCGATTTAGTGCGTTTTTGTGCGTTTTCCGACATTAACGCGTCCTGAAGTAAAGTGAAACGGCATTTAACTCCAGCAAGATAAAGTCATTGTATGCAAAGCCATTGACCTTTATCAATAAAGTATACTTATGGAAACTGTGTTCATCTAAACTGAAAGCTACGCTGTGTTTGCTAGACTCACGCACCTGTCAGTCAGTCTGTCAGAGAGTCAGTCAGCATGTCACCTTGAACAAATAGCGCACAGCACTACTACAATTACAGAAAAGTTTGCGCGGTTTACCTCTAATATGTTTTGGTGCAATTATAATCCGCTATAAAAAACACGACTAAATGTTTTAAATAAGAAGCTGTAATGTAGCCATGGCGGGATGAATTTTGGCATGGCGGCCTGCCATGGATGAATGAATGTAGCGGAAACCTTGCATATCCTTGAAGACTAACATACTGATACTAACATCTAAAAAACATAATTTTTATTTCAATGGACCTTTAAAAATATCCCTAGTAGTGTAAATGAACAAATTACCAATAATCAAATTACTGTAATTGAGTAGTTTTTTACAGGAATTGCACTTTACTAAGTAGTTTATAAAAATGTGTACATTTTCTTCAACCTTCAGTCACTTCTATATATGTTTATTTTTTCTTTTTTCTCAGCTATTGGTTAAGTAGAATAAACAGTCCAGTGATTCCATCCCAATGAAATTATGCATTAGTAGGGCTGTGCGATTAATCGAAATCGAATCGCAATCGTGATTTAAAATGCTGCGATTAGCTAAATCTAAAAATTTGCTAAATATATGTATTATATAATTTCCTCCACGCAGAGCAAATGTGTGACTGCTGTCTGTGTGTGACAGTGTTACTAGCAAATTGAGTGAGCACACTTTCTTTCTGCCCAATCAGAATTGCGCAGTCAAACTATGCGGAAAGCCCACAACAAAACAAACAAACAGGAAAGCGCGGACAAGTGGGATGATGGCGTCTGCCACTTAAGAAGCATTAATAGACGAATTCATATCAAAGAAAAACAGCAAGTCAGTAATATGGAAATATTTTGGTTTCAAAGTCACAGACATCAAACAAAAACAGGTCATTTGTAAGAACTGTCGCAGAATTGTTGCCACAGCACGAGGAAATACAACAACCACCACCTAAAAAATCACCACAGATGGCTATATGAGGAGTGTCTTGCTAAAAGTCAAATAAAAGTATTGCCAGTGACACTCGATCTAGTAGCTAGCAACAGCAAAGTACAATTTCAGAGCTGTTTGCAGCTGTTAAACCATATAAAAAAAAACATCACAAAGACACCAGGAGATAACTAACGCCACAACTCACTACTGTTTATTTAATTTCTGAATATTTATAAACAAATTTGAATAAAAGTTGGAGTTAGTTAATATCTTTTCAGTTTCTTTTTTTAACTAAAACTCACTGCATTTTAGCAGTAAGAAGCTACGATACAGAATATTGAGCTGAAGCTTGACTACAAAATTAAATATCAAATTGAAATTGCAATATCTGTTAAAAATGTTTTTGATATTTTCCCCAAATCGCACAGCCCTATGCATCAGACAGACTAATCTCAAAACACAGATGCTTCATAAATGCAGCAAACATGTACAGTGTGGAAGTATCGAAAGTGAAGACACAAAATCATTACACAACAACTGACAGACTGTTTGGACAGTATGACATTAATGAAGAAAGCTCACTCTATGATGACTGAAATCGAGAAATGGCCTTAAAGAATAACTGATTGCACTACAGAATGTTACGTTTTCAAACACATGCACAGACTGCATGCATTCTATTAGTGCAGCTTTTTTATGGCGCCAACTGCTGGACACTTCTAGCATGTTAGTCAGTGTTCAAAGTGCACAACCCAAGCGTTAACATATCGTCACAGCTAGATTTTGCCCCTTAGCTCACACAGATTTTGCTCTGCTTATAAACAAATCAATCTGTTTTCACTCGGCTTGTTATAGGTGCATATATTAATGTTGTGTGTTCTCACGTTAAATTAATCTCACATTTGAAATGTATAGCTCATGAAGGACAAATACTTTAACTTACACTTCAAAACAGCTGTAAAAGAAAATGGCACTGATGTCAGCCTTATTTTTAATTTGCTGGGTATAAGGTGGAATCCTTTTTTTGGAATTGCTCCATCGATGGAATTGCTCCTCAGTGTTTGGACTCTCAGTAGTGATTATTAAACCACGCTAAACTGAGCTAAACTAAACTGAAATTAAACACTGAAAACTGAACTGACACGGTTTTAATTTACTATAATCTTCTATGTGAAGCTGCTTTGACACAATCTACATTGTAAAAGCGCTATACAAATAAAGATTAATTGAATTGAATCATTTTCACAGTGCAATACTCACTATTCTCTACTCTTGAGTACTTTTAGAAGGGCTACGGTTTACTCATACTTTGAGTAGTATTTACAACTTTTTACTCTACTCGCAGTACATTTTTTTGGCAAGTAATAGTATTTTTACTTGAGTATGATTTTTCAGTACTGCATATCACACATTAAAGTGAATCATTTACAAAATCACAGTTTAAACTACAGTCTCTAGACTTCGCTGCATCCCAGAAACCAATATCTCAATGATTTATAAAAGATTAATCACTGTCTGCATGGATAGACATTATGATCATGATTTTCAATAATAATACAGCATATTATGAGCATATATTATCATTTGTTGTTTGCTTTTGGCATCTGATCTGATTTGAAGCAAGAAACGGTGACACCTGGCTCAGACTCTAGATAGATTGATGGGTTTGTCCGATGCATTCTCTTTAGCTCGGATAATAAGACATACAGTACTGGCTTCCTATGCACTTTTCTGAGCTTATACTCACAGCAAAATTAACCCCCTCCAGATCGTCATCGGCCCCTTGCAACCAATCATAGAACTCCTGAGCATTGTCTGTAGGGTCTCCCTCTCCATAGGTTGCCAAGCAGAACACAGCCATTGATTTAGGAATCTCTTTCAGTCGGAACAGCTCGGACTGTGAATGGGATTGAAGATATTATTAATGACACAAGTCAAAAGAGTGAAAAAGCACAGAACAATTCTTATCTTAAATGGGTTTTTTTTTTATGTGCCCTATTTATACTATTTTAAAAATTCCTAATTTTGTTTTGGTGGTTTCCAATGAAAGTTTTAAACATCCATCCAAGTCTGAAAATCATTTTAATTTCTCAAAACATACTTTGCAGCATCACTTTTTTCCTCACAGGATATGAAATGGTTCATTTTAGGATCTGGTCTCTCAAAACCCCACATTTCTAACAACCTACTCAGCTCTGATTGGTCTATTCTGATTGTGATAGGTCAGATCATGGCACAGGCTGTTTTAATTGGTCAGATCATGCCATAATCTGTTTTGATTGGTCAGATGGCCCATTCTGTTCTGATTGGTTTACGATTTACAGTGTTTGTCTGAATAAAACCTCACTTGTGGTGATATGAATAGTTACAATGGTGTGATTGTCAATGTGCCCCATTTATACAATTTTAAAGATTTCTAGTTTTGTTTTGGTGGTTTCCAATTAAAGTTTTAAACATCCCCAAAGGTCTAAAAATCATTTTAATTTCTTAAAATGTACTTTGCAGTGTCACTTCTTCCGCACAAGGTCTAAAATGGTTAATTTCAGGATCTGGTCTCTCAAAACCACACCTTTCTGACAACCTACTCTGCTCTGATTAGTCTATTCTGACAGTGATTGGTCAGATCATAGCCCAGGCTATTCTGATTGGCCAGATCATGCAACAATCTGTTCTGATTGGTTAGATGGCCCATTCTGTTCTGATTGGTTTACAGTGTTTGCCTGGAAAAAAAACTCACTTGTAGTGATATGAATAGTTACAATGGTGTGATTGTCAATGTGCCCTATTTATACACTTTCCTAATTTTGTTTTGGTGGTTTCCAAATAAAGTTTTAAACATCCACCAGGTCTAAAAATCATTTTAATTTCTCAAAATATACTTTGCAGCATCTCACAAGTTCTGAATCTCATTTCAGGATATGGTCTCTCAAAACCCCACATCTAACAACCTATGACAGTGTTTGTCAGAAAAAAAACCTCACTTGTAGATGTTGACTATGTTCTTAAACAGCGCTGATTTGCCATCGTGTTCACATGCTCAACAGAAATGACTGTGATTGGCCGTGAAGGTAATCAGTTCACCAAACTAACCACTGTTTACGGAGTGTAACGACAGATACGGGGACACTGAAACGTTTTAAAGCCATGAAGATCACTCGATTCATCAGCGGATCGCTCATATGTCAGCTTATAAACAGAGCAGCTGATCTCCGCAGCTTTAAAACGCTCCAGTGTCCCTGTATCTGTGGTTACACTTATGACCTTCACGGTAAATCAGAGTCATTTCTGTTGAGCACAGTGCTCAAATGTTAGCGGGAAATGGACGTTTTTAAAATTTCAGTACGGATTGGTTTCAAATTCCACTATCGTGACAACAGTAGTATGAACAGTAAAAATTATGTGATTTTTAAAGTGTCCCATATACAGAATTTTAAAGTTTCTTAATTTTGTTTTGGTGATTTCCTATAAAAGGTTTACACATTCATCCAGATCTAAAAATCACTTTAATTTCTTACAATATACATTGCAGCATCAATCTTTTCTTATAAGGTCTAAAACAGTTTATTTCAGGATCTGGTTTCTCAAAACATCACCTTTCTGTCAACCTACGCTGCTCTGATTGTGATTGACTGTCTATTCTGATTGTGATTGGTCAGATCATGGCCCAGGCTGCTCTGTTTGGTCGGATCATGCCATTATCTGTTCTCGTTGGTCAGATGGCCCATTCTGTTCTGATTGGTCTACCATTTACAGTGTTTGTCTGAAAAGTGAAATGAACAGTAACAACAGACTACAACTATAATAATTGAAGATCAATATAGGTGTTGGTTACATACAGCCAGTGAAGACCATAGATTATTAGCCATGGGCGATATTATGAGGAAAAAAAAGAAATAAATTGACTTATCGTAATAACAATAAATCCTATAATTAGTCTGTGAAATAATTTATTAGTACAGAAATACAAATGCGACAGTTTTGCGTGTTTGAGCATGTTTACAAATACCGATTTACTGACATACTTTAACTCTAAATTCACCTCATAACACCAGTCCAGTGTTTAAAGTAACTATATTTGTGTTATTTTTTAAAGAATTTTAGGTTCATATCGCCCATCCCTAATCGGCATTATGCTGCAAACTTCTTCCAAACATACGTAGGTTTGTGCAGAAAATAAGGCTAGAATTACCAATGACTTTTCAGGCAGAGACAATATCTCGATTTGTCAAACATTTACACTGAAAAAACAACTATATCACACATTGAATGAAAGGAAATGTCTCAAAATGCACAACGAGGCATCAAACAGACAGCAATAATGGCTACAGTACCATGTCATACTCCTCTGGGTCAGCTGCCATCCCTTTCATTCCATAGCGATGGGCATCTTTTGAAAGTCGGTTAGCAAATTCTTCACCAGTCCCTGTTTGGGATCCGTAAAACACCACAATGCTTCGATTCTAGAATGGAAGATGCAGAAATCAATCAAACAATATAAATATTAAAAAATTATTTGGATTTGAACTAAATTTATTTAGTAACAAAATAGTTGCGGTGTTCATTTTGTTGGCGTATAATTTTCATCATATTATTCATCGTTGACATTTTCATCAACGAATAAAGATGGTAGGAATATGTTTAAAGATAGACTAATTGTTAAAAGATGCGAGTTCTCCGGGAGTATATATAGAGATAAGAAATTTTAGAGATATGTATAATTAATATTATGATTCAAATTTTAGTCAACTAAATCTAAAGTATATTTAGTATATGCATCTTACGAAATTAGGTGAATGAATGAATTCAGAAGACTAAAATATCACAAAAAATAATGGGATTTTAATCAAAAGATTAAAGGTGCAGTATGTAAGTTTGACACCCAGTGGTTGAACTAGGTATTGCACTCCTGGATCATAATAAAAGTACGCTGGGTTGCCAGATTTTGTACAGGAGCGAGTGATTTAAACCAGGGGTGCTCAACCCTATTCCTGGCGATCGACCTTCCTGCAGTTTTCAGTTGTAGCCCTTATCAAACACACCTGCCTGTAATTATCAAGTGCTCCTCACGTTCTAAATAATTGGTTCAGGTGTGTTTGATCAGGGTTGGAGCTGAAATCAGCTGGAAGGTCGATCGCCAGGAACAGGGTTGAGCACCCCTGATTTAAACTGTGTTCTAAATAAAAGCCACGACACGCGATAGAGGGAATATTTTCCATATTAAAAGGAGTTTTTGTCCTAACCAACACCTCGAATTGATATATTAGAAATGGCTTCTATTTCTCAGCTGAACAACAGAAACCTATGACAGCTAGATCACCTCAGGTAAGCCTTGTGTGCTTTATTCTGTGCTAAATGCTAACAATGCTAGTTTGAATGCATTTTACATGGCATTTGTTGCCATATACTGAAAGCAGAAAGTTCACCTCAGATCTTGAAAATACAATAAACCGTCTGAAATTGAACTTTAGAACTAAACACATATGAGTGATTCAGCATCTACATTGATGTTAAAGTGGGTTAACATGTATTAAATAGATTCTAAACCTTACCTTTTCGTGAGCGAGTGCATATTCTGTGCTTCTGAAAGGCTGTATTTACATTTCTGCCGTGTTTCGTCTGGTGCAAACAGCCAAATAGCTGATCACTGCCTCTCTCGTCACAGCGTGTTGTCAGGACACGCGGTTACAATGTAACCTGCTTACCTAATGTTTACGTTCGTAATATTTATGTAATTTGCTAATTAATAACCTCATGTGGAACTGCATCTGTCTCCCATACTGTTCTTTTTGGTCACGGACGCATGCTTTCAGAATCTTTCTGAATGAATGAATGAAATACGCTGTTTTCCAACAAGGCAACCCAGGGTGCTGACATATAATTGGCTAAACTGGCATCGTGCATATGAAATTTATCTAAACAAAGACAGAGTTCCGGCACGGAAAAACCATTTTCAAAGCAGAATATCTGACTTCAGCATTGTTTTTCAGTTAAACAAGTATGTTCACTTGGGATGTTTCTTAAATATCTGCACACATATTATGGTATTTTTGTGCTTTAAAAGAGTCAAAAACTTACATACAGCACCTTTAAATCAAAATGAACATTGATGGAAATCTCACCGTTTTCTTCATTTTCTCAATAAAGCTGGTCTCACGTATTGGCGCTGTTCTATAAAAGAGAAAGAAATAGGAAGAGAGAGAGAACACACATGTGAAAAGGCTGAAAAGCATGCCAGACCAATTCTTTTGGTAATGAATAGGGGATTGAGCCATTTTTTTTTTCTTGGCCTTTTCCACACAGGAGAACTTCCTGAAGTTCACACCCCTCCGAGAGCAGCACAGCATTAGAGTCATCTGCTTTCAGTCATTGTTCAACTATTGAAAACCACAAACTTTAATGCTAACTCAGCGATGAAGAACAGAAGGTGCCCACAAAGTGTAAAAAAAATGCTGCACGTTTGATAAAACTATTAATAAATTGTACCGTTTTTAAACAGCCCTAAATTTATCAAATCCATAATTTCTAAATAGACTTAATTATTCACTTTTTTTTTCAAAAGTACTTTTTTTATAGCTAAAACATATTTTATCAATCAAAAGAGAGTTTTATTATGCCATTATCCAAATTTCAATGTAAAACAGCACAACTGTTTTCAACATTAATAACAATAATAAGAAATGTTTTTTATCATCAAATCAGCTATTTGATTTTTGAAAGGTTGTGTGACACTGTAAAGTTGTTTTCATTGATTTTTATTGCAATCACTGATTTACCACCTCAAAAGTATTTGTTTAGCTTGTAATACTGTTCACATGAATGCAGATTTGATGAGCATAAAAACGATAATAAAAAAATGTGTCCACATTTTTGACTTCAGGACTATCAAATACATCAACATGACTGTCAATTCACTGGAGAATGGGCTACACCCCTACATACTGTACTCTACAGCTTCAGATTAAAACAGACTTCTATTTAGAATAAATTAATTCCACTAGACACTCTTAAAAAAAATCTTACATTTGTGCAAAAGCATATCAGATATTATTTTCCTGACACAATACTATGCAAACACAATAATTCATGCAATAAGTCATTACAACGCCAAAAACACTTCTCTTTTTTAAGTCAACCATTTAATTTCCCGGACAAATAATTCATCATACTATTCATCAACAACATTTTCACTGACGGAAACTAGAAAAAACTACATAAAAATATATTTTAGATTTCAAAAACTATGACAAAAGTTTAGTGACATTTTCGTCAACGAATAAAGACAAAATGAAAATGGAAACAAATTATTAAAGGGTTAAAAAGATGTTAAAAGCAAGTCCTCCAGGAGTATACAATAAACGTATTAAATTTTAGAGATATGCATGACTAATATTATGATTTAGGTTTTAGTCAACTAAATCTACACCGTAAAAAAATCTGTTAATTAAAAGTTTCCGTATTTTGAAATTCACAAGTGTTTTCTGTATATTTACAGTTGTGAATTGCATTGTGGGACGATGATCTCTGCTCTGTTGACTTTTGATGTTAAAAATTCAGCTCTACAGTTTAACAAAGTGACTTTTATTGACATTTTAATAGTTTGAAATAGTAAAAAGTATAAGAAATAATATAGAGAAATAAATAGAGAAATAACTAATATAACAGAAAATGTACAGGCAGTTTATTACAAGGGTTTTGTAGCGTAATTTACAACACTAACTCAGAGAATATGACACTTTAAACTGTTAAAAATGCTAATAAAAGTAACTTTTTCAAACTTTTCAATGTTTAAAGTTTTTGAAAGAAAGATCAAGATCACATAATGCAATTCAAAAGCATAAATAAACAGCATAAAAATGAAAACATGAATCTCAAAATACAGAAAACTGCTAATTTACAGATATACGTAGAGTATATTTATTTGACTAAAATCTTATAAAACTTACTAAAGAAAACAAAAATATCACTAAAACAACATTTCAACCAATCCCTAAGAGCGAAAGCAAGCACTTCCACAAAATCCTAAACACCACCTGATAAATCCATTACAACACTGAAAAAGCCTTTTTTTTTAAACAGTCAAGCATCCTTCTGTCCCAAACTAACCTCTCTGCGGCGTCCAGTCTATCCTGAGGCAAAGAGAACATGCATCCCATGACTGGGGAAAAGAGCCTGCACTTTAGAGTTCGGCATACAGATCTCTTTCGGTTCGTCTCTAGCTCTCGAGCAGTCTGAGAAAGTCCTTCATGTTGAGCAAAAGTTGATTAGGAGGCTCTGTTGAAAACGCACAGCTCTTGAGCGCAGGGAAAGAAGAGGCGTGAGGCTCATTCTCTCTCGCTCTCCCCCTCCATCTGGCTAGAGCACAGCGTTCGCAAGGCAACATGAATATACAACATTTCCCATGGATCTCTGCAAGCGAGGAACCCCCACCCCATTTCAGACTCGCACACAAAAAAAAACTACCAGTGCGTACACAGGGAGTTCATTTCCCTCCCTTTCCAAGCCTAATAAAACCGAAATGAGCACCAAAAAACAAAAGCCAATCTAAATATCTGGATTTAATTTGTGACAAAAATGATTTTGTTTGCGTTTCACTGTGAAGGTCGCGTAATTGATTAAAGCAATTAAGGAAGAAAGGCCGGAGTTGTTTAGGATTTTGGCAAGACAACTGGATCTAGCTGAACACAAGTAATGTGAAGCAGGAAGCGGAGAGAATTGGAAGTGTTCCTGCTCTTCCTGATACTACAGTTCTTTCCTCCTGCATTGTTTTCCTATTGTTTATTAATCGATGTTATTCCTGTTTTAGCACAACAATGATTACATGGCGATAAGTGATTTATTTAAGGTCAAAGATGAAAAGTAAACTACATTTTTACATTAGAAACCATGTTTTTCAATACAGCTTGTTTCAGTCACAATAAAATTTAATTTTATAATGTCACGTCTATATCTCATACTTCAGTGCAATATTTAAAGTAATATAATTAAATATATAAATGATTAATGTGAAGAAAAATATGAATTTGCAGACAGAAACTCAAAATACTGCCTTTTTCTTGCAATTCATTCATTTTTTTTTAGCTTAGTCCCTTTAATAATCTGGGGTTGCCACAGCGGAATGAACGGCCAACTTATCCAGCATATATTTTACGCAGCGGATGCCCTTGCAGCTGCAACCAATCACTGGGAAACACCCACACACTCCCATTCACACACATACACTACACTGTAAAACCCAAAAAGTTAAGGTAACTCAAACCGTTTGAGGAAACCGATTGCAACAAACCATTTAAGTTAAAAAACTAATCCTAATGAGTACTGTGAACTGAATCTATTTGAGTAATTGAAGCAATCTGAGCACAGTAAAACCTAATAAATGAAGAGAACTCAAACCAACTGAGTATTATAAAACCCAATAAGTTAAGGCAACTCAAAACATTTGAGGAAACTGATTGCAACAAACCATTTGAGTTAAAAAACTAATCTATATGAGTACTGTGAACTTAATCCATTTAAGTTGAAGTAATGAGGTATTTAATTAACTCATTACCTTCAACACTGAGTTCAAACCCCTTTTCAAATGAGTAGAATAACTTTCAGTCAATTTTTACTTAACTACACTCATTTCATTTGATAAAGTTGACCGTTGGGTTTTACAGTGTACGGACAATTTTACTTACCCAATTCACCTATAGCGCATGTCTTTGGACTGTGGGGGAAACCGGAGCACCCGGAGAATACCCACGCAAACACGGGGAGAACATGCAAACTCCACACAGAAATGCCAACTGACCCAGCCGAGGCTTGAACCAGTGATCTTCTAGCTGTGAGGTGACAGTGCTAACCACTGTGCCACCGCACCGCCTTCTTGCAATTCAGATTTTTTTTTAAAAAGAAAAAAAGAAATTAGATTATATTTCACAATTCTATTTTTCTTTTTTCCAACTTACAAAAGGATAAAACCGAATTGTAAAATATTTTTAAAAAGTTGCTAAAAAAAGTGTTTTCACAGCTTTCCATTCGAAAAGATTTTAAAATGTCATTTATTATTTTCAGAGTAATTCTAATTCCGCTAGTCTTCATTGTAAAATTATCATTCAGTAATCAATATCATATGATGATTTGTTGCTCGATAAACGTTTTGTAACATTGTCAATATTGAAAACATTTGTGCTACTGAAACCAATTTTATTTCTTCAGGATTTTTTGATGAATAAAAATGTATTTGAAATAGAGTTTTATGTAAATGTCTTTGTCAATTTTGATTTAACGAGCACCTATTTTACCCCTTTTACAAGATGTAAGATAAGCCTTTGGTGTCTTCAGAATGTGTCTGTAAAGTTTCAGCTCAAAATACCCATTAGATTATTTATTTATAGCCTCCAGAATCGGCACATTTTGATGTCTAAGGACATTGTAGCTGTTTTTGTAGCCTGCAGCTTTAAATCCAAGTGAGCTGCTTCTCCCTGGCCACCACTCATGCTTCACGTCATGCGTTACGTCAGTTAAACAGACGTCAGTGATAGAAACAGACTTGGATGAAGCTTAAATAAGGTCACTAGTCAAAAATTTTACTTGATGTATTTGTGGTGGAGTCTATTCAAGCCTTTCTGTAATGATGAGTCACACACAAATTCCGTTAGCAGTACACACACACACATATGCGCGTTTACTGACACCATGCGGCTGTGGTGATTACAGCAGTTATGAATTACATCACGATTTTTCTGTCTTTATTACAAACATGCACTGGTTTAAAAACGTTTTAAACTTATAAAATTAGTTATTGAGGTGCAGATGATCACAGAGAATTTCTAATATATGTTTTAATCCCAGTTTCTTTGCAAAAAATGTTCTGTGGACATGTGTATACATGTTATTATAGAAACATGGCACCTGTCAATCAATTTGGTGGGTGAGGAAAACCGCACTTCTATGTCACGTTGCGGTGGGCCTCAAAACCACTGGGATTTGGGTCTTATTTTAACATCAGGAGATTTTAAAAAGGTGCAGGCTGTGAATACTGGTGTACATGTGATTTTTCAGGTTTTTAGTTTTTTTAAATTTGCAACAATTTCAACGAATCTTTTTTTCACATTGTCATTATGGGGTATTGTGTGTGGAATGTTGAGGAAATAAATGAATTTAATCCATTTTGGAATAAGGCTGTAACATAAATGTGGAAAAAGTGAAGTGCTATGAATACTTTACGAATGCACTGCATCTCCTTATTTTGTTAAATACTTTCTGATGGAATGAAACATGAATGTTTTGCACGCAGTATGTGTGTGAGCATCACACGCTATAAGAAAGAGAACGAGCTGGGAAGCATCAGATCAGAGCTCATTAATATTCACAACTGTTTCAAATATGGTCAAAACCGAGCCTTACATTTTATAGAGTAAATCCTCTGGTTATAAATGAGCATTAAAATCTGTTTCTGGATCATTTTAGTAATTACCTAAGCCACAAACTATGTAGATAGCAGAAACATTAACTTTAACATATTGAATCAACTAACTCTATGGCACCATTAAAAAGTCTTGATAATACTAAACATTTGAACACAATATTTCAACACATATGAAAACCATTTAAGAGCAACAACATCCTGTGACTCCATCTGAACAAACACTGCACACTTTCAACGTTCCAATAAACATTTTCTACGTTTATTAGTTAACTCTCTGATATATCAGCAACCAAGGCACTGACACGTCTCTTCTAGACTATGAAAACCTAACAGGAAATTCACTTTTGACACATTTATGGAAATGAGTAAACAAAGAAAAAGCTGTCCGCATTAACAGCAACACTAAACCACTGTGTGCATGAACTGCATCTCGGTTGCTGCAGACCATAACGCTGAGACAGAATGTAACGCACGCACATTCTCTCGATCCCATGATGTCAACACTTTGCAATGCTGGAACCAATGACCAACCGAACCACAAAGTGCTTTAGGAACGAGCCATAGTGCAAATACAATGCTTTGTTTAAACAAGGCCAAAGGTCTTTGGGGAGAAGAAATATAATTGGTCTGTCCAACTAAAATATTAGCATAAATCTGAAGTTCAAAACAAACAGGGATTGAAATGAATAGGTCAATTTTATTTTATCACATACAGTTGAAGTCAGAATTATTACCCCTCCTGAATTATTAGCCCCTCTGTATATTTTTCCCCAATTTATGTTTAACGGAAAGAAGATTTTTTCAACACATTTCTAAATATAATCGTTTTAATAACTCATTTCTAATAATTCTAATTTTATCTTTGCCATGATGACAGTAAATAATATTTTACCAGATATTTTTCAAGATACTAGTATTCAGCTTAAAGTGACATTTAAAGGCTTAACTAGGTTAATTAGGCAAGTTAGGGTAATTAGGAAAATCATTGTATAACGATGGTTTGTTCTGTAGACCAGGGGTTCCCAAACTTTTCAGCTTGCAATCCCCAAAATGACAATTACAGTGACTCGCGACCCCCACTATCCTCGGAGGTGGTTATAAACACAAACATTGCACACAACACTGCACACACACGAGTAGGAACTATATAAACAAGCTTATTGACAACACAAAAAGTGCAACAGTCTAACAACCATATATATTTTTATAGTCACTATTCATTTGTTTAATTTAATATTAATCTCACTTAATGAGAATGGTGGGCAATATTTACAGCACAAGAGTATTCTTAGTTTAATTTTTGAGACCGCTACTTGGAGACCGTCCTATGTTCAGTCATGGCCTTAATTTTTAATGTACTTGAGCGCCAAAAAAGTGTCAAAGTTTAACATAGTGCCGTGAAATTAATCAGCTGCAACTAACACTATTGCTGTGTCATTAATCTAGAGTAATAACCCCAGGGGTCTCAATCCAGTGGAAGAAAAATTGAAAGACTATAATGGATTTTTGCATGTTGTTTTTTATGTAACTATTAAATACTATTTATTTTCTTTTGCAGGTTATAGATATGGTAATTCAAAAAGTTTAATAATATATGATATTTTTGGAAATCATCAAGCGACCCCCCTCATTGTCTCGTGACCCCCCCCCCCCCCCCCCCCCCCCCCCCAGGGGGTGCCGACCCCCACTTTTGATGCATTTGATGATTTCTCATTTGGGAATGCATTTTGATATTATTTGATAGTTGATTTCTCACTTGAGAACGCATTTTGATTTGTTATTTGATAGTTGGAGCATTTGATTTCTCATTTGAGAATGAATTTTGATTTAATATTAGATAGTTTGAGCATTTGATTTATCATTTGGGTAGTTGTTTTGAGAGTTTGATCATTATTTGATCTTTTTAGAGTGTTCTCACACCTGCCTTATTTAGTTCAGATGAATTGCACCAGAGTTCATTTTCCCTCTTGGTGCAATTCGTTTGGGCATGTGTGAATGTAGCAATCGCACTCAAGTGCTCACCAAAAGCGGACCAAAAAAATCGTACCAAGACCTCCTTGAAGACGTGGTCTTAGTATGCTTTCAAATCAACTCTAGAGGGGTTCATTTGTGGTGAGAACATGATCCGAACTAAAACAGACCCAACCGCAAAAAGTACGGCGCCTTTTTGGACTAATCCAGCTGCCGTAGTCCGATGCGCTGTCCCATCTTATGGGGTGTGGAGGAAATATATTTGTTGACATCGCTTTACCAACAGTTTTAAACAGAGAGAAAGAGGGGAAAAACATTACCTGATGAATCGTTGGTAATATTTTTCGTAAGATGACCGTGTCGCAGTTTAGCTAAATTAGTTCACGCCTCCTCCTGAAGTGATTTGCGATGAGCCTTCGCCATTTGCAATGCTTCATTCTCGAAATGTACAGTTTGACTAAAGTTATGTATACAAACTATATAGTATACTATGACCAGGAATACAATCAGCCAGCGCAGTCCTCCCTCCACAGTAAAAAGCAACATTTTGTGTCTGCCGGTTTGTGGTAGTTCCTTTGGCATTTTCCAGCACGTTAATTCTGACCAATCGAAAAGCAGTTTAGGAAATACGTTCAGTAACATCTGGCCAATGAGTGATGTGGATTTTGTCACATGACTGCGTTTTGGTTCTTTTCAACTTGTTCGGACCAAAGCAATCATTGTGGTGTGAAAAGGACCTGAAAACGGCAGAAAAATGCTACAATGTATCCTTTGTTGCCCTTGGTCCGGGTCAAATGAAACGGGAAATGTTTTTCAGTAAAAAACTACTTACTGCATTTATATTTTATTATTTTACTTTCTTATGTATTGTTTGTATATTTTATTGTAATTGTTGTGTAAATGTTTGTTATATTAAAAAAATAAAAACGTTTGTTCTATCACTTGAATTTACACTTTTCAGAGGTAGACACAGATATTTAGTGTTTTTGTTTCTCAAAATGTGGCCCTGATCAACGTTTCAGCCATACAGAAAAATTTGCGTGGGTGTAATGTTCGGCCCTTGAGGACAAAAAAGGGGGGAGGAGGTTAAAAACACACACTACTTACACTGAAGTGAAAGGCTTCATCTCCGGAAGAGGCTCTGCTTTTTTTCGGAAGAAGAACCAGTAGATAAGCAATCCTGCAATTAGGGAGAAAAGAAAGATGTCCAGAGAGCTGAGGAGAGGATCCGGAGTCTGATCCTGATCGGAGACCGGCTGTGGCTCAGTGTCGTCCATATTCACAGTATCCACAAAGCAGATTTATCTGCAAGAGTAAATTTTATGTTATGTGGTATTAATCAACAATTTACTTGTGTTTGAAATTATCCACAGACTCTAAAATATAAACTATATATAGACTTATCAATTCACACAAAAACTGTCTACAGTTCAACTTAACAATGGTTTATATACAAAATAAAATTACTTTTTACAAAAACATTTTTAAAACATAACATTTAAAATGATAATTATATTTAATAATATTATAGTTTTATATTTAAATGTGTATTACACTTAGGGCTCTATTTTAACGATCCAGGTGCAAAATCTAAAGCACATGACGCAAACGCATTAAGGGCGTGTCCAAATCCACTTTTTATATTTTACGGACGGAAAAATATGGTTTGTGCTGCAGCGGATGGTCTAACAGGGTTGTGCTTATTCTCTTAATGTATTACGGGTGTGTTTTGAGCGTAAGCTGCATTAAACCAATCAGAGTCTCATCTCCCATTCCCTTTAAGAGTCAATTGCGTCGCGCCATGGCGCACTGGCTATTCACATGGCGGACTTTGTAAGTGGAAAAATGTAACACTTCACTAGCGAGAAAACAGTTAAACAGACCATCTGCAGCGCGATGATAAAGAACGAGCCTCTCCATTCGGCCTCTTTACTTTCTCTTTACTTTACTCCTTTACTTTCGTGGATAAGGAAACGGTGTTGTACGCACTCCACTGAAGACATCCATTAGCCTACATATTTAATTTAGTTTGTTAAGTGCAAATATTTGTTTCAAAACTTTTTCTAAATTCAGTTCTAATTTCCAGCAAACGAATACATGAACAATAATAATGAAGTGTGGTCAAAAAACTGAGTTCTATCCAAACACATGTCCTATTCTTATGCCCCATATGGTGATGCATACATCTCTAAAACCCGACAGGTTGATTAATCCAAACTTCTTTTTATTAATACAAATATAAATATGGATATAATAAATAATACTCATTATAATACAATATAGGGCAACGCAGTGGCGCAGTAGGTAGTGCTGTGGCCTCACAGCAAGAACGTCGCTGGGTCGCAGGTTCGAACCTCGGCTGGGCTGGGTCAGTTGGCGTTTCTGTGTGGAGTTTGCATGTTCTCCCTGCGTTCGCGTGGGTTTCCTCCGGGTGCTCCGGTTTCCCCCACAGAATTGGGTAAGCTAAATTGTCCATAGTGTATGAGTGTGAATGTGTGTGTGGAAGTTGCCAGAGATGGGTTGCGGCTGGAAGGGCATCCGCTGCGTAAAATCGTGCTGGATAAGTTGGCGGTTCATTCCGCTGTGGCGACCCCGCAAGGGACAAAGCCGACAAGAAAATGAATGAATGAATGAATACAATATACAAAAGCAAATTGTCATGAACAAACTGAAAAAAAAAAACCCCGACATGAAGGAGGCAGTGGTTTTTATATTTATGTAGAAAATAATAATTTTTGTAATATTTTAATCCTTAATTTTTTTCATATGTAAAGATATTTGTGTATTGCTGTGCTGTACATGTGTGTATTAAGCAATGTGTAAGTGTTTGAACCTGTGCATAACTAATGAGCTCTGCGCTGGACTTTAGGCCAGCTTTCAGTCGGTCAATGGCACAGTCTATTTCAGTTCCTCAAAATAGCAACTCGCCAACAATGCGCCTTAACAAACCTCCTTAGACCAGAAGACCCATAAGTCCACAAAGTGGCGCAAATAGATTTGCTATTTAAACATGGCGCAAAACGTGAAAATTACTGTTGAACTGGTCTGAGAATAGCAACAAATCACGCCTTATTGCGCCGGGTGTATGATAGAGCCCTAAATGATAATGGAATTACATTTTGCTGATATTTTTATGTTATACACAAACATTTAATGAAAGAGACACTTTACTGTGAATTGAATATGCCCGCAAAGAATAATTTTTAAACAATTTTACATTGATGAACATACCTACATATATCTTACATATATTTTTTATTTATCTTCAAAAAAAAAAGTCAAAACTGGTCATGGTTATCTTTTTTTCAGAAAATGACAATTGTTTAAAATAACAAATGTTTACATTTACTGTGATTCAAAATCAGGGGTCTTGCACAAAAGTTTGTTTTCTTAACTCTCATGATGTTAAAACATTTGTATTGTGTTGTCTAAAAGCAATATAAACATGTCTGAAACAATGGCATCTTTTTCAAATTTTGTGCAAAACATATGGACTAAATGACAACATTTTCTTTTTAAATTAAGGAGGAAACGTAAACTGCAGTTCACAGAATAAAGCAAACATCACGTTTAACTCAGACTCATAACACTATCGTCATTTGGAGCATTAAAAAGATTAAATTGTGACTTTATAAATTGTAAATTGTGAGGTGTTATTGAAGAGAAGATGCGAGAATTTGTAAGTAGCCTGTTCTTCCCATGGCTGACATACACATGAAGCAACAGTGTAACGTTACTTATATTGTCATGTTGTGCCCTCTTTTGAAGACTCACTGTAATTACATAATGAAGAACGGTACAAAACGTCCTTTCATTTGAATGACTGTGATTAATTCCTAGTATTTTTCTTCCACTAACGTTAACCTCACAAACTTTTATCGCAGCTATGACGCGTTAACTTACAAAACAACTTACAAATCCCTCATCATCTCATAAAAAGCAGAAATACCACAATACTATGGTGTTTTTGGTGATTTAGCATGGCGGTACAGCTCAGTTATTCAAATACTTTACATTATCATCTAATAGAAATATGGAAATCATTTAGCATCACGTAGAAAAGTTACGTTACACATTGCGCACCATCTGACTCAATGCTATTACAGCTATAATACTTTTTGTGAAGAAAGATATATTGTTACGTATATAAGCCAAATGTTCGCTTTTTGTTTACGACTATAGTAGACGGTTGGCAATACACGACTAGTCAGCGTTATCATTGTAATTTATCGACAATACAACGCAAAAAAAAACACTAAATACACACATACCTCCGGTTAGCTGCCTGGAGAGCGGAGCACAGCGCAAGCTTACGTCACATTGGGTTGCCAGATGCACATCCAAAAATCCCTCGCTGATGTTTACAAACTACTAACAGTTTGACTCAACAGCTCGAACAAACTGATTTGTTGGGAGTATTTAATATGCATTAAAATATTTAAGTAAAATCAAACGACACGTTTTATTCGTATTTATTTATCTAGAGCAGCACTCGTCGCCAAAACTGAGTACGAGTGATTACGTGCGTGCTGATTGTTCTTGTTTATCTGGCAAGCATAAATGTTATAAGGGTGTAGTTGGAAAAGAGAAATACGAGCATTATTAAAAGTTCAACAAGTTCAAGTGGCAAGCCGAGGCAGAGATGTCTTGGTACAAAAAACTTAAGTGAAACTTTTATTTCCCATTTTTGAAACGCCTTCCTGAATCAATTTATGAAATAACCCTAAAATTCCCCAAGGAAATTGCTAGAATGTGGCTAAATGCACATGCTTTTTTACTCACACTAATGATGTCATAGTGATGTCAATTTAACAAAGTCAAACATATATTAAAAAACCAAATAATTACATTAACCTCCATCTTAGGGTTTAATCTGTAAATAATCAACAACTTGCAGACAAACAATCAAACAAATGATCAAAAATGTAGAAAAACACAAATCTGTTGTCATGAATTTCATAGAAAACACTTTATTCACTTAATAAATATTACAGCAAAATATTAAATATACATATTTTAGATTTAAGAGAAAGACTTTCACACAAGTTTACAAAAACCACCATTTAGTCAAGCTGAAGCACAAACAGGAGAAACATTTAAGCCAGAGAGTCATGAGAAGGACATTAATAGCACAATAATCCCATTTATACCCACATTGAAAATCAATAATATAAAGCTTAAATTGCCTTGGTAAAGAGTTCAGTGCCTTTGTGCCGGTTGCTTATAAACCTTTGGCTTTGTCCTGATCCATGTATTTGTGGTAAACAACACCGAGAGTGGTGAAGAAGTTTCCCATGAACAAAACGAGAAAAGTAGAGCCACACATGAGAACCTAAGAAGAGAAGACATTTCAGACAGAATTTATTTGATATAAAAGTCAGTCATTTTAATTGAAATTTGTGTTGTGTAAATATAATATTCTATGTTTTATTTATTCAATGTTTATGTTTTTTGTTTATTCAATGTTTTATTTAGCTAATACCTCTTCAATATAGAGTTATATTGAATTTTGTACCTGCCACTCTTTCCATTCTGGAAGCTGAGTCATTTGGAAGAGTGTAATTCCATTATAAAGCTGAAAAAACTGAATATGCAAAGTAAGACGGTCAGAAATACAACATGCACAGCATACAAATGATAGAATTAAATCAGAAAGTATTGAATATACATGTTTCCATTTCACATCAGTAATAAGAAATCTCTATTCAAAGTAAAAGGCGTTTAGCCGGCAGCTAGCTCTCTGTAACTCTCACATGGTTGCCCACTGAGGCTAAGCGGTGCTACATCTGGTTAGTACCTGGATGGGGGACCACATGGGAAAGCTAGGTTGCTGCTGGAAGTGGTGTCAGTGAGACCAGCAGGGGGTGCTCAACCTGTGGTCTGTGTTATTCCTAAAGCCCCAGTATATTGATGGGGACTCTATACTGCTCAGTGAGTGTCATCTTTTGGATGAGACGTTAAACTGAGGTCCTGACTCTCTGTGGTCATTAAAAATCCCAGGATGTCCTTCGAAAAAGAGTAGGGGTTTAACCCCAGCATCCTGGTTAAATTTGCCCACTGGCCTCTGTTTATCATGGCTTCCTAACCATCCCCATATTATAATTGGCTTAATCACTCTGTCTCCTCTCCAACAATCAGCCGATGTGTGGTGTCCGGTGTGGTGCAATATGACTGCCCTTGCGTCATCCAGGTGGATGCTGCACACTGGTGGTGGATGGGGAGATTCCCCCCCAAATGTGTAAAGCACTTTGAGTGTCCAGAAAATCGCTGTATAAATGTAAGGAATTATTAAAAGTAATTTTATCTGATATTGTGATTCAAATACAGATCTCGAGAGGAAAGGTAACTATGGCACTACTGGGTCAACTACTGGGTCAGTTGGCAGTTTTTTTTATTCAGCTGGTGGGGCGACACGGTGGCTCAGTGGTTAGCACTGTCGCCTCACAGCAAGAGGGTTGCTGGTTTGAGTCCCGGCTGGGCCAGTTGGCATTTCATGTGTGGAGTTTGCATGTTCTCCCTGTGTTGGCGTGGGTTTCCTCCGGGTGCTCCGGTTTTCCCCACAGTCGGTATGGGTGAATTTAATAACCTAATTGGTAGTGTATGTGTGTGAGTGTGTATGAATGTTTCCCAGTACTGGGTTGCAGCTGGAAGGGCATTCAATGTGTAAAACATATGCTAGAGAAGTTGGCGGTTCATTCTGCTGTGACGACCCCTGATGAATAAAGGGACTAAGCCGAAGGAAATTTAATGAATGAATAGTGAGCTGGTTATTTCTTGATTTTTATTTTTATTTACATTACGGGTTCTAATTCATTTTCTTTTTGGCTTAGTCCCTTTATTAATCAGGGGTCGCCACAGCGGAATGAACCGCCAACTTATCCAGCACATGTTTTACGCAGCGGATGCCCTTCCAACCGCAATCCATCTCTGGGAAACATCCATACACACTCATTCACACTCATACACTACAGATAATTTAGCCTACCCAATTCACCTGTACCGCATGTCTTTAGACTGTGGGGAAAACCGGAGCACCCGGAGGAAACCCACGTGAATGCAGGGAGAACATACAAACTCCACACAGAAACGTCAACTGACCCAGCCGAGGCTTAAACCAGCGACCTTCTTGCTGTGAGGCGACAGCACTACCTACTGCGCCACTGCGTCGCCGGGTTCTAACTTATGTTTCTTAAAACCAAACGTTTCTTGCAGTGCTGTTTTTGTAATACATGGAAAGCAAACTACATTTGTCTCCTTCATTTTTCCCTGACTCAAAAACGATAGTGTGATCCAAACCGTGAGATTTGTGATCCGTTACACCACTAGTAATTAACAACGTAATTTTCATTTTTGGGTGAACTGACCCTTTAAAGATTTATCAGCCATTGTTTAAAAAAATCTATTTACTTATTGAGAAAACAAATAGAGGTTTTCATTCCGAAACTACCCAGCAGGCACAGAACGTTAACGTGATGTCAGATTGACATTGTACCCCAATGTCATGGGGATGTTGCATTTTGTTTGGGAATGAAAATCAGGTTGACGTCAGAACCGAACGTCAGGCCAACGGCACTGTCTAATGTCTAACCTAAAATCAACCAAATATTAACGTCTAATGATGTTACAGCTTGACGTTGTGTGGACGTTAACACTATGAATTCTATATGATGTCAATATGGTTTAAAATGTTGGCTCAACGTTGGATTTTGGTTACTTTCCAACACAACCTAAAATCAACCAAATATCAACATCATTAGACGTCATTATTGGACATCAAAATAACATTGTCCCTACACGCTAGACATTGAATTTTGGTCACGACCTAAATCTAACCAAATATTACCGTCTTATGATGACATTGTGTGCCTGCTGGGAAGACTCTATTGATTTCTTAAAGAACTTTTACCACAATGATTTCATAGAACAGGAAGTCAGTGTAATCCAAGATGACGGCATTTATTGCAAAATAACATAAGATTAGCAAACGCAATGTCAAACTTACATGGCCCAAGAAAAGGAAAGGCAGGAGAAAGGTCAGACCCCTCCACATCCAGGACTGAAACCCCTCTGATCAAAAAGAACATGTGGAAATATATGATAATTGATATAACCTCAACAATAAGGAAAACACACACAAACACACATACACTAAATCACCTTTATAGTATATAACTGCAAGTTAACCATGTATATATTTTTAGCCCCCTTAGAATTATTAGCCCCCTTTTTACATTTTTTTTCTTTTTTAAATATTTCCCAAATTATGTTTAACAGAGCAAGGAAATTTTCACAGTATGTCTGATAATATTTTTTCTTCTGGAGAAAGTCTTGAGGCTAGAATAGAAGCAGTTTTTAATTTTTTAAAAGCCATTTTAAGGACAAAATTATAAGCCCCTGTAAGCTATTTTTTTTTCCGTTAGTCTACAGAACAAACCATCGTTATACAATAACTTGCCTAATTACCCTAACCTGCCTAGTTAACCTAATTAACCTAGTTAAGCCTTTAAATGTCACTTTAAGCTGTATAGAAGTGTCTTGAAAAATATCTAGTAAAATATAATTTACTGTCATCATGGCAAAGATAAAATAAATCAGTTATTAGAAATGAGTTATTAAAACTATTATAATTAGAAATGTGTTGAGAAAATCTTCTTTCCGTTAAACAGAAATTGGGGGAAAAAATAAAAAGGGGTGCTAATAATTCAGGGGGGCTAATAATTCTAACTTCAACTGTATATATAATAACTTTAGCTGTCAAAAGCTATTAGTTACCTGTCAATTAGTTAAAGTTATTAGTAAATAATAAAGCGATGGTAACTAAAAACCTTATGTTTTCCGAATTTGATTGTAATCCAATAATGTGCACCTTTTGTAAAGCTGTTTGAAACAATAATTATTGTGAATTGCACAATATTGGAAAAAACTGACATTGCATTATTTTATTTTTGTGAGATGCATATTGCGACATTGAGCATAATTTTAACAGATAAAAAGAATATGGAATTTATGGAATAAATTTAGGATAAATTTGGATGAAAATAGGATTATTTTGTAGTGGAGTGCATCTGCATAAAATGTAATAAACCAAATCACAAGCACTGATAAATACAGTAAAGCAAAGTTACAAAAGAAATAAATGTTTTATGGATTTTCTGAGAGTCTAACAGTATTCAGGTACACAAATTAAATAATTAAATGTAAAAAAAATAACACTGTACACTCTCAGAAATAAAGGTACAGGAGCTGTCACTGGGGCGGTACCTTTTCAAAGGAAACATATTTGTACCTGAAGAGTCCACAGTGGTGCCTCAAAGGTGCATATTAGTGCCCAAATGTACCTAAGAAGTACCTTTGAGGTGCCATTATGGACCCTTCAGGTACAAATATGTACCTTATGAAAAGGTACTGCCCCAGTGACAGCTCCTGTACCTTTATTTCTGAGAGTGTATAATGTTTATTGTATATAAACTGTATTAATCTTTCTTGAAGTTACTAAACTTTAAAACTCGCTTAAAATGTGCACACTATATATGTCATGGACAAACTCTCTTTTTCATTAAAAACACAGACTGAATACTTTTTTCTAATTTGGAGTAAATGGATTGAGTATATTTCACCAATATGCCCAAATTTTTCTTGAATTGTAACTTTTAAATGTAATATTATGTGTCTAAATAAGTATCTTTTCTTCTTTAAAGAAAATTGTTTAAAGGATTTGTCCCTCCCCATGTTTTACTGTTTATAATTGTTGTTGTTGTTAAAGGGAAGAAAATACAAAGCATATACTGTACAAGATCTGTAATTCTCTTTCTGTATGAGAGATTATGTAAGCTACATATGTATTTTCTTTTGAAAACTCAAAATAAAAAAATTAAAAAAAAACTCGCTTAAAATGCATTCACAGTCCTTAAAACACATGCAAAAGATACATTCTTTGTCAACTTTATGGTTAAACTTTGCAATGACACCACAGTCAAGTGTGTTTTTAAGTCCTGCTAACTGAAGTTTCCTCTAATTTTGAGAGGAGCACGTGATATGATTGAGCACGACTGGCTGCTCATCTCTAAACAGTAATAATCCAATCAGAGTGATCCAAGTTTACAATAAATGGATCGTTTTTTTTCCCTATTGCCCTATCTTCGTTTTGGAAGAATCCTCCCTTCCTTCCACCCCATCTCCTCCTTTTCATCCCTTTTCTAAGAGGAGCTCTCGAGACCTACATGATCTCGGATCCCCTTATATGCTTATTGACCGGGCGGGAGCCTTGGGCTCAAGTATCTCTGACCTTAGGGCTCTCTCCTGGGACAGCATGCCAAACCTGCTATTAACGCTAAGCATATCTAAATGGGAACTCTTAAACTATAATCCTGACATTGCAGATCCTGTGATCTGACTATTGCGGATGTGTACATTGCAATATTGATGCTGAAACAATATATTGTGCAGCCCTGTTGTGTAAAGCGCTATACAAATAAACTTGAATTGAATTGAACTGAAAACAAAACAACTCACTACCCACCAACTGTGAGGTCCATGTTGTGTCTTTCTCCAAGAGCTCTAAGTCTGTATAAGCAGCCACTCTGGTAGTAGTACTGAAGAAACTGAACAAAATCTGAAAGCAAAACAACACAATAAACCATTAAACACTGAATAAATCATTATTTGTTTAAAAGGGTTAGCAGTTATGATCTTACTTATATATATGGAGTAAGACAGGAACTGATTTCTGAACATCTGATACAGCTCGCCGTCAGGCCTGTGAGACACACACACATTCTCACACTCATTCTCCGTTCTGCTGTTCCTCAGAAGTGTGATTAATTCTAATCACATCATCAAAATATAATTATCTGATTTATCTAATGCACATTAAAATACTCTTGATTAAAGCAGTTCGGTTTCAAAGGTTATTTTCAGTAATTATGTCTACAGAGCTATTCATACCAGGTCAGCATTACTCCAGAGAGAAATGTTGAAACATAGTGTTGAAACACCCACCAGCCCTTGATCCTGAAACAAAAGTCAAGGATTCAAATGTTATCATATAACCAGTAAGATGAGTTAATATATGGCAAAAATGTTCCAAAAGAGGATATTTGTAGTAATGTTATAAAAGAATCATTCCGAAATCCCAAAAGATAAAACTCATCTAGGAAGAATTTTCAAGTATTATTATTATTTATTTTACTTTATTTATAGAACTTTTTGTGAAAACATAACATTCAATAGTGTACAACATGCATATTTGTTAACAAAATGTTATCAGTGTTATTACCCCATCCCAATTCCCCCCTCCCCCCAACAAGAACATGCACCAAAACCATTTGAAAATGATAATTTTCAAGTATTATTAGATTTCTTTCATTTATTGGCAGTGTGTGAAATGGTTGTAACAAAACTTTAAATCGAGATATTTAAAGGATTAGTTCACCTAGAAATGAAAATGATATTAATTGCTCACCCTCATGTCATTCCAATCCCCTAAGACCTTCATTCATCTTCAGGACACAAATGAAGATATTTCATAAGAAATCCAAGAGCTTTCCCATCCTCCATAAGCAGCAATGGTCCAGAAAAGAACTGTTAGAGCATTGCATGTGACTGCAATGATTCAAAATTAGTCATCCGAAGCTCCAAAAACACTTCTGTGCACCAAAAAACTTTAAAAAAGACTGTTCGTCTATGTCTTCACCATCAAATTAGGGTGTGTTTGTTTTTACAGTTTTTTGGTGTACTAAAAAGTTCCTGGAGCACTGTATTATTACAGATTCTGACAGTGTTTTTGGTTATTTTCTAAGCTTAAACATTTCAGGATCATTGCTATCCTCTATGGAGGATGAGAGAGCTCTCTGATTTCATCTAAAATATCTTAATTTGTGTCCTGAAGATGAATGAAGGTCTCAGGGGGGTTGGAACGACATGAGGGTAAGTAATTTATGACAGAATTTTCCATTTTGGGTGAACTAATCCTTTAACTGGATCTTTAATGACTTCCTAGGTCGTCTATAAAAGCCTATAGACTGATTTTTCATTCATTCAGCTTAGTCCCTTATTTATCAGGGGTCACCACAGTGGAATAAACCACCAACTATTCCGGCATATGTTTTTACACAGCGGATGCCCTTCCAGCTGCAACCCAGTACTGGGAAACACCCATACACTTTCACATTCACACATGCACTAATACACTAATGGCAATTTAGCTAACCCAATTCACCTATAGCGCATGTCTTTAGGGCGTACTCACACTATGCTATCCGAACCGTGCCCAGGCCCGTTTCCCGGATCGTTTGAGAAGTGTGAGTGCTCTGAATCGAGCTCAGGCACGGTACACTTGGCCGGCCCTGGCCCGGTTGGAAGAGCTGGGCCAGAGCGCGGTTCACTTGGGCTTTGGCGCGGTACGCTTGTGTGTGAGTGCAAAACGCGCCCGAGCCCGAAACTGAAAGCGAGACGTGACTTTTAAGGGACTGATTCATATGGATTAATTAATCATTCGTACTGTTCAATGAACGCAAACTGTCGTAGATTATTAAAGACGCAAACCTTAATTCCTGCAGCAGGAGGACTTTATGATTGTTTATGAGCGTCAAAAGTGACTGAACTGTTCGGCAAAATGTTTGACTGCGTGTCGCCGCATATCAAACGACTTAAACGACATAATTAAAGAAATCTCCACTGTGCTGAGCGAGAGCGCTTCTGAACAGCGCGTCATCAATGACGAAAGCGTGCCCAGGCCCGAATGTAATGTGAGTGCGGGCCGTCGGGGGAGACGGGAGGGGGGACAAGCGTGCTTTGGCCCGGTTCAAGGCAACTGTACATAGTGTGAGTACGACCTTAGACTGTGATGGAAACCGGAGCACCCGGAGCAAACCCACGCCAACATGGGGAGAACATGAAAACCCCACACAGATATGCCAACTGGTGTAGCTGGGACTCGAACCAGCGACGTTCTTGCTGTTAGGCGAAAGTGCTAACCACCAATTTTTATGATTTTTCAAAAAACCTTTATTTTTTTGAAGAGCACAAGCAGATGATTATTCTCACTTAGAGCCATTATTAATGAGGATGCTCTCTCTTATCGTCAGTGTACAGTAGTACCACACCAACAGGAAGTTGAAAAGTGCATCTACAACCCTGTCAAAAGAGAGCAAAAAACAACATTTCATCAACTCAACCGATCATTTCATCATTACAATTGATTATTTATTTCAATTGATATATTACTCAAATTAAGCATCAATGAAAACATGAAAAAAAAATTCCATATCATTTATTTTTTTTAAAGAAATACATTTTTGTGACCATCTTAATATATTTGGTAGCATCAAACATGTACCTGTAGCTGACCAAAAGCCGACAGGTGAACGAGAACAACAAGAGCAGCACGGTCAAGTATAGTTTGAATTTCTCATACTCGTCTTTATAGGCAAACCTGTACAAAAGAGAAGCAGGCAAAGTAAGACAAATCCCATGACTCGTGATGAGCATTTCATGACATCACAGTGTTGAAACATGACAATCACAAGTTAAGACCATTGTGGGCTTTAAAATGCATAGTTTTAATACTAAGTAGAGAACTTACTTGGATTGCTTGTTAAGTAGTGTGACGTTCACATTTCCTAGAACAAGACTGAGGTATAACCTGGAATATGAACAAGGTCAAATGTTTCCTATTAGCGTCATGTATTTGCAGAATCGCTGTATGTGTTTGAACAAGTCCACAATTTATAAATCTTTACCACACCTTTGTGTCACAGTATTTTAAGGTTGACACTGTTTTAGTATAATGGAATAAGCAAATACGAAGTAGTATGACCTGCTTTGAATAGTCAATGCTGATAATGTGTATTTTAACAGAAGGTGTGCCTGTGGTGACCTCAGATAGCTCTCATTTGCATTACCCGTTTTTCTTGGGCAAGAAGGCCTCCATCTCAAAAAAGACATTTGGTCTTTCTTTTATAGACTCTTGGATGTCGTCTATTTTGTTTACATCTTCTGGATTCACCACCCCTCTGCATCTATGTAAAAAAAGCAATAGGTTGAATATGGGGTGCATTTGAATATTGTTTATATTATTATTATAAGCTGATGACTGACTCCTCCAGGGATTCGGAGAGATCCTTTAACTTTTTCCTCTGCCGTGCAATGGAGGAGGAACAGCTTTCCTGCAATTTCGAAACTTCCTCCAGCTTATGTTTGTAATGTCGATGCGTGTCCTGTGAAGCACATATAGATATATTCAAATTTTGTATAAGTGTCATTTGCACAAACACACATATTCTATGATCATTTTGATTTTCTTTGTTGTTAAATTATATATTAATATTATACTACATATATTATAATTTCCCAGTACTGGGTTGCAGCTGGAAGGGCATCCGCTGCGTAAAACATATGCTGGATAAGTTGGCGGTTCATTCCGCTGTGGCGACCCCAGAATATTAAAGGGACTAAGCTGAAAAGAAAATGTATGAATTAATATATTAAAATATATAAGTCTCATTTGCTAATAATTCCCAAAACTTTTTATTATGAATTATTTAAATTACTATTACTTCAAAAAATTTTAAATAAAGGTGCCAGGAAAAACTAAAAAAGAGTTTTTCACAATAATGCCATAAAATAACCATTTCTTGCATCCCCAAATTATCTTTTAGCTAATGTTCTTTAAAGAATTATTATTTACAGCAGGGCTCAACAATAATGGCTGCCCAAGGGCCAGCGTGCGAGGCGCTTGGGACAGTAGACAGGATCGTTACAGGCCCGATTGATCTTGACACTAAAGTTTAATTTGCCTGCCACTATTTGTCAATTGCATGCAAATACAGTTTTAGAATCTAGAAACAGTTTGTGCTTTTAAGCCTTTAAATGCTACTTTCTCTGTGATGTCGTAAACACCATTTTACTTTTCGGTTCCTCTTATCTTATTTGATGTTGTGAGCTTGTTGTTTTTTCGGAACCTGGTAACAACCAGTACAGTGAAGAGATGGCAAGATGGCGGCAAGATCAAATTATGAGGCTAAAAGAAAACGGCTGTTTCTAACGTCTTGGAAGCAGACATTTACATGGGTACAACACGATGAAAGATATGAAGCAACGTTTTGCAAAGTTTGCCATCAGTTTGGCAAGTCAGCCACCTTTTGTTAAATAATTACTGCAATAAAATACCTGCAAATTTTCCAAACTGTTCTATTTGTTTGCATTAGGTATGGACCGGTATAATATTCTGACGGTATGATAACCTTGGATAAAAACATCACAGTTTCACGGTATTGTGATTACTGTTCTAAAATCTATTCTCTTTAAATGTCTGGGTAAAAAAACTAAAACTTTTTCCTCTTTGAACACAGTATATTTTATTTTGAGAAATATTTAAAATACTTTTGAGCAGTAAACATGTCAGGCTATACAGTATGATTCAAATGAATCATTAACTTCTACTGTCTTCATTTGTTTCAAAAACACTGATTTCTTTATAATTTAAAACAACACTTTTGGATATGTTTTCTGCTGGAGATACTGTTGTCCTAAAAAAAAACATAAATAAAAAATCTTACAATTGGGTAGGCTAAATTGTCCGTAGTGTATGAGTGTGAATGAGTGTGTATTGAAATTTCCCAGAGATGGGTTGCAGCTGGAAGGGCATCCGCTGCGTAAAACATATGCTGGATAAGTTGGCGGTTCATTCCGCTGTGGCCCCGTATTAATAAAGGGACTAAGCCGAAAAGAAAATGAATGAATGAATGAATGAATGAATGAATGAATGAATGAATGAATGAATGAAAAAATCTTACATATACTGTAGGAATGGTATTACAGAAAATGTTGGCTGTTTTAAAACCTTGACATTTCCAAACCGCGGTATACCTTCAAAACGATTATCGTTCCATGCCTAGTTGGCAAAACACTTTGAGTTTTGCTTATTATACATTTATTAACATTTAGATTCACAGATGTTATTTTTGACACATTATTTAAAATATGCGGCTAAGAAATAGGGATTTACTTTTTTTTTAGTGGAGCCAGTGAAAATGTTGTCAGGGCAAGTAAGAATTTGAACCACTGACCCAATCCAGCCAGTAGAAAAAAATCCTTAGCGTTGAACTCTGTTTATAGTACAGAACAACATATTTGCATAATTGCATGATCTAAAAAAAAACTTTTTTTCCTGTATAAAGAACCTTTGTGGACTCAAAAGGTTCCATGGATGTAAAAGGTTCTTCATGGAACCATTGAACTTTATTTTTTAAGAGTGTACAAATATATAACAGTCTAACCCATAACTAGGCCCACATGGAATCTGCACACGCAGAAATCCGCAGATTTCTGCAGACTTTTAGCCCATCATTGAGTCTATGTATTAACTGGTGTAAATGTGTGTAAATTTATATTTATTCAGTTTTTAAATTAATTTTAATAATATTATTGTGATATAATATTAGTAATATTAAAATGTTGATATGATTTATTTACAATACAGTTTGTAAAGTAATGTTTTCTGTCTTTTAGTAGATATATTATATGAGAGACTTGCTTTGTTTACCAATTAAGTGGATCTAATTTGATTTGCATTGTAAACCATAAATAAAAGTTAAAAATGTATTATTTTTTATTTCACAAATTAAATTGATACTCCTAAAATCATTCCGCATAAATCCACAGATTTTTTTTTTACAAAATTCTCCACAGAAATATCAAAAAATGCCTGCAGATTTTGTCTGGCCCTACCCATAACTTCAATTAAATTTATCTTTATTTCTATAGAGCTTTTACAATATAGATTGTGTCAAAGCAGCTTAACATAGAAGTTCTAGTAAATTGAAACTGTGTCAGTCCAGTCCAGTCCATAACTAACCTGAACAACTTATTACTTTTATTTTTTATTTTAAGTATGAAACCTTTTTAATCTAAAGATGATATTTATATGATCTTGGTACATGAGTATTAAATTAGATATTTAAAAGCTTTTATTATAATAATACTGACCTATAGTGTCTATTACAAAGTTCTTTGATCAATACATAATATAACATAGTGAAATTTGTATTACACGTTATATTTAAGGGAATGTGAAGTAACGTTATCTAACAAAAGACTCTATCTGCATCCTTCATGGCACCACTAACGTTATTTAACTGTGAGTTGGTAAGGATTAAACTGCTAAGCTGCTAAAACTGAATCTTAACTATACAACCGCCATCTATAAACGGAGATATTTCTATATATGTATGAATACAAAAAGTATAATGTATAGAGAATAGTTATAAAAAGAAAGGTGAGCTCTGTCAGTACAGAGTTGTCGAGCTATCCATCTTATTAGCGCTGAAGAAAGAAAGAGCACTACCTGAATCTGCTGGTAGTCTTTCTCCAGATCCTCCCATTCTTGTAAACATTCGGTCAAGCCAGTAGGATTAAATAACATTTCCAGAGAGTGTATTTGAGGAAAAGAAGAAGTGTTTCACAGATAAGAGTGAAGAGAATAACGGTCTGACTCCTTTCTGCTGCAGCTGTCGTAACGACTCGCTATCTTTGACGGACGTCCGTCATGTGAACGCGGCATCGCAACTCGAGTAGCCAATCAGAGACTTGCATCGGGCATTCTGAAACGCCCCTCCCAGTCAACTGACCAATGGGCGCTTTCAAAACAAGAGCGATACGTCACAGTCTCACAGAAGCTGTGCTGTTTAGCCCACTGACTGACTTCCTACAGACGCCCATGGAGGGAATGTGAAATTTAATAACTACCAGTTGGAATTTTAGACAATATATTATTGTCACGGAAACAATGAATTGTCAGTTAATATGTAAAGTATTTATTATGGCAAGTTAACAGTGTCAAAAAGGTATAACTAATAGTTATCGCCATACTTCGCCAAGTTGATCGATCATTACATTATAAATTGCATTTTTTAATGAAAAGTTCCCTCAAATGTCATGCATTTGTAGACTTCTAGCACAAAAATAGCCATATTGAATGAATTAGTGTGTGTATGATATTAGAGATATTATTAATAACTCTTTTTATCACTCAATAATTCAGAAAATACCAACAGCAACAAAATAAAATGTTTTTTCACATTTCAGATGTAAAATAAAATGTGTTTTGTTATCATATCTCTTTGTAAACTCCTTCACAATAAAGATATAAATAAAAATGGCAAAGTTTGGTGTGTGTATGCGCTGCTGACATAGAGATTTATGGGATATTCTACTAGAAATTTACATTTTCACTTATAAAACATGTGACAGGGCCTGACTTAAGCTTGTCCTCTTCAAAAAAAAACATACAAAACAAGCATAAAATTATACAATTCAATGATAGAAGGCATCCTTGATCATTGTCAGCTTCTTCTCTGTCAAATGGTGTCACTTGTTTTGCACACATTTTATGTTAAAGTTAATGCAAATGTGACAGGACTGACAGAAATATGGGGACACTTGTAAATGTATTTGTATTATATATTTGTAGTATTTATTTGTAGAATTTACTTATAATTTCATGTTTTTAATCAATTGATGTGAATAATAACAACTTAAACTTGCTATTTCTGAAGTATTGTTTTTCTAAATAACAGTTTTTACCATAACAAAACTATTAAAGCTGTAGGTTCTACTGGGCTGATGTCACTGATGGGGTTTGTACATTTTTAAATTGTTTTTAATTAAGAAAAAAAATCTGAGAACCAAATTAATTAACCATGAATCCATTTTAGAAATTTTTGGGGTGAAATACTTTTTATTCACTGTATTTATGTTTTTAATTTTAGGGACAGATGATGTACGTTTCTGGTAGAGTGTCCCTTATAGCTCATTGCAGGAGGAAAAAAATATTTTTGCCCTTTAAAATATGTGTTGTACTGATATTTAATGATCTATACCAGAGATGCCCAAACTAGGGCCTGTGGGTTAAAGTTGGCCCATGGTAACCTTTGTTTTGGCCCATCATCCCACCTGGAAGAGAGGGAGAATAATGGGCATGGTTTTGTTTGTTTGTTTTATTGTTAAAAGCTAACTGAAATTAAATGTTTGGTAAATTAAATTAAATGGTGTAAATTAATCCGATTTTGTTTAAATGTACATACTGTCACGCGATAAGGCAGAGACTTTGGTGAGCGAATCAAGGCAGAGGCAGATTCTGCTTGACTAGTATATTCAGCACTGATCTCCACTGTATTATAAATGCGATTGTTTATGTTTTTATTGCAATAAGTTATCAATTAAATAAGTTGTACTGCATTAGTTCATACGATTTAAAGTAATGTCTTCTATTTATTTTGAAATATTATTAAATAATTTAGGAAATAACCCAAGGAAACTTTAATGTAATATAGTTTGGTATATTTACCTTCGGCTCACGGCTCTCAATGATTTTTGGTTAATACGAAAAAGTTTGGGCACCCCTGGTCTATACAATCTACATAGAAGATCAGTGACTGATCGACACAAATGGAAAAAAATTTATTGAAAGAAATGACAGCACTTTTAATATACAGCCCTTATTCCCATGCATATGCTATATTTATCAAAGTCATTACTTAAACTGGATAACAAGACACTGTCCCTAAACCTACTCCTAAACCAAAACATAACCCATTTAGTTACATGATATAACTTATTATTTCTTTGGTAAAGACACTGTAGGTACACATTAAGTACATATACTGCAAATGTAAAAAGTGCAACCAAATAAACAAATAAGTGTATTATTTTACACTTGACTTTCAACACAAGAGAAGATATTTTGAAGAAAGCTGGAAACCTGTAACCATTGGCTTCCATAGTATTGCATGGAAATCAATTGTTACATGTTTTCAGTTTTCTTGAAAATACCTTCTTTTGTGTTCAACAGAAGAATGAAACTCATAAACCAGGGGTGCTCAAACTTTTTCGTATGAAGGGCCAAAATCCAAAAATCATTGAGAGCCGTAAGCCGAAGGTAAATATACCCAACCACAGTATATTACATTAAAGTTGCCATGGGTAATTTCCTAATTTATTTAATAATATTTCAAAATAAATAGAAAACATTACATTAAATCGTATGAACTAATGCAGTATAACTTATTTAAATGATAACTTATGTCATAATCACATTTATAACACAGTTGAGATCAGTGCTGAATATACTAGTCAAGCAGAATCTGCCTTTGCCTTGATTCGCTCACCAAATTCTCCGCATTATCAGGTGACAGTATGTCCATTTAAAACAAAATCTGATTAATTTACACCATTTAATTGAAACATTTAATTTCAGTTAGCTTTTAACAATAAAACAAACAAACTCAACCATTGCTATCATTCTCCCTCTCTTCTCAGATGGTATGGTGGGCCAAAACAAAGGTTACCATGGGACCAACTTTGGTCTAGTTTGGGCATCTCTGTCATAAATGATTAAAACCACTTGAGGGCGAGTAATTTTAAATTTGTGGGTGAACCATTCCTTTAAGTGGTTACAACCATTTATGAGTTTCTTTTTTAGTTTTGATATATTTGTGGAACGAAATAGACAAAATATCTTCATTAACCATAATCTTAACTTAATGTGTTCATGATTTTTGCATAAATTAAAAATGAAACATTTTGACTTATATAATGTATTTTTGGCACAAATACACTCATGCAGCATAAGACTCTTTTTGTAGTCTAGGGTCTGTGATGGAAATTTTTAATATTGATGATGATATATTGATGTTTGACAACTATATATTGATATTATAAATTGATTAAGGTTTTGCTAAAGTAAAGATCAAATGCATTATAATCATTGGGCTACTACAGCCAGGTGTAATCTACTGGTTGATTAAGAGTTAAGGAGCTGTAGAGAAATTCGTATCTAAAACATTGTAACATTGTCTTTAAAAATGCCTGTGAGCTCATCCTTGGGATCTTTTTTCTCACAGAGGCTGTCTGTGTGTAAACTGACCATTCTTCGGAGAATTAAAGCCACTGAAAGACAAACTTTGTCTGACTTTATTCAATTTCAGTCTTCACATTAAAATGTATTCCTTGTGAACAGGAAGAAAATAATTTGCCATTACAGGTCACATATACGGTATAAAAAATATTATAAAACATTTTGAAATTTGCCCCGTCTAACCATTTGAATCCTACCTTTTTTTTGTTTTTTAATTTTTAAAACATAATTCATCAAATTAAAATGTTGAAAATCCTACTTTCAAAACAACATATTGTAGTAAGACTGAAAAAAATGCTTTGTTCATAACACAAAGTGCCAATTTTGAAGGCACACATTTACACAGATACTATTTACGCACTTGTACGTTACGTTTGCAGGACGAGGCTTATTTATTAATATGACTTCAATTGATTATTATTCCTATAAAGATCTATGATTCTCCATCATCACTGAATGTGATGTGAGTTTACATATTTTCAGTAGTTGGGTTCTGAAATATCTGTCACTCTCTTCCCAAGAGTCTGAAGTTCCCAGTCAGAAAGTTGCTGCACAAATCCTCGATTTGGCCTCATGTTGGCTTTGCACTGCTCAATATGATTCCATGCCTCCTAAAATATTCAAAAGTGACAAGTATTAAGATCTGCATCAGCCAGTGACATATTAAAATACTATTATCATACTTTACCACTATCCTTCAAACCAATTGGTGTTATTCATTTTATATGATCACTTGTTCTTTCACACATTTTGTTTCAATTTTAAATAAACATGTTGCACTGAAAGATGGCAAATTATTTAACCCATATTTTGCTATTTAATCCCTTTAGTGTCGCCCCCACTTTTTGAACATAGATATGAAAATATGTTCAATTTAAATGATTGCCAATCTTCAACGCATTGGTGCATAGATTTAAGCTTGATCTCATTTTAAAGAAGACACTTGTCATATTGTAGCTAAAGTGAGAAAAGTACAAAACGTTAAATAAAACAAAAGTAATGTGTCTTTAAATTTATAAAAATAAAACAATAATAGTTTATTATATAAAATGTGTATTTTGCAAGACCTGTTATAGCCCAAATTTGACCGAAAATATAAGCTAAATATCTGAACAAACTATATTCCAAATTTGAAGTTAATATCAAAAAATGTGTTGTTTGACTGCAGTATCAAACATGACCACCAGTTGACATGCAGTTTACATTGGTGATCGTATGAGGGCGCCCCTATTTCTGTGTATGTTTTGAGGAATATGAACCATATTTTTTCACACTTTTGACAATATTTGTAAAGTAGGCATCAAAAGTGGTATGGGCAGTTTGGTGGTATTTGATTTGAATTTAGTCTCTAAAAGTTTTTTTTTTTAGATTACAAGATTGCTGTAGCAAAGTAAAGAGTAAACTCTGATAAATATCTTTGTCGAAAGTTAATAAATAGCTGTTGCTCAGTAATATTTATCAAAACTCAGTCACCAGATTTTGGAAACTAGACATTTTAATCATTCAAATGATACATATTTTGTCAATATTGCTTTATGTTTAAACTATAATATAATGATTTAATTAAATATGTAACCGGGAATGGTCCCTCAGGTTGAAGGGTGTCAGTAAATGTATTTTGATCTCTCACCCACTCATTCATTCATTTTCTTTTCAGCTTAGTCCCTTTATTAATCATTCTGCCACAGCGAAATGAACCGCCAACGTATTCAGGGTATGTTTTACACAGCGGATGCCCTTCCAGCTGCAGCCCATAATAGAAATGATTTTTTACTCTGCATATATAATACAAAACGAAAGTAACAACAGTGCTGGAAGGGCATCTGCTGCGTAAAACATGCCGTATAAGTTGGCAGCTCATTCCGCTGTGGCTAATGATTAATAAAGGGACTAAGCCAAGAAGAGAATGAATCAATGAGTAACAACAGTAAAATATGTATTCAGAAGAGTTAGGCCTTTTCAACAATATATAGTTTGTCAGGATTCGATTACCATTTAATAGGCTATATGCACACAGACTTTAAATTTTCAGCCAGGCAGCCCAAGGGCTTCCGGGGAACTGTCTTTCCATTATTGTCACGTTTAAGATCTGATTTCTTTGAAAATCAGCGATCTTCACTGCCTGTTAGATATACGATATGAAGAGGTTCTCAGATCGGACAAGAGGCACTGCATTAAATTTCCTTGTCCCACTGCCATGTCTTTAAAATATGACAGTTTTTTTTACCCCAGTATTATAATTTCTGCGCTAGCCTGTTACTACAGATGCCGCTAGTGGTTACAACAGTCTTTCATCTTGTTTTACGCTTGAACAACTAAACGAATGCTTAAGTCTATTTAACTGAATGTATTGTAATTACATTTCAACATTGATGCTGTAAAAACAACCTTGTGAAATTGAAAATAGTCACATTAAGCTTTCACCGAAAGTTAATCGTTGGCTTTAAAACTCTAGCTGTGCATAAAGACCATTGCAATATATTAAAGTAAACTTAAGAGTCCCCCTATCAGGATAGTGACAGTCACAGAGTTAAATAAGATCCTTTCATTTAATACATTTAGACCACAAAATATTACCTTTATTGTATATTTTAAGTGAGACATAAGATACGCCATTGCAACAGCACAGCATCTGCTTTTCCCAAGAGTAGAGAATACCAAAACTGAAGAGGCGTTATTGAGATGTGAACCTGAAATGTTTAAAACACCCAGTAAAGTCACATTCAAGGTCTCTGAATTATTATATAAACACTGAACCATGGATAATCCCAGTACTTACTAATAAAAACACATATCCTCTCAAATGAAGCGACCAAATCTGCCTCTGCAGAATCTGCAACTCGGATATGCAGGACATTGCAGTTTGCCTTTTTAAACCTGGTATGCAAAACATTAGTTCATAGGTTAATTTCAAGAGGGTTTTCAGGTAGTACTAAGACTGAATATACAGTTGAAGTCAGAATTATTAGGCCCCCTTTGACTTTTTTTTCTTTCCTAAATATTTCCCAAATGATGTTTAACAGAGCAAGGAAATTTCCACAGTATGTCTGATAATATTTTTTCTTCTGGAGAAAGTCCTATATCTTTTATTTCGACTAGAATAAAAGCATTTTTTTAATTTTTTAAAAACCATTTTAAGGTCAAAATTATTAGCCCCTTTAAGCAATTTTATTTTCAATAGTCTACAGAACAAACCATCATTATACAATAACTTGCCTAATTACCCTAACCTGCCTAGTTAACCTAATTAACCTAGTTAAACCTTTAAAATGTCACTTTAAGCTGTATAGAAGTGTCTTGAAAAATATCTAGTCAAATATTATTTACTGTCATCATGGCAAAGATAAAATAAATCAGTTATTAGAAATGAGTTATTAAAACTATAGAAATGTGTTGAAAACAATCTCTCCGTTAAACAGAAATTGGGTTAAAAAAAAAACAGGGGGGCTAATATTTATAACTTCAACTGTACATGAATGCAAGATGGCTTGACTCACATTAGACTGCATTCATCAGAGACGTTCACAATTGCATTCAGCTTCAGATCTTTCAGGATTTTAAGGTTTGTGGCCTGCCTGTAATCTCCCATGTAAAGCTGGCCTGGTAAGATTTCCACAGGATACAGATTCAAGCTTTCTAATTCCTATGGATAGAATTATATTGATCATTAAATATGTTTTACGAACAACAAAAATACCCCGTTTATGGTTTATTAAAAATAATACCCTGATATTATAAAGAATCTTTTCCGTTCTTAGGAAAGGATAAAGTGCAGAAAACGTCTTGTAGCCCCCAGTAAGAATCTGAATGGGAAATTGGCTGGCTTTTTCTAAGCTGTCTGCACAGTCTATGGCTGGACCTACAGTGTAAGGAAAATAGTTAGGAGGTTTTTAGACATGTACTAACATTTTAATTGATAAAATGTTAGAAAAAAACGCGTCTTACCTGAGTCTGACAGAGATTGTGTGCCATTGTCATAAACAATGATGTATTTCATACTTTCGACCTCAACATCCACTGGCATAATAAACTGTCCTTCAGAATCCTTTGGAATTAACATACAAAAAGACACAAGTGTCAGCTACAAAAAGGTGGTTTTAAGCATCACAAAAATCAATTATCCTAAGAACAATTATTGACAACAGGTTGAAATTTGATCAAAACACACATACAATTATTAATAAGGCTCATCAAAGACTTTTTATTGCGGAAACTCAGCTCATTTTATGTTGAGAGAGACCTTTTATAATTGGTTTGTTGAAAGTATTTCGTCCTTTTCCTTTATGTGCTGGTTTTCCTCATTGTCTATAAAAAACAAGAATCGTCTTCAAGGCATTGTTAATTTGTGCTCAAAAATTTTGGGAGTTTCTCTGTGAAGTATTGCATCCTATTACGAGCAGCAGGTGTTGGGGATGGCACATAAAAGAATAGGAGATAGCACACACCCCTTAAACAAATATTTTGACTGAATACCCCTTGGGCGACGTCTAAGGACAATAAGATGTTCCACAAATCGTTATAAATTTACTTTTGTGCCTGAAGCAATTCGGTTACATAATAAATGTAGTTAATCGATGGATTATAATTGTTTATTACTTATTATTAATATTTATTTTTTATTATTAGTTTTTTCTTTTCCTTTTTTTCTTTAGTTTTTGTTTGTGTACTTGATGTTAAGTGTTGGTGTTTATTGTGTTAAGTATGTCATTCTTGTTATATGTGAAGCACCACCCTGTCAGATTAATAAAGCTTTAAATTAAACTAAACTAAACTAAAAATAAGGGCAGCACGGTGGCGCAGTGGGTGGCGATATCGCCTCACAGCAAGAAGGTCGCTGGTTCGAGCCTCGGATAGGTCAGTTGGCATTTCATGTGTGGCGTTTGCATGTTTTCCCGTGTTGGCGTGGGTTTCCTCCAGCTGCTCCGGTTTCCCCCACAGTCCAAAGACATGAGCTATAGGAGAATTAGGTGAGCTAAATTGCCCATAGTGTTTGTGTGTGAATGAGAGTGTATGGGTGTTTCCCAGTGATGGATTGCAGCTGGAAGGGCATCTGCTGCGTAAAACATATGCTGGATAAGTTGGCGGTTCATTCTGCTGTGGCGACCCCTGATGATTAAAGGGACTAAGCCGAAAAGAAAATGAATAAATGAATAAACAAAAAATTTTATTTTTCCCCCTCTTGTATATGTCCTGTTTAATTTAATTCTCCAGAGTGAAAAATAAATATTAACAGAAGAGACCTAAAATGTCATTCAGTGTAACAATATACCAACTATTCATGTCAGGTATAAGACTGGTTAAGGATTAATGTAAAATACTAAATAATTCTAATTTACTTTAAACCTTGCCATTATTCTTCAAACCACTAAGTTTCACCCAGTTGCCAGCAAGATGTTTATATACTGGAAGGGCATCCGCTGTGTAAAAAATATGCTGGATAAGTTGGCGGTTCATTCCGCTGTGGCGACCCCGGATTGATAAAGGGACTAAGCCGAAAAGAAAATTAATGAACTTCATGTATTAAGTTTTTAGTTATGATACTCCCAAAATAGTTCCGCATAAATTCGCAGATTTTAAAAAAAATTCTCAGCAGAAATAGCAAAAAATGTCCGCAGATTCTGTCTGGCCCTATGAATCACCAAATATATTAACAGTTTTTTTACAGGTATTTGAAACAATAAAGTAGCCACTTTACTTCCATTTAATATGCTTATTTTATATGTTTTTAAAATGACATTTACAAATTTGATTTAATCCCAAACTGGGAAATTTGTATAAAGCATAAACTTCGTAAAAGAAAATCAAACATACCCATTTTGCATTTCTGGCTGTAACGATGTGGCTAAAATTATACGATTCTTCTGCACGGGTATCTGAAGAGATAATACTACAATTATTATCATGATTATCATTACCATTAATATTAATTTAATATGTCATGCAATCAGTATCAAACACACAATATACAGTCAGTATTTTAGCATATAACAGAGTAACTTATTTCTTACCAATTAGACAAAGATAGTTGCTTTCTGCAAGCCTTGGAAAATGCGTATATTGATTTAGAAGGTTGAACAGATTTGTTGCCTCACAGAGAACCTTTCCAGCCATTAGTTAAAGCCTGAACACAAAAAAATGGCAGATTGTTTACTAACAATAGTATATAAATATGCTTTAAAAGTGACAAATACTACTAAATAATTGAATGTACTTTCTATTTATGAATATTAAAATTAAAACCGTTTTTTAACCAATTAGACCATAACTGTTGCTGATATTTACGATCAAACAGTAGCATGTAGATGATTGTTTACGCTGCTGCTATGGTAAAATTGGACGAAAACATTCTGACAGACCCTTTCCGTCTTTCCCAACCAATCCGGAGTCGTTAAACCGACATTGAACCAATCAAATTGTACGCCCCGCCTCTTTTTACATTAGCCCCTACTCCAATTGGAGGAAAGCAACAAGGAACTATATTCAAAATCAGGCATACAGCTGTCGGCATATGGGTGGATACAGGGTATGTTGTTATTGTTAATTACCTAAATCGATGTTTATAAAAGATAAAGCGTTAAACGGTGTGTAATTTGTTTTAAGGGCCTCGGCTGTGCCTTTCAGCGGCGGAGAAAGAGATATGGCAGCAGTCGACGCTGGGCCATAAAGAGTAAGATGCCACCAACGGCCCCTGAGTGAGTTAACGTTACTGCAAAAAATCACAGACAGGATGTTACCTTACAGTGTTTTAATATACACATGCAGTATGGGTTATTCATGTTTAACGTATTGTTTAGATATCATTTATGATATTGTAAACTCTTGACATACTGTTTGCTTATAGTTTAAAGTGTAAAAAAATTATATTTAGGGCTGAATAATACATCGTTTGAACATCGATATCGCAATGTGTGTCTGCAACGGTGGCATCGCAGGATTTAAAGGTTTAAGATGAAGATGTTCCTAAATATTATGGTTTTTCAATTATTTATGCAATGATGACCATGTTATTTTACATTTGATTGTTCAATTTCTGTATTTGAACATTGTTAGACTCCCCAGAGAGTCATAAAGTACTGTTTATTAATTTTGCTTGTAATTGATTATAATTTTATGCATATGCACTGCATTGAAAAAGACTTTGTCATCCCAGTCCATCTAATATTTGTTTTTATATTATGTTTTTATTTTTCACCTTAAAGCAACACAGAGCAATACAAAAAGCAGCAACAACTATAGACCATTTCAATGTGGTGATGTTATTGGCCCATGAGGATTTCCTGCTTCTTAAACTATTTCATAACTGTAACAAGAGGCAATTCAATCATAACTTAATGTTAAAAGAGTTATCATAACATTATTTATCAATATGTGGCTCATTTTGGATTCTCTGAAGCTTTAGAATTTAAAAATGTAAAACAGGAAATGCGTTAGGACCATTGTTTTTGTTTACATCCCTCAAAATGGTCTATAAAGACGTAAAAGGCAAATAAAGACGAAAAAAGATTTTAAAACCATTGTTACATCAGTTCCTCGAGTTTTATATTTATTTATATATATATATATATATATATATATATAGGTTAACAATGTTACACATATATTTCTAGGCCAGTGGGCACAGGCAATATGGTGATCTTGCAAACAGTGACAGGGTCATCCCTTTAAAGTGTTATCCTTGACATTTGACAGATAATAAAAAAGGTTTCCTGCTGGCTTTGTAGCCAGCAATGCTATCAGAAAGATTGTGTCCAAGTCTCTCTAAATGTAAAGTGCTAGAGAATTTTGAAAGCCAGGATTTAAAAAGTGGTTTTGATCCAGTCCATCTAATTTGAAGTATGAGGTATGTAATTTGTCCAAATTGAGCTGTGTGTCAAATCATCTGGTAAAATGATATTCCTATATAATATAATATCATATATCAAATCATATAATATATATATATATATATATTGCAGCAAAACAACAAATTGCAGATTTTTCCAATATCGTGCAGCACAAATAATTGTTAATTAACATATTTGACATTAGAAAACTTAAGACGTTAGTTCCTGAAACTCTTTGCATGCATGTTTTGTCAAATGCCTTTTTATGTTAATAAAAAAATTGAATTATGCAGTAGCATATAAACCCTATTTATGCACTTGTTTATTAAACATTTAAAATGTGTTAATCAAAAATTAAGCATTCTGTCGTCATGTCATTTGAGATATACTTGATAATTGTTTAGTGTTCATTTCAGATAAGCTAAATTTAAGCACATTTATATTTGCCAATTCAAACTTGCAAAATGCCATCCCCAAAATTATTACACTGTTGTTTACATGCTTGTTTTATTTTTGTGGAGACCGAATGCAACTGTGAAGTCTTTCAGCTTTATTACTCGGGGTCTGTTAGCAAGAAAACAACAAACAATAAAATGCAATCCAGAAAATACACATAAAGACATTTATGACAAAACTTCATCGTTGCACATCAGTAAGCCTAGGATTTGTCAACATTATTATAAAAATATGTCAATTGTCCATCCAACGAATAAATGTATACATCAAATTTCTCATTAAAGGGGACCTATTATGCCCCTTTTACAAGACTTAAAATACTGTAAGTCTCTGACGTCCCTAAAGTGTGTACATATGAAGTTTCAGTTTATTATAGCCAACAAATCATGTTAGAAACTGCCCCTTGTAGGCTTTGATCCTAATAGTCCCATTTTGGTGACTGTCGCTTCAAAGTCAAATGAGATTGTGCTCTTTTTAAAAGAGGGTGGGGCTACAAATGCCCGTGTGTCAGCATAGTGGTAGATTAAAAAACAATACTAACATCCTATGCTAATGAGGGAGAGATCGTCACTAATGCGTGGGGCTTTCCCCCTCTGATGACATGTACAAAGGGAGAATGTCGATCAAAGTGTTTCTGCAGACTGTTTTTATCAAGTGTGGCTATGAAAATTTAAAATGAATACTTTTTTACCATTAGAAGCTTGTTATATTCACAGATTGTTGTCACACAACTGTGTTTAAAGCAAGGAATGACTGTACTCTTTCCTTACAGAATAAATCACTTGCACAGGCTGCGTTATCTAGGTTTTATCAGGAGAGTCCTCATGCAGTTATTGTACACAACCTGCAGCTTACAGAGACTCTGTTTACTAAGCTTAAACCACACAGAAGCTATATAAAAAAAACTACAACATGCTCTTAAAACCTGATCTGATCACATATAAAAACTCTTACCAACATATGTGCTTGAGCATACAACTTGCGTTTCCTATGCATCATCATCATAAAGGTATACAAAGACCGTCATCCTTAATAATATTATATTACATTAGATCCAAGTTTGCTGAGCTCCAGTAAGTCTCAAAAGAACCAAGATTAAAGGAAGCTTTTATTTTCCGTGTAAAAAAATTCATGTAAGCCTATATAATGATTTTCTAGTCAAATAAACAAAGGTAATTGCGATTTTATTAGACTACCAGTTAGTTGTCAGCACAAAATCTATGATTGTGACAGGCCTGTAAAGGGGTGTAAGCAAAATTTTCCTAATTTTTATTTTTGTAATCTTTCTTCCAGACCAGACAGCAAAACAAAGGTGGTCAATATGGATGAGACAAGCGTTCAAACCACTAAACTGTCTTCACCACTAAATATTACAGCTCTGTTATCTGCATTCAGGAGTGTTATGCAAAAATGCAGGAAGACAATTTACCAAGTAAGGTTTTTTTCATTGATTCTTGTTCAAAATTGTTTTCTCATTACTGACCTTCTCCCCCCCCCCCCTTTTTTTTTTTAAGACCTGTAGGGGATTCTTCAATGTTTTCCTCTTTTGGAGAGGCTATGCAGAAAGAGTGGAGTCCCTTCACCAAAAAGTAGACGAGCTGCAGAGGGAATTGGCACTATTGCATTCAACCTTGAAGGTTAGAACCACAAATGCACATGCACACTAACATAAACTTCTCTGTGGTTAAAAAAAAACTTTGCTGTACTAATTATTTTTTTAATGATTAAAAAAAAATTCCAAAGCTCGTAACGTTCACACAATGTTACTTTTTAGCTGTCTCGAGAAGCCAGGACTTCAGATGGTCATTGTGAAATACCTGATGGTATTCGTCCACTTGTCTCCCCTCCTCCTCCTCCTCCTCCTCCTCCACCACCTCCTCTTCCTCCTCCACAAATTTTAGTGACCCTTCCTCCAAAAGTGCCTTCGATTCCCAAGAAAACTGCACAAGCTAACTCTCTGAAGGTAATTGGTTATTTGCACTGTCATATACAACATAATCAATAGACAGATTTTTTTTTAAATGAATATATAACATTTTACAAACAGACAGAAGAGTATTCATAGCTCTTCACTTTTTCCACATTTTATTTATGTTTCAGCCTTAGTCCAAAATTTATTAAGTTCATTTATTTCCTCAAAATTCTACACACAATCCCCCATAATGACAATGTGAAAAAACATTTTTTGAAATTGTTGCAAATTTATTAAAAATAGAAAACCTGAAAAATCACATGTACATAAGTATTCATAGGCTTTGCTCAATACTTTGTTGATGCACCTTTGGCAGCAATTACAGCCTCAAGCCTTTTTGAATATGATGCCACAAGCTTGGCACACCTGTCTTTGGGGAATATTTGCCCATTCCTCTTTGCAGTACCTCTCAAGCTCTATCAGGTTGGAAGGGAAGCAACAGTGTACAGCCATTTTCAGATCTCTCCAGAGATGTTCAACAGTGACTCTTGTAGCCAAAATAATTTAAGAAACAAGTTAAAATAAAATTGCAACAGAAATGGATAAAAATATAATAAAGCAAAATTGAATAAAATAAAAAGAAAAAAAGAAAAGAAAAAAAAACTTTACAGTATTGTATACAAGTACATATTAGACTATCTATTATATAAATAATAATAAAAAATAATAATTCAAATAAATAAATCCCTACATGATAATACAAATCAATAATCTGACATTTAAACTGGTCTTCACCAATATTGTTTGGTTTCATATTTATGATCACATTTAAACCTGATTTCTTTATATAAATCTGTTAAAGGGGAGATTATTTTTTAAATATGTGATCATAGGTTGCCATGTCTCATACAATTTTTGGATTGATCCCTTCATTAAATATTTAATTTTCTCTCATTTCAAATATAAAACCAGATCACACATCCACATTGAAGCTTTAGGTGGGACTGATGATTTTCACCCAAGTAATATTCTTCTCCACGCTAATAATATAGCGAAGGCGATAACATATTTTACCTTGTTTGTCAATGATATTTTGTGTTCTGGTACACCAAAAATAGCCATTTCAACACTAAGTTTTATTTCTATATTAAACATTACATAAAATTTTGACATTCGTAGTATCAGCCGAGTGTCCAAGATTTTCTTGATGTCGCATAGATCTAGATTCTCCACACCGTCTAAGTGTTCAGTTTAGCATGGTTGATACATGCTGATGACAGTTCTTGGTACAGTATTTCCAGTAGTGAATGTAAACAGTGTTTAACAGATATCATGATGGGGTTTCCACCTCTGTACTAACTTTTTTTTTTTTTTTTTTGTAGCAGTTGAAGCACATAGCCAAAATGTACAGATCTTTGCATTAACAGACAGATTTGTTTGATTAACAAACAAGTTATAGAGGTATTACTATTTTTTTGTTTAAAAATTCCTCTGGTCTCCTAATAGGAGAAGCAAAATGGCCCTGTTGCAGTGACTCTTCGAGATCTTCAAGCTGTACGACTAAGAAAAGTGACTGTAAGCCAGAAAACTCTGGTAAGGGAAAGATTGTTTTTAAATTATCCATTGAATCCTGCACTGAGTAGATGTTTATGATGTTTGTTTTTCATTTGCAGATGTCTCCAGAGAAAAGACGATCACCGTTGGTCACACTTGCAGATTTGCAGAAAGTCAGATTGCGACGCTCCAATTCTGACCTCCCCTTAAAGCTTAGGTCAAGCCTGAGGACGCCAACCAAAAACGGCATGAATCTTCGGGTACCGCTAAGAAAAGTGAACTTAATCAGGTAAGATTTCCTTTTACTTCATATGGCTGGAATTCAAGCCCAGACATGCCTAAAGCCTGTGTGTGAAGATGTCACAGCTTAATACTTGTACTGTTATGAACTTTCAGGAGTCCTGGTGGCACACCAAGGTGTAACAAAGAGAATGATGTGACCGATTCAAGCCTGGATGCAAGCATGACCAAAGGGTTGGGAAACAAGTACCTGGTATGTAACTTTGTATCATAAAACAATAATTGCAATTTTAGGATTTAATTTTCACTCGTTATTAGGGCTTTTCCACCAGGTAACATGCGCTTTCAGCGATCAGATTATGAATGTTCAGCCATGAACATTGTTTGTATAGGACTTGCAGAGCTATAAATAAGCTGTAAGTTTTAATATGATGCAAAGTGATTTTAATGTAAAAATCCAAGCTAAGAATAAGGGTCTTAAGGGTGTCTCACACCAGATGCACCATGCATTCTCAAAATGTAAACATTGAAATCTATGAGGGTACATACACCGGCCCTGCCATTCTGCGGCTTTTTGCTGCACCCAGCAATAGCTCAAATGCACCCAGCTACAGCCAAAGAGCACCATCTTCATAGTTTTATATTAAATATCATTATGTGCCTGTAAGTACATTAACTAAGGTAAAGTGTGACCATATTCAGTATGAATAAAAATGAAACCATAAGTGAAGATTGTTTATAAACTAATTTTGAGAGGATCACGTGCTTATGATTGCTTGGGTCTGGTCCCCCATTATCCAATTCATGATTCACCAATCAGACGATTCCTAAGCCACTATAAATACCCTAAGTTCCATATCACAGCCATCTTCATTTTGAAGAATCCCCCCCCCCCCCTTCCACCCCTACTACTCCTCCTTTCTTAGATGGGTGGCATGGTGGCCCAGTGGTTAGCACTGTTGTCTCACAGCAGGAACGTCACTGGTTCTAGTCCTTACCAAGCCAGCCGACGATTCTGTGTGGAGTTTACACGTTCTCCCCGTGCTCATGTGGTTTCCCATGGGTTCCCCAGTTTCCTCCCACAGTCCAAAAACATGCAACTTAAGTTAATTGACTAATCCAAATCGGCACCATAGACATGCTCCTAGTAAGTAGTCATCTCTTAAGAGCAATCTGTTCATTAGCTACTACAGCAGGGAAGTCCTCGAGATCTACCTGAGCTCAAACTCCCCTCTCACCTTGCAACAAACAGGAGGGAGTCCCGGGCTCGAAGATCTAATGATCTTAGGGCTCTCTCCCGGGAAAGCATGCCAAACAAGCTTTATAATCAATCATCAACTAAGTGTGAACTCTTGAAGATTCTTTTTCTGAAATAAAAATACACAGGGTGTTTGATTCAATAATTACTCAGGTTAGTATACTGTATGTTAGATAAATAAATAATATTCCTACAAATAACAAGTTACTTACAGGGTGTTACTTACAGTGTATACATCTAGAGTTTTCTTGTTTTGACACATTAAAATAAGTGGTTAAGAAATAACTACATTTGTTTTTTTTCCAATTCCACTGGTCAAACCGGGCCATTACAAAAATCTTTAGTGTTTAGCCCCATATAAGTCTAAAACCTTAAGTCTTAAAGTCTTAGATTTGACTTGATGAAACCTGCAGAAACCCTTTAACTAGACAAGTTACAATATTTAAAACATACTTATCAACATAGTGCAGATTATTTTCACTGAGTGCTGTTCAAAACTATTCTATTATCAATAAAACGAATAAATTACTCCTCTTAAATGTGCGTGTGTGATGCTTCCAACTGTCATGCGGAGCTGGTGTCCAACTCCCTTTAGTTTCTTTACATTTGAAAGATATTAATTTTATTTGTAGTATTCATTTTGTTTTTGTTTTTTTGCTATTCGACAATATATCTTTGTCTCGTATGTTTAGATCAGTATCGTAAATTGTGATTTGGATTTTTATATCCTTAGTATTCCTTTTTATTAGCTAGCAGAAAAGCCAAAATAATGAAAAACATTGCTGATGCTACTAATATTTAGGGTGACTTGAGAAAGCCGACATACTGTTATACTACATAAAATTCTTCTTAGACTATTTTAAGAACACATCTCCTCCTAGACCGTTCATACTACCACTAAACTTACTCCAAACTATACTGAATTAAGTTGTTATATCTTTTCCAACTGATCCGACTTCCAGTTTTCCCAAAACTGACCCGGAAAATTCAGAAAAGTCCCATTGACTTAACATTGGACCAAACTTTGTGACCTCATAACTTTCCACCCGACTGTCATACAGACTTAAGTTTGGGCTCATTTAACTCAGACACTGATGACCTTTCAATTTACTAGCCCATGGATGGGCAAACTTGATCCTGGAGGGCTGGTGTCCCTGCAGACTTTTGCTCCAACGCTAGTCAAACACACCTGAACACACTAATCAGTGTCTTCAAGATCACTAGAAAGCTGCAGGCAGGTGTGTTTGATTAGGGTTGGAGCAAACGTTTGCAGGGACACCGGCCCACCAGGATCAAGTTTGCCCATCCCTGTACTAGCCACACCCTAGCAACCACTTATGGCACCCTAGCAACTGTCCCATAGACTTTCATTATAAAAAACTGCCATTGACTTTACATTGGACATACTAACAACATACCAATTCATACTGGAAACGTTATAACAAACATACTAATCATACTAGCAACATGCTAATTCATCCTAACAACATGCTAGTTTATACTAAAAACATGCTAGCAACATGTTAATTCATACTAGAACCATGCTAATAACATGCTAATTTATGTTAGCAACACCCTAGCAACCACTCAGAATACCCTAGCAACAGCCTAGCAAGAAATATGCCAATCCATACTAAAAACATGCTAACCTAAATGTAGTTCTAACCGTTTCAAACGTCTTAAACTACAATAATTATTTAAACTTTAAAACTACAAACTTTCAGACAAGGCTTTCTCAAGCCACCATAATGTTTGTCTACAAACTTTACTTTTCTAGTTTGATTTGCAATGCATGTGTTTTGGTACAACATGGAGAAGTATGAATCCTTTTTTGCGTGTGTGTGTGTGTGTGTTTTCTCACAATAATAACAATCATTTACAACATAAAAGCAATCCATTTTAGTGTGTTCTAGATGCCTCTGGAGTTGATCTAAAGGGGACAGATACAACATTTCGTCTTCTTTCTAGAATATTAGACCATTTTTATAATGAAAATACTTTTATGGATGTTTTTAAAAAGGCATCACTAGGATGAATTTTAAGTCATTTCACAAATATTGAAGGGGTGATACGGTGGCTCAGTGGTTAGCACTGTCGACTCACAGCAAGAAGGTCGATGGTTTGAGTCCAGGCTGGGTTAGTTGGCATTTCTGTGTGGAGTTTGCATGTTCTCCCCATGTTTGTGTGGGTTTCTTCTGGGTGCTCCGGTTTCCCCCACAGTCCAAAAACATGCTCTACAGGTGAATTGAATAAATTGGCCGTAGTGTATGAGTGTGTGCATGGGTGTTTCATTTATTCTGCTGTGGCAACCTCTGATAAATTAAGGGTACTAAGCCGAAGGAAAATGAATGAATGAACAAATATTGAATTGAAAAATCATGTATAACTTTTAATATACAGTTTTTGAAAATTTGATTTATTTCTATTTGTCTATGTATCACTTCTTATTGAAATACGAAGTTTTTCCTATGTAATGTTTTTATGTATATTTATCTTGCCATGAAAGTTGCTGATATGGCAATAAATAAATAAATATTATCTTTCTAGCTGCTTTTAGTGTCGTCAAACTTATGAATGTATTAAACGCATATTAATAGCAGGTGCAAATGGTGCATATGTTACACTCTGAAACCTTCATTTTATCACAGTATAAATCACAAATTGATCACTTATTTCTGTTTGTGTTCAACTTTACAGAATTCTCTAACAAAAGGACTGTCACCATTCAAGTCTACCTAAAGAAAAAATGAACTATATTGTTACTGCACATTGTGCCTGCATGATACGGTTTGTATCGTCTTGTTTTTTGAGTGTTTTTACATGTTTACTGTGACCTGCTAATGGCTTCTATTGGTTCTCATACTGTCATGTTACTATAATTTTTTTTTTTTTGTGCCAGGACAGTATTTTGATACTTGCTGCTGTGTTTTTTGTGGTATTTTTTTTTTTTTTTGTCTTATTGCATGTGAAATGTGTTTCTTTTTTTAAATCAGAATTTTTAAGCCGTGCTTACAAGCGTAAAGAAAATGCACACTGTATAAATACTGAATGTACAAAAGTATGAGCATAGGCATGGTTCTCTGTATAATTATGCAGTTTATTGTCACTGTTACTTAAAAGGATACTGGAGTTGTGAACTGAACCCACTGTACTATATAGCACATGATACTGTGTGTTAATGTCTGCAATGTTGAGACCAGATCCAAAAATCTAGTATTACTGGTGCCTTATGTCTTGATGTTTTATTTTAAGGGTCTTATGCAATATCTCTCTAAAGCCACAATTATTTGTATGTAAAAGTATTGCAGTAATGGAAAACGTTTAATAAATATTGGACCTATACAAACTGTGTGCGTCTTTTTGGTTTACAAATGAGTGCATTTATGCAAGGCAGGTTAATTTATATAGCACATTTCATACACGATCGTAATTCAAAGTGCTTTACATAAACAAGAATAAAAAAAAAAACAAGTATAATAAATATAAACAAAGAATAAAATGATTAACAACAGATTAAAAATAGAGTAAAATGTGTTAAAAAGATTATAAAAGAAAGGAAAGACATAATAGTGCAATCCGTCGGACGTAGCACAGTGCTCGTTCAGTGAAGGCACAGCTAAACAGATGCGTTTTCAGTCTTGATTTGAATGCACATAATGTTACAGCACATCTGATCATTTCTGGAAGCTGATTCCAGCAGTAGGGGGTGCATTAGCTGAAGGCCGATTCACCCTGCTTTAAATGAAGTCTTGGAACTTCTAATTTGATTGATCCTAATGATCTGAGTGATCTGTTAGGCTTGTATTGAGTGAGCATATCTGTAATGTATTGAGGTCCTAGGCCATTTAGTGACTTGTAGTTGTAGTAGTTGTAGTAGTAGTAGTAGTAGTAGTAGTAGTAGTAGACGTGTCTTTTTATTGAATTTTTCAGAAAAACTGTTTAACAGTCATAACAAACTGTAGCTCTTAAGAGCACGACTCAAACATATACAAGAACAAAGTACATGGGGGGGGGGGTAGATAATACAAGGTGAAATAATAAATAATAAAATAAAAAGATTTAGGGGTGGGTTGGGGGAGCTTACAATCCAACTATTTAAAATAAATCTGTCCTCAAAATATGACAGGAATGGTCTCCAAACTTTGAAGAATCTATTATTTGAGCCTTGGTGCAATATCTGTTTTTCTAGCTTTAGATGTGCCATTTTTTTTTTTTTTTTTTTTTTATTTATTTATTTTTTTTAATTTTACCCATTTATTATGTGTTGGTGGTTTAGTAGACTTCCACTTCAGAAGTATAGGCCTTCGGGCAAACAAGGAAGAGAAAGCTAGTGCAATCAATTGATTTGCTGGTAGTGCAAAGTTTTCTGGTGTCACACCAAATATTGCTATCACTGGATCTCCTTTTCACATATATTCACAAACACCGCAGACCAAAATGGTCCTAGGGATGGATACGTCCAGAACATATGGCCCATGGTGGCCTCATCTCTGTGGCACCTAGAACATGTTGGATCAATTTCTGGAAATATTCTTGACAATTTGCTTTTAGAAAAGTGCAGCCTGTGCATTATCTTAAATTGCAATAAACTGTGTTTGATGCAGAGAGATGTTAAGTGAATTTGCTTAATTGTTGATTGCCAGACTGCCTCTGGGACTATATTTCCTAAGTCATCTTCCCACTGTTTCTTTAAAAAATCTAAAGACTGTGCGGGTGCTCTTTGAGTCAGACTGTACACTTTTGATATCAGACCACCCTCAGATCCACTTAAGTCGAAGATCTTCTCAATCCAGCTGCTTATGGGAGCAGCTGAAAGTGTCCTAAAATACATTTTCACTAGGCTTCTTACCTGTAGACATCTGGGGAAATGTGATTTAGGAATATTCAATTCTTTAGTCATATGTTCAAATGACATAAAATGACTTCGTTGAAAAAAGTCCCTTGCTTATTTGAGTCTCTTTCTAAACCAGGTCTGAAAAGCATGATCAATTAAGGATGGTGAAAACAATGCATTGGAAGTAACGGGTAATAAAGAAAGTGCTTGTTTTTGTGTAAAATGTGTCCTAAATGGAGCCCATATTTTAAAATAATCTATTGAGTTTAATGATTTATAATCAAGTAATAATACTTTAAAATCTATTCTGAATGTAACTGGGAGCCAGTGTAAAGACCTGAGGACAGGTGTGATGTGCTCTGATTTTTCTGGATCTGGTCAGAATTCTGGCAGATGCGTTCTGGATGAGCTGCAACTGTCTGACTGTCTTTTTGGGAAGGCCAGTGAGAAGTCTGCTACAGTAATCCATTCTGTTGGTGATAAAAGCATGAACAAGTTTCTCTAAGTCCTCACTGGAAACAAAGTATCTAATTCTTTAAATAGACAATGTTTAATTTCTGACATATTTTGTTTCATACTAATATATTGGTTGATATTTAAAGCTGTTTTTTGTTGTTGTTGTTGTTGTTGCATTTTACATTAATTGTCTAACTGTTTTTTCTATTAGATTTCCCTCTCTCTCTCTCTCTCTCTCTCTCTCTCTCTCTCTCTCTCTCTCACATTCACATTTTAGGTGCTTTATTGGCATGACAAATAACTGTACATTCGTATTGCCAAAGCAGTGCAGCGTCGCTGCGTACAAACAAGAGAGTGCAAAAAGGGCAGTAGTGCAAACAAATATGAACATAAAATATAATACAGAGAAAACACAGACAGAAAGAAAAAAATAGATTAATAAAAATATAAACAGAATAAATGTAATGACGGTATTATCAAACGTAAGTTCACAAGTAAAGAGTTCCAGTTGTTGTGTGTTGGAGACAGTGGAGCAGGTCATTGTTGGTTCCTCAGGCGGTGGCAGGAGTGCACAAACTGAGCTGCTAACACAAAGCAGCACACACACTCCCCCAGTAAGATGGGCAGTTTCTCACTGTTCGACAGGGACTCAAAGTTGTTATGCATGTGTGTGAGTTACGGGTAGAACTTCTCCCAGATCTCGGAGTATTTTGTGCACTCAGTGAGGAAGTGCAGCTCCGTCTCAATCAGCTGTTGAGGGCAGTGTGGGCACAGCCGTTCCTCCACCGGCAGCCATGTTTGTCTGTGCCGTCCCGTCTCTATGGCCAGCTGGTGTCCGCTGAGTCTGTATCTGGTCAGGGTGTTCCTCAGACCTTTATCTGTCACTGTGTGGAGATAGTCTGCCAGAGTATATTGCCTCTTCGGGGCCAGATAACACTGCATTTTGCTTTGCAGTTGTGTTTGAGTGTCCCAGTGGTGTGTGTGGCTGTTCTTGATCTGGTTTGTGATCTGAGTCAGTGGCAGGAGTCTGTTCGGTTCCTCAGGAGACGTCTCAGAGACGGCTGGGAGAATGAGTCTGCTCTTCTGCTCAGCTCTCTGTCCTGCAGGGCTTTATAGTGGTATGAGTCCGGTTCGCTGAGTTTTAAGTGCTTCCAGAATTTGACAGCTCTCTTCTGTATCTTTATTATCAATGGATATTGGCCTAATTCTGCCCTGCATGCGTTGTTTGTTGTGTGCCGGTGGACGTGTAGAATGTTCTTACACAGCTCTGTGTGCAGGGTTTCTATCGGGTGTTTGTCCCATTTGGCCAGATCTTGCTCAGGGTTTGTCAGTGGACCCCACACCTCACTGCCATAGAGGGCGATGGGCTCGATGACTCTCTCTCTCTCTCTCTCTCTCTCTCTCTCTCTCTCTCAATTCAGTTCACTAGTTGCGTTATTGGCATGACAAATGTTATAAATGTATTGCCAAAGCATTCATAAAGTTTACATAAAAAAGAAACATACATATATAATAAAAAACAGTACACACGATAGATAGTAGTAAAAAAAAGTAAATATATTATAAATATATATATTATAATAAAATATAAATAATGTATCATATTATTCAATATATGATATTTATGGTGGCTTGATAAAATCATAACTTTCCGCCAGACTGTCATAAAGACTTAAGGTTGGGCTCATTAAACTCAGACTACCAATCTGCCAAACACTGATGACCTTTTAACTTACTAGCCACACCCTAGCAACCACTTACGCCACCCCAGCAACTGTCCCATAGACTTCTATTGTAAAAATAAACTGCCATCGGCTTTACATTGGACATACTAACTCTATACTCTATACATACTCTCTCTCTATCTCTTGTTTTTCTCTTTTGAGTTGGCTGAAATTTCGTAATGTGTGCTCTAGTTTTTAAAGCTTAAAAAGGCACATCCATCATTAAAGTAATTCACTCGACTCCAGTAGGTTAATAACATAAATAGGTTTTCTGAAGTAAAGTGATAGGTGTAAACAAAAATAGATCCTTTTGGGGGATTCAGAAATGTGAGCACCATTCTCTGCCATTACAAATCTGGGAGCCTTTTTTAAAACCTTAGTTAAGTTAGAAAAAATACTCCACATCAATTGAAACAGTTGAGAAAACACAGAGTAGTCTAACGTCTGACCACATTTTGTTATCTGTAGCTTGAAAGTAGTCGTTTAAATCAAAGAACTGCACTTTGTCTTTCTCAAGCCATGTGAAAATAAATACTATAGTAAATTGTAGTGAGTGCTTTATTGCCATACTATAAAAAAGTACTTGAATTAATCTGTTGTGGTAATTATAATACTGTACTGTGTTCCACAACTAATGGATTAAAATATTTACTGTAGTAAAAGCTTAAGTATACTACAGTATTTATTACAAGTTTATTAGTTCAATATAGTTAATACTGGTATGTTGTAGCGTTCATTAAAGCGTTCTAAATACTACAACATAAACAGTATACTATAGTATGGATCATAAACAATATGTACTAAAATACTATAGTATTTGGGAGAACTACGTTACGCAAAAAGAAACAAAAACTTTAGATATTTAAAAAATAATACATTTAAATAATACCTAATTATATTTATAATATTATGACAAAACTATATATTATGTTGCAAGTTTTCTACGGATGTTACTGTGCAGATGATGTATCCACCCGGACTCAAATATGTGCGTTCACTATAGGCTCCGCCCCCTTGTTTCTGTCCAGCAAACATGGCGGTGCCTATGACTATCAAGGCGCTGTTACAGTCAGAAATAATAGAAGACGCCGCCGACAAAGATGAGGGTGTCTGCATTTTGGGCATATTTGGGAAAAGCGCAATGCAACCCGGATCAGCTAAAGACTCTCTCATCAACACCTTGGCAAATAAACACATCTTCTCTCTCTTCGGAAGCGACGACACTGACAGTCCGGGCGGAGGAGCTTCGATACAGGCGTATTATAATCAAGAAAACCGCGTGCTGTATCTCGTATTAACATCTGTTTTTGACAACCGCCATCTTATTCGTGCGTGCGAGTCTCTGACGGTAGGTCTAGGTCACGCAGAAGCCCATGAGTTTTGGAAAGCGGCAGAAAAGGACCACTGTTTACAGCTTCTGTATCTGTTTTCACTATGTCACATTCTGCTGCTCGTTCATCCGACATGCTCGTTTGACGTTACCTACGATAGAATGTTTCGCGCTTTGGACGCGTTGCGTCAGAAAGCGCTTCCTCTGCTGCGCGCGGCGATTAAAGATTCACCGATATCAAAGGAGTGGAAGTTAAATTGTCGTCCGTGTCCTCCACGCCTCCTGTTTGTCTTCCAGATGAACGGAGCGCTCAGAGTTGGCTCCTCTTGCATGGGTGGGAATGGGACTGATGGCACTGGGGTGGAAAAACCCAAAAAACACTCCCCTAGAAGGCGTATGCAGCATGCTTTGGAAGATCAGATATACAGGATATTCAGAAAAAGTCGTGTGTTGACCAACCAGAGTAGTAATTGTCTTTTTACAGTGCCTGCCAATCAGGCTTTTGTATATGTAGTGGGAGGACCAGATGAGGACCCCATTGGCACCCTGTTGGGTCACTTACGCTCCAATTGTGCTTTTCGAGAGAATGAAGGTGGCACACCTGTGCCCGGGCAGAGGCGTTACCAACAGATGAGGCACTCCAACAGACAGCCATCTTTCAATGTGGAAAGCAGTCTTTCCTCAGGAGGACAGTTGGTGGACTGCACCCTAAAGGAGTTTCTCTGGCAGCATGTTGAACTGGTGTTGACCAAGAAAGGGTTTGATGATAGTGTAGGCCGCAATCCGCAGCCATCACACTTTGAGCTGCCCACTTACACCAAATGGGTGCACGCTGCATACAAACTTTATCAGGTCATGATTGAGAGTGTTGAGGAAGACGCCACTGAGATTTCCCTCAAGGTGCAGGGGCAGCTCAAAGTGCTGGAGGGCTTCCTGGATGCAGATGCCAAGTTCTCTGAGAATCGCTGTCAGAAAGCCTTGCCCTTGGCTCACAGCGCCTACCAGTCAAACCTGCCCCATAATTACACCACCACGGTGCACAAGAATCAGCTGGCGCAGGCGTTGAGGGTGTACAGCCAGCATGCCAGGGGGGTTGCTTTTCAACGATACGCTTTACAGCTTCATGAGGATTGCTATAAGTTCTGGAGTAATGGGCATCAGCTCTGTGAGGAGCGCAGCCTTACGGATCAGCACTGCGTACATAAATTTCACCTGCTGCCAAAGCCAGGTAAAGTTACACATGTCATGGGTTACATCTGCATTTGGCAGATCAGGAAAAAGATGATTCATTCAGGATTAACTACATTTTTTAAGGTAACTGTTTGCAAACTGTTTATTCATTCACTCATTTTCTTTTCGGCTTAGTCCCTTTATTAATCTGGGTTCGCCACAGCAGAATGAACCGCCAACTTATCCAGCATATGCTTTATGCAGTGAATGCCCTTTCTGCCGCAACTCATCACTGGGAAACATCCATACACACTCATTCACACACATACACTACTTACCCAATTCACCTATAGCGCATGTCTTTGGACTTGTGGGGGAAACTGGAGCACCCGGAGGAAACCCACGCAAACACGAGGAGAACATGCAAACTCCACACAGAAATGCCTACTGACCTAGCTGAGGCTCGATCTAGCGACCTTCTTACTGTGAGGCGAAGGCGCTACCCACTGCGCTGCCCAAACTGTTTATATGGGCTGAATTTAAACAAATTAAGTTGAACATTACTAAATTAAATTTAAGTTCAGTTCGTATAAATTGTTTGCAACCAGTTACCTTAAATTTAGTAAAGCCAATGAATAATTTTAGTTCAGCGTGCCTTCTCGAAAGTAACTTCAGTTTATAAATTGTATTTGGTCATCTGTTCTCTGGCATCTGTTTTTGTCTGTCTGTCTGTCTGTCTGTCTGTCTGTCTGTCTGTCTGTCTGTGTTTAATTGCCAAACTATTTGTAGAATCAGAGTTTTTTTTATATATATTTTTTTTTTGCTTTCAGAATACACTATTCTGCACCTCATTTCCCTCTATTTGTCTCTTAAATTGCAGGTGAGAAGCCAGAAATGGAGCACAACCCACCTATTCTATACCACAACAGCAGGGGTCGCTCTACAAGCTCCTGTAACTGTGGTAGGAAGCAGTCTCCAAGAGAAGATCCCTTTGACATCCAGGCCGCCAATTATGACTTCTATCAAGTCAGTAAATATAGTTTGTTTTTTTATACCATAAATATTCACCACATAGGATTTGGATCTATTCTTAAAATGATAATAATAATAATCGCAAAGCTAACTTAGGCTTGTAATGTCATCTATATATTTCTGATCTCTGATGATATAAAGTAGTGATGGGAGAAACTAAGGCTGTTTCTCAATTCCAAGAATGCAGAGAACGGACTTGCGTTCTTGTGGAGACCGATCTTGCCAGGTGTCCTCGGAAGAATGAACTCGGGAGACCGCAAGAACAGAGAACGCGTCCTGTGAGAAATGAGATGCTGCGTTCTTCCTGATGGTCACATGACCTTCATGCGTTTTTAATGGAAAATTATTTAAACATTACAGCATTCATACAACGATTTATTGTTTTTCCTAATTTCAATATATATACTATACATGAAGACCTTATAAATACATGTTGCACAATATATGAAGTTCAGCAAATAAAAATCCTTAATGTGTTTATGCCTCTATTAAGATTTTCTTGGTTATGTTTACTTTCACCGTTTCATTTAGAGAAACTCCTGAGATAAACAAGTTATATCTCTGAACTTTAATAATAAACCTATAAAATGCTGCACTTTCCCACCTCCTTTATTCAGCCGCAATGACTTCTGGGACTTCTCGAGCGAGTTTTGCGGTCACCCATGCAAACACGGGGAGAACATGCAAACTCCACAGAGAAATGGCAACTGACCCAGCTGAGGCTCGAACCAGCGACCCTCTTGCTCTAAGGCGACAGCGCTACCCACTGCGCCACCGTGCCACCATGATTCATTTCAATTTTAGGGATTTACACAGATCACCCCCCCCCCCTCAATTTTGAAGCCTTCAGTAATGGCATAACAAAGCCTTGTTTAGTGAAATCACGTGACCTTGCTAATTTAATACTCGCTCCAAACCAATGATTCAAAACAAGATTCATAAAGTTTCGAAGCTTCCTGAAGCAGTGTTTCGAAAGCAGCCATCACTAGCATGCAGTGCTTGTTTTATCCTCATTTGTAAGTCGCTTTGGATAAACACATCTGCTAAATGAATAAAACTTAATTGTATACTTCATCATTCTGTCATCCGTTTACAGATGCTTGAGGAGAAATGCTGTGCTAAACTGGAAAGGATAAACTTCCCAGTGTTTCAAGCTAGCACGCCTGACCCTGCTCCTGCCAGCGATGAGGTGCCCAGACCAGGAGAGGTTCCTCCGTCAGGGGAAGCTGATCGCCTGAAGGAGAAAGAGACCAGCACTCACACCCCTGGAGAAAGCACAAGTCTAAGTCTCGCTCTCAGCTTGGGCCAGTCAACGGACAGCCTTGGAGCATACGCTGACGGAGCAGAAGGACAGGAGAAGAGGCCAAGCTTAGTGGACAGACAGCCCTCCACTGTGGAGTATCTTCCTGGGATGCTGCATTCTGGATGCCCGAAAGGATTGTTGCCCAAATTCTCTAGCTGGTCTCTGGTTAAGCTTGGTCCAGCCAAATCCTACAACAGCATCACTGGTTTAGAGCAACCTGGATTTCTCCCAGGTTCTGCTTTCCTCTTGCCGTGGGATGTAGTGATTCGAAGCCGCTCCGAGGAAGACGTCGGATCCCTTGAACCTCTGGATGGAGGCCCGGCGTCCTGGCCGGCACCAAATAAAGCGTCCGCAGGAAAGCGAGGCAGCGCTGGAGGAATCGGTCGAGGGCGCAGACGGGATGATGTAGCTCGTGCTTTTGTCGGTTTTGAGTATGAGGACAGCAGAGGGCGCCGCTTCCTCAGTTCTGGCCCTGATAAAGTGGTTAAAGTGCTTGGGCAAGGTGGACCAAAGGAGCCTGCAACCAGATGCTTGAATTCGGATATGCCACTGTATATTCCCTCTCCTGCTCAGGGACGAGGCATCAAGCCACACTATGCTCAGCTGGCTCGACTTTTCGTCGTCGTCCCCGATGCTCCTCTTGAGATTGTCTTAAACCCACAGGTATGAAATGTTATTTAGTATGTTCTTTAAAGGGATAGTTCATCCAAAAATGAGGTTTGTCATTATTTACTCACCCTTTGCTTGTTTAAAACCTTTGAGTTGTTTTTCTTCTGTTGAACGCAAGGGAAGATATTTTGAATAATGCTGAAAACCTGTAACCACAGATTTAGAGTTGAAGTCAGAATTATTAGCCCCCTTGTTTATTTTTTCCCCAATTTTTGTTTAAAGCAGAGAAGATTTTTTCAACACATTTCTAATCATAATAGTTTTAATAACTCATTTCTAATAACTGATTTATTTTATCTTTGCCATGATGACAGTAAATAATATTTGACTAGATATTTTTCAAGACACTTCTATACAGCTTAAAGTGACATTTAAAGGCTTAACTAGGTTAATTAGGTTAACTAGGCAGGTTAGGGTAATTAGGCAAGTTAGTTTACAGAACAAACCATTGTTATACAATATCGAAAAAATATATAGCTTAAAGGGGCTATTAATTTTGACCTTAAAATGTTTTTTAAAAAATTAAAAACTGCTTTATTCTAGCCGAAATAAAACAAGTAAGATTTTCTCCAGAAAAACAAATATTATCAGACATACTGTGAAAAATTCCTTGCTCTGTTAAACATCATTTGGGAAATATTTAAAAAAAGAAAAAAGGGGGCTAATAATTCTGACTTCAACTGTATATAGTAGGATAAACAAATAAGATGGAGGTCAATGGTTACAGGTTTCTAACATTCTTCAGAATATCTTCTTTTAAAGATAGAATTGATTGACAGAACAAAGAATTCATATAGGTTTATAACCACTTGAGTGTGAGTAAATATTGAGTAAATTTTAATTTTTGGGTGAAATATCTCTCTAAGGTTGTGTTCACAGTTGTAGTTTGGTTCACTTGATTCTTTTTGTTTAAATAACTATTATTATCATTATTATTATTATTATTATTATTATTATAACTATTAACTATTATTATAATTACTATTTTCTGATGCAAATATTTTGCATCTGAACAGAAAATCTTAAACAATGACGCACTTGCAAACGATGCACTTGCTATGTGTGTAGATGTAATGGTGTTATTATTGTTCCTTCAAGCAGAGATGCCCAAAGTAGGGCCCACAGACCAAAGTTGGCTCATTGCAACCTTTGATTTGACCCACCATCCCATTTGACGGGAGAGTGAGTGTGATGGAGAGGACTGGGGCAAATGCCTTTAACACAGGGATCGTCATTTCTAATTTGATGTAACCTTTTTTGTTTGTTTTATTGCTGAGCTACAAAAAAAGCAAACTGAAATTAAATGTTTCGATTAAATGTAAATGAATCCGATTTTTTAAAATCTAATTACTGTCACTTGACGAATAGAGGACTATACAGAAGACATCGGCAAGCAAATCAAGGCAAAAAATAGTGTAATTCTGTTATAAATTTAGATTTTGTTTTTACTGTAATAAGTTCATAACACGGGCGTCACAGTGGCGCAGTGGGTAGCGCTCTCGCCTCACAGCAAGAAGGTTGCTGGTTCAAGCCTCTGCTGGGTCAGTTGGCATTTCTGTGTGGAGTTTGCATGTTTTCCCTGTGTTGGCGTGGGTGTCCTCCAGGTGCTCCGGTTTCCCCCACAGTTCATAGACATGAGCTATAGGTGAATTGGGTAAGCTACAATTGTCTGTGTGTGTGAATGGAGGTGTATGGGTGTTTCCCAGTGATGGGTGGCAGCAGGAAGGGCATCCGCTGCATAAAACATATGCTGGATAAGTTGGCGGTTTATTCTGCTGTAGTGACCCCAGATTAATAAAGGGACTAAGCTGAAAATAAAATAAATGAATGAAGTTCATTATACAATGTAAAAAAATACTGTATTAGTTAATATAAAGCAATTGTTTCTAGTCATTTTTAAACATTATTAAATAAATTCGGCCCACTAGCCTCAATCAACTTTGGTTTTTGGCCCTTCATAAGAAAAAGTTTGGGCACCCCTGCCTTAAAGGGATAGTTCGCCCTTTAAAATGAAAATTTACTCACTATTTAATCACCCTCAAGTGGTTAAACCTTTATAAGTTTGTCTTTTATTGAACACAAAATATATATTTAAAGAATGTTAGTAATGGGTAACCATTGACTTTCATAATGGAGAAAAAAACACTAAAGCTTTACCTTCCAACATTTTTCAAAACAACTTCTTTTGTGTTAAACAGGAAAAAAAAAAAGAAACTTAAACAGGTTTGAAACAAGTGTAAGGTGAGCAAACGATGAATTTTGTGTGAACTATCCCTTTAAGAACTTGTGAAAATCTTACAAAATGTGCAAGGAATTTCTCTGTTGCACACATAAACAAAGATCTGGTTCAAGTAGACACTGTTCCGGCTGCCTGTATTGAGCTAAAGTGGTTAAGTTTATCCATCTTTCAGCTGTTTTGGTCTTTTTGTTTCACCAAAGTTCAGATGGCAGATTTACCGATTATTCAAATGAACTATACTAAATTACTTAATTTTAATCGAACCAAACCTACCAAGTCTGAACACTTTGAAGGCATCGTTCACCCAAAAATGAAAATTCTGTCATCATTTGCTCACTTTTGACTTGTTCCAAACCCATTTGAGTTTTTTGTTGTTGTGTTGAACACAAAAGAAGATATTTTGTAGAATGTTGGAAACCTGTAACCATCGACCTCCATATTTTTGTTTTTTCCACTATGCAAGTCAATGGTTACAGGTTTTCAGCATTCTTCTAAATATCATAATTTGTTTAACAGAACAAAAAAAAACAAGTCAAAGGTAAGTTAACGATGATAGAATTTTCATTTTTGGGTGAACTATTCCTATAAATCTGAGGTAACAATATGTACAATGATTTCCACCAATATGATTCACATTTTCTTCATTATTAAATCATACTGTTTTGTGCGTATCTTCTCCTATAGGTCCAGCCAGGTCTTCCTCCCTGTCCTATCTTCCATCCAGAGCAACCTGAAGTAGTGCTGCCCTCTGATGGACTCTGGGTGCTGCGCTTTCCTTATGCCTACGTGACAGATCGTGGTCCCTGCTACCCTCCGAAGGAGAACCAGCCACTGGCTAACTTCAGGGTGCTGAGAGGCATTCTGCGTGCCAACACGACTAGTTCTACCCCACAATAACTAAAAAACACATGCACTTTAAAACACTGATGTGACATTCACAGGACAACTTTTTTTGTCTTGATATTATGAATCCTTCTGTTGACACCATGCTTCATTGCATTTTCTGTTTCAGTTCCTTTTTTTAACACAACTATACAAACAATAGTGGTTGTAAATACAGGGAGTTCAATTACAGAATGTGTTTACTGTCAATAAAACCCTGCAGTGAGGAAAAAACTAAACAAACAGTGAACATTGTCATTACTGAACTACAATATGATTCAAACAGAATTTAAAATGTGTGTACAAATCTGGATTTTGTTTACTGTGGGCTTTTACGGTTTATTACATATATGAAGAGTTCAGATGCAAAACTCTCTAAATGCCTTCTAAAATTAGCATTTTTCTTAACCCCCCTATGTTTCTGATCAGTTAATTCAGTGTAAAGGCAATGAAAATAACATATTCATTATCATAAAATTGAAATAACTGGTCATAAACACAGGATCCTGAAAAGAAATGCTAATTTTAAAAGAATATTTAGACAGCGCTTAGCATAGGTCTTAAACTCAATTCCTGGAGGGCCGCAGCTCTGCACAGTTTTGCTTCAACCCTAATTATACTACTCTTGCACACTGATTAGCTGGATCAGCTGTGTTTGAATAGGGTTGGAGCAAAGCTGCGGCCCTCCAGGAATTGAGTTTGAGACCTATGACTTAGAGGCTTTTGCATCTGAACTATCTCTCTCTCTCTCTCAATTCAATTCAATTCAATTTAGCTTTATTAGCATGACTGTAAATGATACAATATTGCCAAAGCTTCAAGTAGGAAGACAAATATAAAACTACAATAACATATCAAGATAAAGAATAGAAACAAACTATCTTAATAATTTAAACTGAAATAGACAATGTAAGAAATAAAAACATGTGAAAATTTCAGACCACAGTGTTTGACATAAAAACACACACAGACACTCTTATTTTTTATTCTTTTTTTGTGTGTTTACACTTATGTTGTTGACTGCTTTTATGACACTATGCTGCTCATGCACAAGGCATTAAGGGTAAAACCAATGTGATTTTGTGTGCCTGTTGCATTTCCATGTTGTAATGCATGCTGTTTTAAATATATTACTCAAATAATTTCTCTTTTTTGCTGTATTGAATTGGGCAAAATATTGATTCACGTTTTCCATTCATAATAACGACTAACCCTGGACTTATGAGTTAAGACGTTGTCGCTTAGCTTTAGTCTTTTATATTAAATTTCCACAAAACCTCTAATTATTATATAAAGGAGAATATTCTTAAAAGCATGTCAAGAATATAACATAATACTGCTAATGCAAGATATAGCAAAGAGAGGTAGTTATGAACATGCTTGTGCACGATACATGTTATAATCTGTTATAACACAATGCGTGTGGATGATGTTTTATCCTTTCTGGCATCATTATCTTCAGCCTTTCTGTGTTTAATGTGCTCTTTTTTGGGATCTTTTGAGAAGACGCCCTTATTTAGACCACTGGTGTGTGCTTGAACATTATTATCTGCATCCATTAAAGACTTTTCAATCATCAATCTTTTCTCCTCAGGAAGGGTTTTGTAATACCTCTTCAAGTAGAAATTCCTGCTTTCCATCGGTCTCTGAAGTGCGAGGGGAAACGGACATCTACATAACCACATAACCAACACAGTTCACTAAAACGCCAGCAATGTCTATAGTCTTTTACATCTAAACACCCAAAATAATCTCTGCCTGAATTCATTCATCTAATAAAATGCTAATATATGAGTGCAGTAAAATGAAGTAACATAAAATGCTTTAACATTTGCTTTAGAAACGTAATTAATTATCAAGTTTACACAAACTATCAAGCAAAGACACGACGCGGAGAGGCGCTATTTAATTATTATGATGACCCTGGTGCATCTTTGTTGTTGTCACGTGTGAAAATAGTGTCTAGAAATTGTAATATTTGATAAACTGTTATGGTTTACCTAATACATACTTATGCTTTTAGTGTTACTACTCGCTAACTACTGACACATTACAAAGATAACGAATGTTTTGGTTTTTCGCCTGCATATTCCTTGCGTGCGCTCATTGGCCCGTCTACTTTTTAGGTTGGCAAATCAGCGTATTGTTGCTAGGCCGTTTCGTCTCAACGATTGGCTGACCTGGCTGTCAATCAAACTGGGAGCTTGTATTGTGAGGCCCGATGCGCGACCGTGCAGTATTTACGGAGCGCTGCTCTCGGTGTGCGTGGCTGAGGAAGATACCTGGAAACTTTGTGTTGTGAAGAATGATTACCTTTCATTTTGCGTGAAGTCGCGGTTTTGAAGAAGAGAAGACCTCAACCTGCGCGTCCTTTTCCATTCAAAGGTAATAACTGCACGTTAAATACGTTTACTGACACCTTTAATAAGAAGTTCGCATTTTAGAAATGTATTTTGGGTTATTTAGTATCATGCAGACTATGACAGCTGATAACAAATGTACCTTATGAATTCTGTAAACTCATGGTTTGAGTTTGGGTATAATCTCACTTCCTATGTTAAAAGTTATGGGGATCTCTTCAAGACATGTACACAACTGCATCATTGCGTAAGCGAAATGTAAATAATTATGTTAATTAATTAATTATTATGCACTTAATATAGACTCTAATACCGTACTAAAAGCAAATGTTGACACTTCAACAAATGTTAATGAATGTGTCATTCATCATTAATGCAGCTCCTATCTATCCAAGATGTTTTTATATTCATTTAACAAAGCTTATTTAAAATAAGTCCAATCTGTTTTATTGTAATGTGCAAATATATACAGTATTGCATGAAAAAGGAGCACGAGAAAGTGTTTATACTGAAAATAAACCATTATTACAGCAATGTTAACATTGCTTGCAGCTCAACAACAACTTTTTGCATGATGTTATTGTTAAGTGCATGGTTATTAATGTTGTCTAGTATGTATTAATGCATTACATGAAACCCAGCAATCAATTTTGTGTTTAATAGACGTCTAATAGACATCTAAACGTAGACAGCTTGGCTAAAACAAGGCTAAACTTGGGCTGTCAGTGAAAATCTAATAGACATCTAAGAATAGCCCAGAACTAGACTAGTCGTCAAATAGACAGATTAAACAGACTTTATATGTGTAGTCATTCATTTCTGCCCAATTAGTTTTGGCCTATTCTTAGATGTCTATTAGATTTTCGCTGACAGCCCAAATTTAGCCTTGTTTTAACCAAGACGACTATGTTTAGACATCTATTAGACATCTTTTAAAAACAAAAAATGCTTGCTGGGAAACTTCTATACATAAACAAGTGCCCTTAAGCTAGAACACTTAAAATGTGTCACAAGTGACATGCCGTATTGTGTACTGTCACGTAAGCGAGTGACACTCAGGCATGTTGACATTGTAAAGCTGGCTTTTCTGAATTGGTTTAGCCGTGGGTGTTTTCAAGGATGTGATTGCCAGAGGTGCTGAGCTGGTGCTGCCATCTGCACCGTCAGTCTGGTGGCATTCACTATGGCCTATATAGAAGATGCTTTATTGAAACACACACACACACACACACACTCGTCTGACCTGGATCCGTGCTTCTGTTTCTCCATCTGACCCTCTCTTTATTCCAACACTCCGATAGCATTGCACATTCATGTGTATTTCTGTAGGTTCTCTCATGAGCATGAGAGGTTTGTGCAGGTGCTGTTATTCTTGGGCATGAATGCACAAAAAGTGGCTCAAGATAGATGATAAGTTATGAAATGTAAGTATAGTATGGAGCCAGATCTCAAAAATAATACATTTACAGAATAAAATTCATACATGCACATCACGATTCACATTCCAATTTGTAAATTTAAAGCACAATTCAGAAATACAACACACAATTCGTGAATTCACAAGTATAGAAATATTTTCGCCAAATGAATTGGATTTTTTTGTACTTTTGAGTTGCGTTTTGAAATTACGAATTGGATTTGTGTATTTTTGAATCGTGTTTTGAATTTACGAATTGGATGTGTATTTTTGAATCGCATTTTAAACTTATGAATTGGATTTGTGTATTTTCGAATCGTGTTTTGAATTTATGGATTGGATTTGTGTATATTTGAATCGTGTTTTTAAGTCATGAATTGGATTTTTTGTATTTTTGAATCGTGCTTTGAAATTACGAATTGGATTTTTGTATTTTCAAATCGTGTTTTGAATTTACAAATTGGATTTGTGTATTTTTGAATCGCGTTTTAAACTTACGAATTGGATTTGTGTATTTTTGAATCATGTTTTGAATTTACGAATTGGATTTGTGTATTTTCAAATCATGTTTTGAACTTACGAAATGGATTTTTGTATTTATTAATCATGTTTTGAATTTACGAATTGGATTTGTGTATTTTTAAATCATGTTTTGAATTTATGAATTGGATTTGTGTATTTTCGAATCGTGTTTTAAATTCACGAATTGGAATTGTGTATTTTTGAGTATCGTTTTGAACTTACGAATTGCATTTGTGTATTTTCGAATTGTGTTTTGAGCTTACAAATTAGTTTTGTCTATTTATTATTCATGTTTTGAATTTACAAATGGGATTTGTGTATTTACGAATTGTGTTTTTTTATGTGAATTGTGTTGTGGATGTATGAATTATAATTTGTAAATGTATTATTTTTGAGACTGACCTGGCTCCATAGTTTAGAAGTCATTCAAGATTTTTACTTGAATTTGGGATTCTAGTTATATCTATTTGGCTCTTTGCACACTCAGTTTGCATGTTAATAATCATATATGTGACCCTGTAGCACAAAACCTTAAGTCTTAAGTGTCAAATTTTTTACATTTAGATTTATACATCATCTGACTGTAGAAGTGCTGTTATTCTTTGGGCATGAATGCACAAAGAGTGACTCTAGAAAGATGATATATTATGAAATGTAAGTAATTTAAGATTTTTACTTGATTTTGGGATTGTATTTTCTCTGTATTTGGCTCTCAAATGCAGTTTGCATACTCAATTTTGCATGTTAATTGTATATGTGACCCTGGACCGTCATAATTGTCAAATTTTTTAAATTGAGATTTATACATCATCTGAATAAATAAAATTTCAGATCACGTATGGTTGGTTAGGATTGGACAATATTTAGCTGAAATGCAACTATTTGAATATCTTGAATCACTTAGGGTAAAAAAAAATAAAAATTGTGAAAATCACTTTTAAAGTTGTTAAAATTAAGTTCTTAGCTATGCATAGTACTAATCAATATTTAAGTTTTGATATGTTCACGGTAGGAAATTTACAAAATATCTTCATTGAACATGATCTTTACTCGTGATTACTCGTTATTTGGCAGAAAAAAAAAAATCTCTTACAGTGTTATTTCTATTTATGCCAAAAATAGCGTAATACTGGCTTTGTGGTCCAGGGTCACATATATACAATTGCATGTGTGCGATCATCAGTGTGCATTTACTAAGCAATTTGAATTTGTGTTATTGTAATTACTTTAACAGGGACAATGTAAAACAAAAGCGTTAATCCATTAGATGTATAATCGACTAGCTAAATATCACAGCATATGTGCGGACGCAGCAGGAGCTTTTTAATTTGTGCTGACAGATTTCAAAGGACAGCAAAAAAAGGTGCTATTATGGGAGCCGCCGGCTGTGTATTATGTGAGGGATTGGGGGAAAAAAGGGGGGTGGGGGGATTCGCCACCTGTCCAGGGGTCCTCGTGGTCTGTTTAGATGCCCTCTTACTGCCTGAGATCTGCATTTAAATGAGCAAAGCAAACAAAGCCATTTATTAAAAGCAGATTGTGCACTGATGTACCTGCTGCACCATGTGTTGCTGTTGCATAACTGGCGCTTTTATTAAAAACAGGGATTTATCTGATTTTTGTTAGTGCATTACTGCTTTGGGAGGAAGATAATGTTGATGTGTAATCAATCTGATCAACCTGAACTCATGAGGAAATGTAACTATTGTATGTATTGGCAGAAAAGTTGCTAACAGTTCATTTGTACGAATTTAAAGGATTTCACTTTCACAAAAACATACCATTTTTAAAGGTCTCGTGACATTAAAATGAAGTTTCTTGGATGTTAGTTTCAGTCTGTGAGTCTTAAGTATATCTATAAGCTAATGTGCTCCAAAACGGTGATAGAATTTGCATTTAGAAAATATAAAACTGATATAAACATGTAAAGCTTGCAGTTTGTCACTTCCGCCTAAATGGATTAACTACTGTATTTTATTCATGTCATCTCATACTTCAGTTTCTCATCAAATCTTGACCAATCAAATGCTCCCTAGTATCTGACATGCCCCGCCCCCTTCAGTGCACTTTTCATTTGCTTTTTTATTTGATGCGCTTGAGCTAGGCATGGGACGATAACCATTTTCAAGGTATACCGCAGTTTGGAAAAGTCAAGGTTTTAAAACCGCCAAAATTTTCTGTAATACCGTTCCTAAGGTACGTGTAAGATTTTATTTACCTTTTATTTTAGTTTTTTAGGACAACAGTATCTTCAGCAGAAAAAATATCAAAATTTGTCATTTTAAATTGTAAAGAAATCTGTGTTTTTGAAACAAATGAAGACAGCAGAAGTCAGTGATTCATTTGAATTATATAGTCTGACGTGTTTACTGCCTCAAAATATCATACATTTATATTTCAAAAGGGAAAAAGGTTCTTGTATTTTTACCCAGACATTTAAAAAGAATATATTTTAGAGCAGTGAGCACAATACCGTGATACCGTGATATTTTTATCCAAGGTTATCACACCGTCAGAATCTTATACCGGCCCATGCCCAGCTTGAGCTCAACCACTTTCACTGGCAGAGCTGTGATAAAAACGAAATCCTATTGGCTGTTTTTTAAAGGGGAGGAGCTACACTATGTCCCACCCTCTCGTAATTTTTCAGTTGAGATTATGTCAAACATCAAATAAAAAATGCACATTTCAAAGCACTTCACGGGACCTTTAAAAGAAAACGTTCCCCCAACCCAAGCCTACATTGGGGATGAGAATATCTTACTAAAATGTGCAAATGAGATAAGCCACTTAATTACAAATATACGAATTGTCTTGAGATTGTGTTGTAGATATGTGTAATATTATTATGTTCAGGAAAACACAGCTAGTTTTTCGCTAAATATTCATGAAAGTGAGTATTTCCTATTTAGTGGCAGCATCAAATTTAATTTATGACAGTGACTTTATATACTTGAAGTGAAGTGTCTCCTTTAATGTTTCAAATAACTTTAGTGGAATTAAAATGACAAACTATGGATGAAATAATGTTTTCTTGTCATTCATTAATTTTCCTTCAGCTTAGTCCCTTATTTATCCACAGCGGAATGAACCGCCAATTTTTCGGGCATATGTTTTACACAGCAAATACCCTTCCAGCTGCAACCCAGTACTGGGTAACACCCATACACTCTCGCATTCACACTGTGGGGGAAACCGGAGCACCCGGAGGAAACTCACACCAACACGGGGAGAACATTCAAACTCCACACAGAAATACCAACTGGCCAAGCCGGGACTTGAACCAGCGACCTTCTTGTTGTGAGGCAACAGTGCTAACCACTAAGCCACCGTGCCGCCACTGTCCTTGTCATTCGCCATAAAAACGTTTTGAATTGTACTTATTGGCAAAGTATATAGTTTCAATCTTTGAATATATAAATTAACTTTTTAAATGGCACTCATTGAAATACTCAATAGGAAAAAAGCAGTGTTACTGGGGGGGTTTAAAAAACTTTTGAAGCTCTATGGCTTAAAAAAATATAATCAAGATCAATTGTCAATCTCAATGGAGTTACAGTACATCCGGAAAGTATTCATAGCGCTTCACTTCACATTTTTTTATGTTACAGCCTTATTCCGAAATGGATTAAATTAATTTCTTTCCTCAAAATTCTACACACAATACCCCATAATGACAATGTGAAAAAAGAGTTTTTGAAATTGTTGCAAATTTATTAAAAATAAAAAACCAGAAAAAACACATGTACATAAGTATTTACAGGCTTTGCCGTGAAGCTCTAAATTGAGCTCAGGTACATTCTGTTTCCACTGATCATTCTTCAGATGTTTCAGCAGCTTAATTGGAGTTCACCTGTGGTAAATTCAGTTGATTGGACATGATTTGAAAAGGCATACACCTGTCTATATAAGGTCCCAGGGTTGACAGTGCATGTCAAAGCCCAAACCAAGCATAAAGACAAAGGAATTGTCTGTAGACATCCGAGACAGGATTGTCTCAAGGCACAAGGCTGGGAAAGGTTACAGAAAAATTTCTGCTGCTCTGAAAGTTCCAATGAGCACAGTGGCCTCCATCATCTGTAAGTGGAAGATGTTTGGAACCACCATGACTCTTCCTAGAGCTGGCCGGCCGTCTTAGCTGAGTGATCGGGGGAGAAGGGCCTTATTCAGGGAGGAGATCAATAACCCGATGGTCACTCTGTCTGAGCTCCAGCGTTGTTCTGTGGAGAAAGGAGAAGCTTACAGAAGGACAACCATCTGTGCAGCAATCCACCAATCAGGCCTGTATGGTAGAGTGGCCAGACGGAAGCCACTCCTTAGTAAAGGGCACATACGGCCCGGCTGGAATTTGCCAAAAGGCATCTGAAGGACTCTCAGACCATAAGAAACAAAATTCTCTGGTCTGATGAGACTAAAATTGAACTCTTTAGAGTGAATGCCAGGCGTTACGTTTAGAGAAAACCAGGCAGCGCTCATCACCAGGCTAATACCATCCCTACAGCGAAGCATGGTGGTGGCAGCATCATGCTGTGGGGATGTTTTTCAGCAGCAGGAACTGGAAGACTAGTCAGGATAGAGGGAAAGATGAATGCAGCAATGTACAGAGGCATCCTGAATGAAAACCTACTTCAGAGTGCTCTTGACCTCAGACTGGGGCGACGGTTCATCTTCCAGCAGGACAATGACCTAAAGCACACCGCCAAAATATTAATGCAGTGGCTTCACAACAACTCTGTGAATGTCCTTGAGTGGCCCAGCCAGAGCCCAGACCTAAATCCTATTGAACATCTCTGGAGAGATCTGAAAATGGCTGTACACCGTCGCTTCTCATCCAACCTGATAGAGCTTGAGAGGTACTGCAAAGAGGAATGGGCAAAAGACAGGTGTGCCAACCTTGTGGCATCATTTTCAAAAAGATAAATAATTGTCTTCTTATAAATCATAATAAAAATATATAAAAGTTATTTAAGTTTATACACAACACTCAGTGGTTAGCACTGTCACCTTACAGCAAGAAGGTTACTGGTCCGAGTCCTGGCTGGGTCATTTGGCATTTCAGTGTGGAGTTTGCATCTGGGTGCTCCGGTTTCCTTCACAGTCCAAAGACATGCACTTTAGGTGAATTGGGTAAACAAAATTGGCAGTAGTGTATGAGTGTGTGTGTGTGTGAATACGAGAGTGTATGGGTGTTTCCCAGTACTAGGTTGCAGCTGGAAGGGCATCCACTGCGTAAAACATATGCCGGAATAGTTGGCGGTTCATTCCGCTTTGGCAACCTCTGATAATCAGGGACTAAGCCAAAGGAAAATTAATGAATGAATGAATGTTTTGATGCTTAATTGAAAACCAACCCATGCATACACACATAAAAGAAACAGAAAATCATTAATTCTCAATAATTACCGATATCTTTGAACATTTTGTTGTGAATCTAACCAATAGACCTTTAGGCTATTGCATCTCCCTTTGCGTCTTGGTTTTGTCACAGCAGTCTGTATTAGAATTGTTAGCCAAGTTATCCCTTGTATGGTCAGAGGAGAAAGGATCACCCGTGTGTGGACACTTGATGAATGAGATCTCTTCATTATATGTGTGTTTGGTATCTGCTCCAGAATAATGTGAAATGGTAAACAGACAAAAGCAGATAGAGACAAAGTGGGCACCATTTCAGTGATTATGACCTCAGTAATTATATTGGCGACGGCCGTTTATCTTCATCTCATCTGTTCAGATCTAAAAGAAGTCAAGCCACCGCGTCTTCCATTAATTCCCCCATAATTGTTTTACCTCCAATTAGCCTTATACCCACACCGCATCCGTCCTTTGTCAACCCAACGTAATCGCGTTAGAAATCGCATGAGGAAATGATGTCGAAAATAATGCTGGTGTATAATTTGGCCAAATTATACAGAGTTCCTAATGGGAGCGCGAACACAATGGTGCTTAATTATGCCGAGGAGAGTCTGATTTCAAGCCTCGCGTCTGCTGTCTAGAATCCTCGCTGGCTGTATTTTCATAAGGCCTGTTTGATCGCATCTGTGCCAAAGCAAATATAATCACAGAATCGCAAATCGCTTCCTTGGAAACCTTACTCGCAGCCTTTTATGAGTCATCTAAATTTAATTTGCTGAGGCCCTGTGGTGTTTCTCATGCAGGCCATGTGGGATTAGTTTATGCATTGGTTAACCCTTGTCTATTTGTTGAAATTGACTACCCTTTCGTTATGTTAGTGGCTGTTTTTGGCCCATTGACTTCCATTATAATCACCATAGCCATAACAGCATATAATCATGCATTCTTGATTGTTGGTGGTTTTCCCTGTTGGGAAGAGGCCAAATGTGTCATTTTTACTGTTGATCATCAGTTGGCAGCATTAACCCTTTAGATAGGCCTGTGCAAAACAGTTTCTGGCTTTTAAATGGAGTATAACAGCAGATTAAAGTGTGCGTGCACATAAAAAATGGCCGTTATTTCAACAGTAAAAAACTGTAAAAATGGTTAACAGTATGTTTCCTTAATATATACGGCGAATAACCATAAATTGACTTTCCCAGAATTCCCTGCATGGCACATCACTTTTTATGCTTTTTGTTGACATTACTATGGGTCTTTTTAGTTGTTTCCCCATCAGTTATGTACATTAGTGAGTTATGTTACATCTAATGTTGATAAACAATGTTTATTTTATGACTTTCATTTTATGCACGTTATCATACTGGTGTTTAGTACACTGTAAAAAATAAAATCCCCATTTGTTCAGCACACTGTACTTTTTCTGTCATATAAACTAAGAATTGTGAATAACTACTGATCTACATAAAAATTTATGTTATGTCAACAATTTTCGCTAAAATGTTATGTCTACATGTCTAACAATGTTTTTTGAACAAACATTTTTGTGTTGAACAGGTATGTTGATTTTTAAATAAATTGCGCATGCGTGATGCGAAGATCGAAAACGGCGCCAACCCTCCCCCATTTTGACCATTCGCTCCTTATCTCCATTTTGTCTTCACGCATATTTTGGACTCTTCGAGGAACTAAACATTACCATGGTTCTGTAGGTGAGTAACAACACTTTTTAACACTAATTCTATGTATGCGATGCATTTTACTATATTCACAACCTGACGGTTTGTTACTAGCGACATGAATTATTGCGTATGCTTAAGTTACAAATGCAGTGGGTAATTCATGTGGCCTATAGTTTTAGCTAAGTCCAAACTCATAAATGTTTACGTGTATTCATGACATTCAGTGGCGGATTTAGGCATAGGCAATCGCCCAGGGAGACATGGAGACCCCGCGCGACATCCTTCATGCCCAAGCCCCGCACTTCACTTTCGAGAGGGCGGCATGAGCACCGTGAGGTCGGCACGGTCGTCGGTTGACTAGAGCGCCAGTTAAGCTTGTGCCGCTCCTGATGACGTTACTTAGAAAAATATAACGGCAACTGCTTTTCTGTGCCGTTTAAGTTTAAATGTTTGATGTTAACACTAAAATGACATTATTATGCTCAACTGTTAGTCACTGATAAAAGATTGCTTATGGGCGGCCTCCGAGACCATAGTATTGACACATTTACGTTAGGGAATTCAGACGTTGTTTGTTTTTAGGCGAAACGTTTTCATTTCTCTGGCGAGTTTTCACGTTTCCTGATTTATCGTGCTTCTTTCTGTGTGTGTGTGTGTGTGTGTGTGTGTGTGTGTGTGTGTGTGTGACTGACACACACACGGCGCTTTAACGTGCTTCTCTGTGTGTGTGTGTGTGTGTGTGCACCTGTGTGTGTGTGACTGTGTGACACGGCGCGAGTGAGAGACCGTAAGTTGTACTTATAAATTTGTGACGCATACATAAACATACCTGTCAACCCTCCCGTTTTTCCCGGGATTCTCCCGTATTTTACAGTTCTATCCCGCTGTCATCGCGTAAAGGTATTTTCCCGTATTTCTACCTTATTTTTTATCTTTCTGAGAAGAGCTGATCCTCCCTATATGCAACCCATACCGCCGAACCACCAGGGGCCGCCCTTGCTCTTAAATGTTAATCGGTTTTGTGCTCTTATTTTATTTAGGCATAGAAACACTTTGAAATAAACATAAGTATTGAGTATTCCTTATTTTCACATCCCAATGTTGACAGGTATGCATAAAGCATGGATAATATTCAGATTATATTAGATAAAGTAATATGTAAATGTAGTCTATATTTTTCTATTTATAGAATATTGCCTAAAACGTCATTTAATACTGTCAAATTAATATAAATGGTTCCTATTAGGTTTAAAATAGTCTTAATTTAAAACATATATTATTACTAACTATATTACATTATTTGTGGACTCCTCTGTATACATCAATATAATATATTGATATCCATATCATTGTCTGCTCCCAAACATGTTTCATGTTAAAATATGGGGGCAAAAACTTGAAAAATGTTTTAAACTTTTAAATGTGTAGCTTTTTCAAATATATTTTTGTGAGAATTATATTTAATGCAAAGTTTTTATTTAATAATACAAGGTTATAACAGATTATTTCTGTTTTCAGGATGATCTCCTCAAGACAAAAACTGAAATTCAGCACTTCAAGTGAAGATGTCCTTCTGAAGCACTATCAGCTACATCATCATAGAATTTCCAACTGGCCCTGCCTTTACACGGAGTGTGTTTGTGCTTTTAAAACTGCAGGTGCTTTACGATCCCACTTATCTAAATCACACCACAACACTGATAAAGTCAGTCGAGATCTTTCAACATGTAATTGTGAACAATGTGAATTTCATGAGATTTGTACTGAAAAAAGATTTTTCATTCGCCTCACTGGCCTGCACTCTTTTTCCAAGAACAGGTAAAGAGATTTTTTTTTCTTTCTTATTAGTATGCAATACTCACAGTATGCACAATGCTATTTACAGAAAGTTTGATTACTGTAAATCTGATTGGTTTGTTCTAAAAAGATCTGTGAGGAATTTTTACGCATCACCAACAAAGACCTTCTAGGAGTCTTCATGGTAGCCACTGACAAGTACACACCAAAGCCAAGTACACACCAAATTATACAGAGCCAGAAAAGGAGCGTTTGGACATGAAATGGAAGAGCTACTGGAAAGACTTGATGAAAGGGCAAGTTAATAATTTTCATTATTTACATATTTATGATCTATGTAGCTGATGATATTTCAGTTTTCATACTGTGACTTTTTGGTTGTATCTTTTTATGTTTTTGCAGACAACAGAAATTGTTAATCACAGAAGGACGGCTGCTTTGGAGGGCCTGCCTTTGTTTCTCAGAGAGAAAGAAACTAACCTTTTCAAGAAATGTAAAGTAGGTATCAAAGACTTTAAATGGTTTAAAGCATGAGTGTCCAAGCTTGCTTCTGCATGGCTGGTGTCTTGAAAAGTTGAGCGCCAATCTATTTGGAGCTTTCTAGTAATCATGAAAACCTTGATTAGCTGGGTTAAAATGTTTAATTTAGGCATCATTAACAGAAATCACAATCCCCCTGACCTTAAGGTATAAGAAGTAAATTTACCTATAAACATATCTTGTAAATTTCATGAGTCACAAGTATCTTGTTATTTTTAAAATATTGATATCAGGTTCTATATCAGTACCAGTTTAGACTTGCTCACTGATTTATGCAGGTAGTCAGAGGGAAGAGCATGTAAAAGAGATGCAAGAGAAACTGTTGCTTTGTCTGTTATTACATATAATTAGAGATGTGCAGAGATGTTATTCTTTTCAACCAAAACGGCACCTGTTGTATTCAGAGTACAACATATTAGCATTTATTAATTTATGGCAGTATTTTAATACCAATCACTAAGTTTTTAAAGTCCAATCACTGCATTAAATGTTGCATATGAACCCTGATGATTTATGCATTTGTGGATCTGGGCTCCTTGTTATTTACATGTTTTCTGTTTAATTGCTATATTCACGTTTGCTTAATGATTTAAATTATTACACTATGTCCCCTACAGAGAAACTAGACATTACATAGCAGTTTTATGATCGCAATTATTTGACATAACTGTGGTCATTTTGCTTAACTGCAATTTAGTTTGCATGATCATTGTATTGTAATGGTTTGTTATTTACAGAATGTTGATGAATGTTGAAAGATAACAGTATATTTTTTAACTGAATAAATAACTTTATGAAAATTATTTAAATGTGTGAGAGTGTGTTAATTGCCATAGCCCTATAACAAACAATTAATTGCTAAAATTATTTAATCTCTGTAATCGCCAATAATCGCAATTATTTATTTGACAATTAATCATCACCTAAATTTCATAATCATGACAGCCCTACTTGCAATATATTATCTTGCTTGTTTGTAGATAAAGCACTCTAATGACTTTCTTTGCTCAAATATTCTTATTGTGCTTTCACAGGAAACTGAAGATGGAACAAAGAGCGTATCAGTTGGCATTCTTTATGTTACGGACGATGACACCCGGGCAGCATCACCAGTGATCCAGAACATTGCTGTCGTACTGGAAGAGGTTGTTGTTTTGGAAGACATTCCCGATACCTCAAGTGCTGTGGCATACCTCTTTGGCACTCAACTTTTCCTATCCCAAAGAACTCAGGTACACTTTTGACACAATTCAGAATGTTTTCATGGAGCTTGGGACTGGATGTACACAACGTGTGCTTTCTCTTAAAAACAAGATGTTAAACTAAAACAGTAAACAGTGTTGTGTCAATGGTCGGATGTTACAAAGACCTAATGCACAATTTGAGTACTAAATCTGATCGATGAGAGCGACTGTTTAGGCACTGTGTTCAGTTAAATGGGTAACACTTTATAATAACTACACACTATGAATCATTTGTTAAGCATTAGCAAATAGTTAGTTCATTATTTGTTAAGTATTAACTCTACATTAATAGACAATAGTAAGCACTTTATAAATACAGCTACAAATGCTGTATTCTTTAATTGTAATTAATTGTATTTTCATACTTTGTTAATGATCCATCTTTTCATTACTTAAGTATTACATTATTTACAAACCAGTTATTTAAGAATAGTTGGTGTTTTTTTCAGATCATTCAAAATGTGCAAGTACATTATTAATAAACTATTCAAATTAACATTCATATATCTTATTTAGGCATAATAGTTAATTAATATGTTAATAAATGCTTTATTAAGTCAACTTCATCCAGTTTTGTCACCTAATCTAGTGAGGACTGTTTATGCTTTATAAATCCGTTGTAAATGACAATTAAAGGCTCTGTTATATTCTAAACAAGAAAAAAGAAAATAAACAACTTTATGCATTTCTATTCATTTGAAGACACACAAATGAAACTATCACATGAAAAATAAATATTTGCAACCTTATCTAAAATAAAATTACTGTGCAGTTTAAACTTTGCTAAACACTGAAATGTTGTATCATAATATATTGTTAAATTATTATATTGTAGTTTTATCCAATTTTATTCAGTTGTATTTATTGCTAATTGTATTTTGACACTCCTGTTATTTGACAATGTTTAAAGTTTACAGTATTTTAATTTTTTTTAGATAAGATTGCAAACATATATTGTTCATTTAATATCAAGCCTTTAATTGTCATTTATAAGGAATTTATAAAGCATAAATAGTCCTCACTTTAGATTAGGTCACAAAACAGGATAAAGTTACGTTAATAAAGCATTTATTAACATACATAGTAAACATTACTATTTGCCTGAATAATAAAATATATAAATGTTAATTTGAACAGTTTATTAGTTGTTTACTAACTCATTCTGAATGATTCTAAAAGCCACCAACTACTCTTAAATACAAATGGTTTGTAAATAATGCAGTACTGAATTTAGTAGTGAACAATTAATAAATATCAAAGTCTGAAAATACAGTCATTAAGCACATTATAAATGAGCTTATAACAGCATTTGTAGCTGTATTTATTAAGTGCTTACTAACGTCTAATAAATGTAAAGTTAATGCTTAACCGATTATGAATTAACTATTTGTTAATGCTTTGCTAATGATTCATAGTGTGTAGTTATTTTAAAGTGTTACCGTTAAAGGTTTTAAAATTAAAAGGTTTAGATTTTATTTGGATTTTGTCAAAAATCTCAAGCACTTAACTTTTGTTTTGGTTTGACTGTTTATGGAAACTGGTGTCCAAATCAACCTTTTTGTTTGTAATTTGTGCATAAAAGCATTCAAAGCAAATTTAGTTTGTGTTAAATGCAATGCTTAAATTGTTTATTTCTGTGCTACCATTACATTTTTAGGTTAAAATGTTAAAGCTAGCATATGTGCCTACAAATTAGCAGAAAAGTCTGCATACTGCAAAGTTTGTGATTTGGAGCCTTTTTTTTTAATATTTACAAATGTTTGTGGATTGTGGAATTTCCTGAAGCTGAAGCTTGTTTATCTGTTGCTTTCAATGGAAATAAATTGAAGAAGTAAGTTTGTGTTTGTCATTTGTAAGTAGAATGATTAAAAACAAAGATATGCTAACTACTAATTACTTATTTTGCAACTTTGAAAAATAAATCATCCACTAAACAGAAAAAAAATTAATTGACTCAATAGCAGTAACTAAACAAGAATATCTTTATTAGTAAAATACAATAATCAACATTGCATGAATAAACAAAATTATGTTAGCTGAACAATATATTGTTCATGAGAAGAACTAACTAATTTATGTTAGCTGAACAAAATATTGTTACTGAGAAGAACTAACAAAATTATGTTAGCTGAACAAAATATTGTTAATGAGAAGAACTAACTAATTTATGTTGGCTGAACAAAATATTGTTAATGAGAAGAACTAAAAAGCAGTTGTTGAGACAACTCAAAGTTCTTACTGCATCAAGTTGCCTTATTTTTTTATGTTGTCGCAACAATTTATTTTTTACAGTGTAGCTGTGTGAATGACACTGAGCACCTTCTATACACTGATCCACTTTTCTGATTGTGGGAAAAGTTGTTTGTGATGAGCATTGGTTCGTTATGTATGAACTTTCTCATCACCACCTGCATATGGCTGTGTTATCATGTCTATCTGTGTAACAAAAGATGTCAATGTTGCTAATTTAAAATACAGACATATCACCTCTATATATTAATAAAATACGGTAGTTTACTGTAAAAATGAGAATTTACTTTTACGGTTTGTACCGTATTTTTTACGGTTAAATACTGGCAACCACAGCTGCCGTTTTTTTACCGTAAATTTTACGGATTTATTTTTTACAGTGTATACACTTACTATGTTTACTGTGTTCTGACAGCTGAGCTGCTTATTTTGATTTTCTCAGGCCCCGTTTACACTAAAACATTTTAGTTTTAAAATGCATAAGTTTTGCTATGGTTATGCCTTCCGTCCACATTACCCCAGAGTTCTTGAGCCCCAAAAATGATGCGTTTTGGAAACGCTGAAGAGGCTGTTTTGGTTTTAAAACGCTGCTGCTTGGGGAAAATGGAGACATCTGAAAACGGAGGCGTGGCTGATTGGGGCTTTTTCTCAATATCAAGTACACAAAGTTCAGTCTTTCCTTGTAAGTTCAGATTTTGCAAGTTTGTTATGGAAAACAAACTCCTAAGGACACGTCGGCTAAATCTTCAAAGGGAACATCATCCTGGCTATGCTGTTTCACTTAACAATAAAATGAAAACATAAGGAACTGCCTATTTTTCATTTTTTGATATTAACAACTTAACAGACACCAAAAATGTTGAGGCGTCATGTAGCTACATATTTATATGACTGTCATCTTCACTGTATGCATATTTATAGCAAAACGAAGCCCATAACTTAACTGCCTCCTTTCATTCTCATTGAAAAATATGAAACATACACAGTCTCTTTCGCTGAATATCAGTTTTAATAATCAATAATGGCCATCAATAATACAATAAGTTTATACAACATGGGAAATAACGCCAATCAATCAGTCAAATGTGCAGAATTAGTGTACATGTTTACATAAATTAATATATTAACTTATTTGCACTCAGTCAAAACACGTTACCAGAAAACAAGTTATAGATTCAAAAGACCGAAGAGTCGTTAGATAGAGACAAGATGAATTAAATATCATGTTTAATAACTATAGTGAGATGAGATCCAGTGGTAGATCCTTGATGAACTGTCCGACGTGCATAGCTCTCACCTGGGGAGGTGTGCTCAAAGCACCCGCTGAATGCCTGGAGTTCAGACGTGCGCATATGCTGCATCGCATGCCAGAGTGATGTATGTTTTCAGCGGTATAGTGTGGACGGAGATCTTTTTTGAAATGCTAGGTGAAAGACCAGTGTGGATGTGGATCGTTTTTATTCTAAAACACCGTTTTAAAACTAAAACGTGTTAGTGTAAACAGGGCCTCTTTCTCACACATATACACACACACACATGCACACTATACTTCATATAGAAGGTAGAAACTAAGCTTGTTTTGCACTGTAATTGATGATCAACAGTAAAAGTAAAAATTTGACCTTTTCCCAACAGGGAAAACCACCAACAATCAAGAATGCATGATTATTTGGTGTCAAGGCTTTGCAATTAAAAAATGTCAGTATAATGGAGGTCAATAAGGCAAAAACAGCCACAAACATAACGAAAGGGTAGCCAATTTGCCCACAGAATGTTGTTGAATTTTTGAAAATCAAAGTATTTTCCCAAAATATGTGTCAAAATAGGATTTGTCACCAAAAATCATTTCATTTGCTGAAACGCAGAGAAAGTTGTGGCAAAATTAAGACTCAAAATCACCCCAGAGTAGAGGAAAACATCCCTAACAGCACACAAGGGTTAACATCAACTAACTAAGATTAATAAATGCTGTACAAGTTTTTGTTTGTCATTAGTTAATGTTAATTTATCTTACCACACCGGTCCTTATTGTAAAGTGTTACCATTTGTATTGATACACACGTGCTTTATGACCTTAGCAGGGTTTTTTTGCTGACTTTGCTGAGTCACAAACGACCAACGAATGCTTTTGTTTATGTGATAATTACGTCGGTTTGCAGAGATGTGGTTGGAATTCAAATATCAGATGATGTCACTCACAAGCCGCTTTTTTTTTTGATCTGGCAAATAGCTGTCTGTGCTTCTGGGTAATTAAATGAGATGCCTGTGGATTCGTTTAGTAATTAGTTCTGCCTTAAATCTCATCCAGAGCTGCCAGCATGCCACAATGACGCAAAAGAGGACACAAAATAAATCAGTTTGCAATTAAATTAAAAAAAAAAGCACATCAAATTAGTGTTCACTTATGTCATCATTAGGTCCTTGTGTCTTTTCAAATTGTATGACTGAAAATGAGATGTTTAGAAGAATGTTCACACTGCACTTTCATATGTCAAAAGCGAATAGTGACCAGAGGCTGTCAATTTGAAAAAATGTACAACAGACCACCATAGATAACTTAACAAAACACAATAGATAACTATGTAACATCCATACTAGCTGGTAACGCTGTTATGTTTATTATATCCGCAAAATACAATTTATCATCTGCCATTTTAATGCTCCCAATTTACTTTTAATCAGTTAAAATTAATGTTCTGGAAGTGTTTTAATCTATTTTTAAATACTCATTATTTTTTGTTTATTTAAAGGGGTGGTCCACAGTGTATTTTTAAGGCTTGGTTATGTTTATAAGATGTAAATCAATGTGTGCTCGTGCTTCACTTTTAGAAAATCATGTTATTTTTTCAAATATGTTACTTTGATTATATACAGCTACTCAGCTAACATGAAAACGAATGTCATATTTTCTAAAATGTACAACTATAAATGCACAACTATATTCTTCTTATTATTACATTTATCATCATTGGTGTGGACAGGCTTTAAAGGGGGAAAGGGGGTATTGTGTTCATTTGGCCTAATGTCATATTAATGTTGAGTACCTAAAAAAGTACTCAAAGTAAAACAACAAGCATTATATTATGCAGATATTATACATAATATTATGTAGCACCTGAAATTAGTCCCCATTGCACTTGCTGCAGCAATGGTACAGCAGCAAGTTTCCTTGATTATTATGCCAGAATGAGAGTATAGTTTCTAGCCTAGAAAATAGCAACTTTTCTTTTTTCATTGGTCTTAGTACACAATCTAACAACAGAAGAGTCAGGCTTTAAATAGAAAATTATCAAAACTCTTTTTTGAAATTTTTAAATGAGATGCTAATGGTCTAATCCGATTCAATAGTTTATGCTAAGCTAAGCTAAAAGTGCTCTTTTCAGACCCGCAGATCGGCTGAATGAATTTCAAAAAAACCCAACAGTTTACCTCTAGGGGACTTGTAAAATAAGTCTATTTGCAAAAAGATGTGGAGTGTGCCTTTAATAATGTCAGCTAAAGCCATGTTTAAAAAAAATTAATGAAGCTAGTACCAACTTTTTGACAAAAAAGTCCTTTTTTTTAGCACTTAGTCTTTGATTTGCATGAGAATCCAACACTATAAATAACTCTGAATGAAGAAATTGCATTTTAGTGTTGTTCAAAATTTAAATTAAATTCAATAACTTAAATTTCCTAGTGATGGTTGCTGCTGGAAGGGCATCCGCTGGGTAAGACATATGCTGGATAAGTTGGTGGTCCATTCCGCTGTGAATAAAGGGACTAAGCCGAAAATAAAATGAGTGAATAACTTAAATATTTGCTCTTGTTTTCCAGAACAGCAAGTGTACAGTTTGTTATGTAAAGCATTAAACTTTATTTGACATCCCAGTTAACATTTACCCTGATAATCTATGGAAGTGTGTTGTTTAAGTGAACCACATTTCTAAAGGGTTGAATCTGTTAAACAGAGACTAGTATTGAAATCACACGCGCTCAGCTGTCCGGCTGTATCTGTGTGCTTGAGCTCAGATCATTGGCAGGTCTCCAGCTTTCTGCATTAAAAAGCCGCCTCTCATAGAGCGCAGGCCCTTCTAACCCGAGGCCAGGATGAGCGCGGCACCACACAATCACAGTTAGCTGACAGACGACAGCTCACAGGCGCCCTGATTCATGCATATTTGCCTGCGTTTGCACCGTGTTCCTGTGAATGACGTCTGCTGTGTTCACTGTCTGTGACGTACACACACTCACTTCGCATCAATCTGCATTGTTTATGACAGCAGAAAGTGTATGAATACACTGTTGAAGGTTCTTGAATATTTCATGTTTGTTCTTTATTTTCATTTTCGTGCATTTATTTGCATAGCCCCACAGCATGACAAGTTTTTCTTAAAGGAGCCACTACACTTTTGTATCATTTTATTTGAACTCTTGTAGTTCACTTAGTCAAATTTTTTTATAAGGAAGCCATGTGCTAATACTTCATGGTTTAAAACATAAAAACTTAGCCCCAACTATACGCTTTTCTGATTTACTAGATATTTTTCAAGACACTAGTATTCAGCTTAAAGTGACATTTAAAGGCTTAACTAGGTTAATTAGGTCAATAAGGCAAGTCAGGTAATTAGGCAAGTCGTATAACGATGGTTTGTTCTGTAGACTATCGAAAAAAAAATTGCTTAAGGGGGCTAATAATATTGACCTTAAGGTGTTTTTTAAAGAATAAAAAACTTGTTTTATTCTAGCTGTAATAAAACAAATAAGACTTTCTCCAGAAGAAAAAATATTATAGGAAATACTGGGGAAAAAAATCCTTGCTCTGTTAAACATCATTTGGGAAATATTTAAAGAAGAAAAAAAAAAAAATCACAGGAGGGCTAATAACTTTAACTTTAACTATGTACACTCACTGGCCACTTTATTAGTTACACCTGTCTAACTGCTTGTTAACGCAAATTTCTAAACAGCCAATCACATGGCAGTAACTCATTGCTCTGTGCTTTTTCTGTCACAGCCCCTCGTTTGTGGAACGGTCTGCCTTTACACATTAGGTCATGCTCTTCCCTTGGTGCTTTTAAGTCTCATTTAAAAGATCCTTTTGTCTCTTGCTTTTTGATTGCTATTAATTCATTTTAATCTCATTCATTCATTCATTCATTCATTCATTTTCTTGTCGGCTTTGTCCCTTGCGGGGTCGCCACAGCGGAATGAACCGCCAACTTATCCAGCACGATTTTACGCAGCGGATGCCCTTCCAGCCGCAACCCATCTCTGGGAACTTCCACACACACATTCACACTCATACACTATGGACAATTTTAGTTTACCCAATTCACCTATACCGCATGTCTTTGGACTGTGGGGGAAACCGGAGCACCCGGAGGAAACCCACGCAAACGCAGGGAGAACATTCAAACTCCACACAGAAACGCCAACTGACCCAGCCTAGCCGAGGTTCGAACCTGCAACCCAGCGACGTTCTTGCTGTGAGGCAACAGCACTACCTACTGCGCCACTGCGTTGCCTTTCATTATTATCTGTTTTACATATTTTACTTCTTTATACAAATGTATAGATTTGTATGCTGGTCTTTTTGTTAAGCACTTTGGTCAACATTTGTTGTTTTTAAATGTGCTCTATAAATAAAGCAAACAAACAAACAAACAATGCATTTAGGCATGTAGGCATGGCATGTGATTATGGACGTGGCATGGTTGTTAGTGCCAGACGGGCTGGTCTGAGTATTTCAGAAACTGCTGATCTACTGGGATATTCATGCACAACCATCTCTAGGGTTTACAGAGATTGGTCAGAAAGAGAAAATATCCAGTGAGCGGCAGTTCTGTGGGTGTAAATACCTTGTTGATGCCAGAGGTCAGAGGAGAATGGCTAGACTGGTTCGAGCTGATAGAAAGACAACAGTGACTCAAATAACCACTCGTTACAACCGAGGTATGCAGAAGAGCATCTCTGAATGCACAGCACGTTGCACCTTGAGGTGGATGGCCTATAGCAGCAGAAGACCACATCGAGTGCCACTCCTGTCAGCTAGAAACAGGAAACTGAGGCTACAATTCACACAGGCTCACCAAAATTGGACAATAGAAGATTGGAAAAACGTTGCCTGGTCTGATGAGTCTCGATTTCTCGACATTCGGATGGTAGGGTCAGAATTTGGTGTCAACAACATGAAAGCATGGATCCATCCTGCCTTGTATCAACGGTTCAGACTGGTGGTGGTGGTGTAATGGTGTGGGGGATATGTTCTTGGCACACTTTGGGCCCATTAAAACCAATTGAGCATCATGTGAACGCCACAGCCTACTTGAGTATTGTTGCTGACCATGTCTATCCCTTTATGCCCACAGTGTACCCATCTTATGATGGCTATTCCAGCAGGATAATGCGCCATGTCATAAAGCATGAATCATCTCAGACTGGTTTCTTGAACATGACTGAGTTCACTTTACTCAAATGGCCTCCAGAGTCACCAGAGCTCAATCCAATAGAGCACCTTTGGGATTTTGTGGAACGAGAGATTTGCATCATGGATGTGCAGCCGACAAATCCACAGCAACTGCGTGATGTTATCAACCCAATATGGACCAAAATCTCTGAGGAATATTTTCAGTACTTTGTTGAATCTTAGCCATGAAGGCAGGTCTGAAGGGCGTCCAACCCGGTACTAGTGAGGTGCACCTAACAAAGTGGCTGGTGAATGTATATATACACACAGTCAAGTTGATCCATATTACTGTAGTACCAAATTGTAGTACTATAATCGTGGTCTTTGGTGATTCATAAAATTCTAGTCAATATCTACCACCATTTTAAGAGTCAAAAAGAAAAAATGAAAGGCAAAACAAAATTAATACCTGTGGCTCCTGACAGGTCTTATGAAGAGAAACGTTTTGTCTGTGCAAGAAACTGAGCATTATTTACATTACATGTGTGTGTATGTGTTGTGTGCCCATAGGTGTGCTCTCTTCTCTTCTGAAGCTTCACCACGGCCCTCACCTGCGTGCTCCACTGTTTCTCCTGCGAGTCATCCTGGGCTGATCGGCCCTTCCTGCTGCGCCCCCGCACCGTCTCTCCCGCCACTGTCGCAATGACCCGCTCCAAAACCTTTCAGGCCTACCTGCCCCACTGTCATCGCACATACAGTTGCATTCACTGCCGAGCGCACCTGGCCAACCACGACGAGCTCATCTCAAAGGTCAGTCAGTGATTTAAAGTGCCACTATTATGCTTTTTTATCACTGCACAAGAAATCAGAAAAGAAATCAAACTTGCAATTTAGCTAAAGCTGCAATTGTCATCCACATCTTGCCAGGGTAGCACGGCTCTGTGATCAGTAGTAAATCTGTCTCATGTGTAAACTGCAAGAACGCCACAAAGAAGAGACACGGGAAATCAAACAGAGGATTGAAAAGTTTTTTTGATTAATGTCTTATTCACAGTAGCCCCCGACTTTGTAGCTGCCTGCCGCCGACCTGCTGCAAACGCAGATCTGTGCAAGTCTACAGCACGGAGAATACAACCAGCCTCTGAGCAAGCTGAGAGAGGATCACGTGAGCTATAATTGTGCTCCTATTGGCTGTCACTCAAGAAAGTCGCTCTTCATTTGCATAAAGTTGAAGGATTCTCAACTTTGTTGGGTCGCTTAACATACCCACCTGGTCACCAACGGCCGGTGTCGCTCGCATAGGTGGAAGTCACCGGAAATCGCTCACTCTCCATTAAACTAAGCGATTGATTTTCCGATGTGAGTTGCTCGTAGTGTGAATAAGGCTTTAGTGTGACCAATCAGAACAGAGCAGGCTCTCAGATGGACAGCTTTTAGAATAACTGGTTTCTTTTCAGACACTGTGAGTAAAGAGCTGAAGCTGCAAGATATATATTATGATATTTTTATTTATTTATATGGATATAAATCTATTGTAGATACCCGCCGGTTATTAAAACAGTCCACGCTTCCCAAATACTGATGTCCATGCTTTTCATTTATTGAACATTGTGAAAACTAAAAGATAAACAAACAAACCAAATGTTTCACACAAACACAATCAAAAGGAAATCAAAATAAACAAATAATATACAAACAATGTTTTGTTTACCGTGTTGGCCTGATAACCAGCAGTAGAATAATCAGGAGCATTTAACAGGTGCCAGCATTGAGATCTCACTATGCTGTCCATACAAACTCTCGCCGGTTAAATCAATCAAGGAGGATCATGTGACCTCTGACTCAAGCCAACCGGAAACAAGGAAATTTATAACAAACATAAACCAATACTCTTTCAAATAATGAAATACAAAAACAATAAACAACCAAAAATACAAGCTGACCATTTCAGTTTGGATGTTCACACTATGATAAAAACGATAAAACTCATGTGTTAAGTGTAAGAAATTCTGCTTGACTTCCTGTTGAAGGGTAATGAAAGACAAGTTTTATATGAACGACATTCGCATTATTAAATGAGCATAAGCATCTACAACTTCATGGAATAATAAAATTCATTAAAAATGCCAAAGCTCATTTACATGTACACTCACCGGCCACTTTATTAGGTACACCTGTCCGACTGTTTGTAACGCAAATTTCTAATCAGCCAATCACATGGCAGCAACTCAATGCATTTAGGCGATCTGCTGCAGTTCAAACTGAGCATCAGAATGGGGAAGAAAGGTGATTTAAGTGACTTTGAACGTGGCATGGTTGATGGTGCCAGACGGGCTGGTCTGAGTATTTCAGAAACTGCTGATCTACTGGGATTTTCACGCACAACCATCACTAGGGTTTACAGAGAATGGTCAGAAAATGAGAAAATATCCAGTGAGCGGCAGTTCTATGGGCGCAAATGCCTTGTTGATGCCAGACGTCAGAAGAGAATGGCCAGACTGGTTCGAGCTGATAGAAAGGCAACAGTAACTCAAATAACCACTCGTTACAACCGAAGTATGCAGAAGAGCATCTCTGAACACACAACACGTTCAACCTTGCGACAGATGGGCTACAGCACCAGAAGACCACACCGGGTGCCACTCCTCGCCAGGATACTGAGGTTACAATTCGCACAGGCTCACCAAAATTGGACAATAGAAGATTGGAAAAACGTTGCCTGGTCTGATGAGTCTCGATTTCTACTGCGACATTCGGATGGTAGGGTCAGAATTTGGCATCAACAACATGAAAGCATGGATCCATTATGCCTTGTATCAACGGTTCAGACTGGTGGTGGTGGTGGTATAATGATGTGGGGGATATGTTCTTGGCACACTTTGGGCCCATTAGTACCAATTAAGCATCATGTCAACGCCACAGCCTACCTGAGTATTGTTGCTGACCATGTCCATCCCTTTATGACCACAGTGTACCCATCTTATGATGGCTACTTCCAGCAGGATAATGCGCCATGTCATAAAGCGCAAATCATATCAGACTGGTTTCTTGAACTTGACAGAGTTCACAGTACTCAAATGGCCTCCACAGTCACCAGAGCTCAATCCAATAGAGCACCTTTGGGATGTGGTGGAACGGGAGATTCACATCATGGATGTGCAGCCGACAAATCCACAGCAACTGCGTGATGCTATCATGTCAATATGGACCAAAATCTTTGAGGAATTTTCCAGTACCTTGTTGAACCTATGCCATGAAGGATTAAAGGAGTTCTGAAGGCAACCTGGTAGTAGTAAGGTGTACCTATTAAAGTGGCCGGTGAGTGTATTTTTAATGCTGAGTACAAATGTAAACACCTGCCCAATAATATCTGCATAAAACAATGAATTAGAGTTAAAATGCCGAAAATGTAGCTTTTTATATATTTTTAAATATAATAATATAAATAATAGTTCATTCCTTTTATTATATATAAAAGTCCCACTGACCTGATATGTAGAAACTGTGTGGCATTATTTAATGTAATGAAGTACTTTTTTCCTTTTTTTAAATTGACCCATTCTCGGATGAATAGTTTAAGTCCATATTTATTAGTGCATCCTACTGTATAATCCAGCTGTCGCTGTAACACACACACACATACACCTCCCCTGGCACACTTTTAAACCCCATATGGTGCCTATTTGTGAGGTGTGTGTCATTATGTGTGAAATATGTGTCAAGGATTATTAATAGCACCTGTAATTCACAATGTGAGTGTGGTGCGTATGAGTTTTTGTCTGTTATCGGCAGGCAGAAAGTGGGTCAGTAAGTCACTCGACTGCTCGATGTATGTCACACAATCAAAGATCACAGGAAGCAGGTCATCGTTTGGGCTTTTTTTGTGTGCCAAGAGTCACAATAATCACGTCTCTAGATAATGCAACACAAGTCTGCTGATTGTTTCCGAGTTTTTGGTAGAGCGTTTGTGTGTTTACAGATTGTCCAGATTTGTTTTTGATTCGTTCGTTAGTCGTTCGCATGCAAAATAAAGCCAGTGGTTTCTGGCCATACTTGTGTTTGGGATGGAGAGCTTTGCAGGCAGAGCCGAGGGTCAAATGATAATTACATTTCAATTAGTTTGACTCTCTTTGAATCAAATAAAGGGAGCGACATGGTAATTGTAGCCGCTTCAAAGTAGGTTAATAGAGTTTTGTATAATAGGAGGCTTGTGTTTTTGATGTAAGCACTAAATCAGGTACAGTGTGAAAAGCGATTAGTTACTTTACATAAAAACAGTGAGTAGATCTGAACTATTAAGTTGACTTAACTTCATTTTTATAATTAAGCACTTAGTTTATTTACTTAATATTTTTAAGGGGTCATGAACTAAATCTATTTTTTATTTTGTGTAGTTCTCTGAGGACACTTACAATATAATTGGATTTTTTTTTACATAAAATCATTATAATTTAGATGTGAGTAACTGTTTTCTGTCCTGTTGATGACCCCTCATCAGAACGCTCTGTTTGAATAGGCATGGCTGATTGTAGACTCAGAAGTAAACGCCCACTGCTCTGATTGGCTGACTATTTTACATATTAACAGGGTTAAGCCGCGGTCACACTGGACTTTTCCCTCCATAGACTTCCATTCATACGCACACGATTACGTCAGACCGGAAATGCAGGGTCATGCGTCAGATTTCGCAGGTTGCTGCGGTGCAAAGTTCAAACTTGGTGAACTCTGACCTGCGAAATCGCATCACTTGACTGCGTGAGACCAATCGAGGATCAAAACATGACCTCTCTGAACAGAAATTTAAAACATGGAGCAATCGCTCGCTTTTTTTAATGTCTAATCATCTTGTTTAATTGCCCTTTTTCGCAGCACCGTACGACAGAATTTCGCAAGCTCAAACTCTAGTGTGACTTCAGCTTCAAACTGGCAGTGAGCTAGAAGTGGGCATGGATCTTCTGTGGAGGCGGAGCTTATCCACCTTGTTACATCATAGAGGGGCAGAGGCAGAGCCGAAGGTCAAATGATAATTAAATTTCAATTAGTTTGACTCTCTTTGAATCAAATAAAGGGAGCGACATGGTAATTGTAGCCGCTTCAAAGTGGGTTAATAGAGTTTTGTATAATAGGAGGCTTGTGTTTTTGATGTAAGCACTAAATCAGGTACAGTGTGAAAAGCGATTAGTTACTTTACATAAAAACAGTGAGTAGATCTGAACTAATAAGTTGACTTAACTTATTTTTTATAATTATGCACTTAGTTTATTTACTTAATCATTTTAAGGCAACAGGTTTACTCACCTTTTTTAAAGGGGTCATGAACTAAATCAGTTTTTTATTTTGTGTAGTTCTCTGAGGACACTTACAGTATGATGGTATTAAGATTTTTATATAAAATCATTATAATTTAGATGTGATTAACTGTTTTCTGTCCTGTTGATGACCCTTCATATGAACGCTCTGTTTGAATAGGCATGGCCGATTGTAGACTCAGAAGTAAACGCCCACTGCTCTGATTGGCTGACTATTTTACATATTAACAGGGTTAAACTGGCAGTGAGCTAGAAGTGGGCATGGATCTTCTGTGGAGGCGGAGCTTATCCACCTTATTACATGATAGAGTGGCAGAGGCAGAGCCGAAGGTCAAATGATAATTAAATTTCAATTAGTTTGACTCTCTTTGAACCAAATAAACGGAGTGCACATGGTAATTGTAGTAGCTATAAAGTAGGTTAATAGAGTTTTGTATAATAGGAGGCTTGTGTTTTTGATGTAAGCACTAAATCAGGTACAGTGTGAAAAGCGATTAGTTACTTTACATAAAAACAGTGATTAGATCTGAACTATCAAGTTGACTTAACTTCATTTTTATAATTATGCACTTAGTTTATTTACTTAATCATTTAAGGCAACGGGTTTACTCACCTTTTTTAAAGGGGTCATGAACTAAATCTGTTTTATTTTGTATTATTTCTCTGAGGACACTTATAGTGTAATGGTATTAGAAGTTTTTACATAAAATCATTATTTTTGATTATTTTATGACTATTTTCTGTCCTGTTGTTGACCCCCCCTCAGAATGCTGTTTGGGCATGGCCGATGGTAGACTCACAAGTAAACGCTCACTGTTTTGATTGGCTGACTATTTTACATATTAACAAGGTTGAACGGGCAGTGAACTAGAAGTGAGCATGGGTCTTCTGTGGAGGCGGAGCTTATCCACTCTATTACATTATAGAGTTGAACTATCCAAAACCTGTGGTTTTAGTCAAATGTCTTTAATAAAAGCTGTTTTCTGAGAAACCACAACGTTTTGAGCTCTGAAATTTAGAGGATGATTTTTTTAGTACTATAAGTCTTTATATATAAAAATAGGCAATACATTTTGGTTTCTCAGTTCATGACCCCTTTAAATAATTCAATTTCAATCTCAAAAACTTTATTCTCCATCAACCAGTGATAAATGTGTCTTAGGTAAGGCTTACATATACACAATACAAGAAACACAACCACACAACACCAAAACCACACTACACAATAATAAATATCAGACTTTGAACACAAGTAGAGGTTTGCATTTCCGTGGTTATTCCGCAGGACCCGACCAGATTTTTTGCGGCACGGGAATACATTTCAGAATAAAATTCGGTAACGGTCAGTAACTCTGGTGTAATTTGAACGGGAGCATAACAGTCCTCAGAGGGGGCTTTACCATGGCAGAGCAAAGTAAAGATGCACTGTCCTTGAAGGACGTTCAGCTTGCATTAGAAATCGGTCAGTTTACTGCTACATCAGGCAAGTTTGATGTGTGGAAGTCTTTTTCATGCGTCATAGATGCAAATGAAAAAAAATACTCTTTGTGTGATGTGATAATACCTCAAAGTTTTACCCTTTAGCAGTCACAAGACTGGAACCTCAGGTTTAAGGCGCCATTCATGTCTCATCACAAAGGGGCAAACAAAACTGACATTTAGCCTAAAATCCTAGCACAACCTACACTTTATCTGTTATCTCTCTCTTTTGGTAGTAGCCAGTTTAAACATGAGATTTTGGAAACCAGATCTTAATTTATCAGGAACGGTCGAGTTGGGTAGAAAATTATTATAAGAGGGCAGCGGGTGAACAAAGATTGAATATACAGCGGGAGCGCTCAGGTGCAGAATAAAACCTCTAAAAAGTCTTGCGCAGACCTCTAAACACAAGCTACTGACTGAACTGTTTGTCCTAATTTAAAATATTAATCACAGTTGGAAATAATTACTATAAGTTTGATGGTTTTTTCCTTGTTTGTGTTGTTCTAAAACGAACAACAGCCTGGTGGAAGAATCTGGAAAAAACAATGTAATGGATGAGAAGGATCAGAAACAACAAAGTCAGCTTATTGTGTTTTGTACAATGTAGTAAAACTTGTGAAAGCAAATGTGATTCAGCATTTGGATAGCTTTGGATACATGTTATGTTATAAAGGGGAAATTCTTTCACTCATACTCATTGAACACAAAAGTTGAACACATATTTAAATGTTTTTAATGTCTTCATTACTTTGGATTGCTTTTTACTCTGCAGTATTTTTAACTGTTTATACATTGTGGCCTTTCTTTAATGTGTCAACCCCTTTTGGGGGACTGAAAATTTAAGTAGGTATTTGTGTAAAAGGGCAAGGTTTTAAAAACAATATACTTATCGTCATCAGATAGTGTTTTTATTTTAGTCATATTTAATGATCCGAGTAAGCAGGAATGGTAAAAATGTATAAAAAAAGATCACAGCTGAATACTGTAGATTCTGTCATGCAGAGTTAAAAATAGTACTATTAAATCTAGGATTTCTTCTCCATTTCAATTAAATAGTAATGAATGATTTATGGTGAATCTGCTGAATCCTTCGATTTTAATTTATGACTCAGAATTAATCATTTGATTCACTTTTTCACAGAAAATGTATCATACCTTAAATAAGTTTATGATTACACGCAATGTATTATGTTTTAAGTGCTTAACCAGGTGTTTCAATCAAGTTTTGTAGGTTATTAGGCTCAGGATATAGAAAGAAAACCTTCATTCATGCGATTCTGTCCAACAGATCCAAAATCAAAGCACCCTAATGATGTTTTGAACCACATCCGTATGGCCAAACAGCTTCAGATGGCTGTAATCATGACCCTGCCCTTGTTTCACATCAGTACAGGGAAATCTGATCCACAAAGGTTGTCAAGCAAAGGAAATTGAATTTTTCTAAAAGATTAGCAGATTGTGCAGCCATAAAGTAAAGCACACTTCTATGCAAGTCCAAAATTGCAAGTCCAAAATTGTAAAAAAATAAATAAATGAACGCATTTAAGAGATTCACATATGTATAAAATTATTTTTATTCAACTTTTTTTTCATAACATCTCATTCCAGACTACACAAACATATAAAATACTTTATTTTACTTGCACTTATTTTGCATCTGTAGTTTACACACGTTTTGTTTCTAATGTAATCAGCTGAATCACTTGGATTAATGATTCAGGGAATTGCTAATTAAAACAGGGACTTGGTTTTAGTTTCATATTTATTATTCATTACAGGCCAATGTACCTGCACAAAAACACACTTTAGGAAAATATTGTTTAATTATCAATATTGATGAAAAAAATATTGAGGAATTGTTTATTCAGTGGCTCAGTGGTTAGCACTGTCGCCTCACAGCAAGAAGGTCGCTGGTTCGAGCCCCGGCTGGGTCAGTTGACATTTCTGTGTAGAGTTTACATGTTCTCCCCGTGTTGGCGTGGGTTTCCTCTGGGTGCTCCGGTGTCCCCCACAGCCCAAAAACATGCGCTATAGGTGAATTGATTAAACTAAATTGGCTGTAGTGCATGTGTGTGAATGCGAGAGTGTATGGGTGTTTCCCAGTACTGGGTTGCAGCTGGAAGGGCATCCGCTGTGTAAAACATATGCTGGATAAGTTGGCGATTCATTCCACTGTGGCAAACTCTGATGAATAAATGGACTTAGCCGAAGGAAAATGAATGAATGAATGTTTATTGTTAATTGCACACAGCCCTAGTACATATCTTTCATGAGTTCACACTTAGCTGATGATTGATTATAAAGCTTGTTTGGCATGCTGTCCCGGGAAAGAGCCCTGAGCTCATAAGATCCTCCAGCCAGGGGCTCCCTCCTGTTTGCAGGGGGAGAGGGGAGTTTGAGCTCAGGTAGATCTCGCCTGCTGTAGTAGCTAATGAACAGATAGTGATTGCTCTTAAGAGATAACTACTTACTAGGAGCATGTCTATGGTGCCGATGTGGATTAGTCAATTAACATAAGTTGCATGTTTTTGGATGGTGGGAGGAAACCGGGAAAACCCATGTGAGCATGAGGAGAACGTGTAAACTCCGCACAGAAACGTCGGCTGGCATGGTAAGGACTAGAACCAGTGACGTTCTTGCTGTGAGGCAACAGTGCTAACCACTGGGCCACCGTGCCACCCATCTAGTAAAGGAGGAGGAGTAGGGGTGGAAGGGGGTATTCTTCAAAATGAAGATGGCTGTTATATGGAACTTAGGGTATTTACAGTATAGTAGCTTAGGAATCATTTGATTGGTGAATCATAAATTGAATAATGCAAGGCCGGCTGCAAGCAATCATAAGCACCCTCAAAATTAGTTTATAAATAAACTTCACTTAAAATCTTTTTTTTTTTTATTAATTATTAAAAAAACATAATTAAAATAAGAAATTATCATGCATCAAATCAGAAATCTTCACTTCAGTGTTACTTGCACTAAATTAATTTATACATATAAACAAAACATAATGAAATACCTTTATTATTTTTATTTATTTATTTCATTTTCTGTGTATTACTTATCAGTGTTTTCTGATGCATGTGATGACAAAAAGAAATATATGAATTCATAGATTATTAGACTTGGTTTATGCCAGATTTCATTTGTAATCTTCCATTGTGTTTTATTTTTCTTTACAGTCTTTTCAAGGGAGTCAAGGCAGGGCCTACCTCTTCAACTCAGTGTAAGTCCTGTAGTTTTTCCTAGTGCGAAATGTTTCAGATTTATGGCTTGTCACTTTACCACTTTGTGTTGCTTACAAAGCGGCAAAACAACAAGCCATAAATCTGAAACATTTCAGAATGGTTAGTAATTATGTTGGCTTGAGAATATATGCTGCCTTACATCTTTCCTAAGTGAACAGATGTATGGTTTTCTTATTTTATAGACTTTCACTGAATAAAAATTATAGCAACAGCTAAGAAATGTTAGCTATGTGCTAAAAATGGAAGGAACATGCTAATTCTTATAGGTGTAGTGTTAAAACATGCTAATAACAGGTTAACACAAGTTAGCTACATTTTAAACATGCTAGCAGTTTTCAAATTCAAACTAGCAACGTAAACCATGTGCCAAAAAACATTAGCAACCTGTTCATAATACCAGTAAACACATACAAAATATGATAAACAAATATGCTACACATACAAAAGTTAGCAACATGTTAAACTTGGTAAATATACGTTTATTCAAGTCAACAACATGCTAACATGTTTTTTTTTTTTAAATTGAATCTGCAAACTATGTTAGTCATGTATAAAAAATGCTAATAACATGTTGATTGATGTTAGCAACTCAAGCTGAAGCATGTTACCATGGGCTAACAACACGCTAACAACCTGTTAAATGAGTTAGGAAACAGTACAACATGATCCTAAACATGGTAAAACATGCTAGCAGTGTGCAAATTATGATTTAAACATGCTAGCAACATGATAATTCATGTTAGCATGGCCTTAAATCATGCAAGCAGCATATGCTAAAACACATTTGCCATGTGCTAGCAATGTCTGGAAAGTACCATGATAAAAATATGCTAGATAAATTTAAACATGCTAGCAACATTTAAATTCATTCGAGCAACATGTTAGCTATGTGCCAAAAAACATTAGCAACCTGTTATTTAATACCAGAAAACACATGAATAAATGTGATAAACTAATATGCTACACATACAAAAAAAGAGTTCATTTTTGATAGCAACAGGGTAGATATATGAAAACCTGCTAACATGTTTTTTAAAAATCTGAATCCAAACTATGTTAGTCATGTATAAAAAATGCTAGTAACATGCTGATTTATGTTAACTACACATGCTGAAGCATGTTACCATGTGTTAAAACATGCTAACAACATGCTAAACATGTTAGAAACAGTAAAACATGTCACTAGCATGCTACTCCATGCTCACAGTGTTTATAGCACCATGATAAAAACATGCTAGCTACATTTTAAACATGCTAGCAACATTCAAATTTCTTCTAGCCACATGTTAACTGTGGCAACTATGTTAGTGGTAAAAATATGCTAGTAACATGCTGAGTTATGTTAGCAAGTCAAGCTGAAGCATGTAACCATGTGTTAAAACATGCTAACAACATGCTAAATGTGTTAGAAACAGCAAAACACATTACTAACATGCTAATTCATGCTCACAGTGTGCAAAGTACCATGATACAAACAGACTTTCACTGAATAAAAATGATAGCAACAGCTAAAATATGTTAGCTATGTGCTAAAACTTGTAACAAGATGCTAATTCTTCCTAGTATAGTGTTAAAACATGCTAATAACAGGTTAACACAAGCTAGCTACATTTTAAACATACTAGGATTTTTCAAATTCAAACTAGCAACGTAAACCATGTGCCAAAAAACATTAGCAACCTGTTTATAATACCAGTAAACACATACAAAATATGATAAACAAATATGCTACACATACAAAAGTTAGCAACATGTTAAACTTGGTAAATATACGTTTATTCAAGTCAACAACATGCTAACATGTTTTTTTTATCTGAATCTGCAAACTATGTTAGTCATGTATAAAAAATGCTAATAACATGTTGATTTATGTTAGCAACTCAAGCTGAAGCGTGTTACCATGTGCTAACAACATGTTATATGTGTTAGAAACAGTAAAACATGTTACTAAACATGCTAAAACATGCTCACAGTCTGCAAAGTACCATGATAAAAACATTCTAGCTACATTTTAAACATGCTAGCAACATTCAAATTCATTCCAGTAACATATTAGCTATGTGCCAAAAAACATTAGCAACCTGTTAATTAATACCAGAAAACACATGCACAAATATGATAAACAAATATGCTACACATGCCAAAAAGAGTTAGCAAAATGTCAAACATGGTAGATAGGCTATATGTTTATTCAAGACAACAATATGCTATTGTATTTACAAATCTGAATCCAATCTATGTTAGGCATGTATAATAATGCTAGTAACATGATGTTTTATGTTAGCAACTCAAGCTGAAGCATGTTACCATGTGTTAAAACATGGTAAACCTGTTAGAAACAGTAAAACACGTTACTAACATGCTAATCCATGCTCTCAGAGTACAAAGTATCACGATAAAAACATGCTAGCAATACGATAATTCATGTTAGCATGGCCTTAAATCCTGGAAAACACATTTGTCATTTGCTAGCGATGTGCAAACCATGCTACCAACAAATATAGCTACTGTTTTTTGGTAATTTTTCAATCCTCTTGTCATGAATCAGGGTGAATGTGGGCTGTGGTCCAGCGGAGGAGCGGGTCCTGCTGACTGGTTTGCATGCGGTGGCCGACATCTACTGTGAGAACTGTAAAACCACTCTGGGCTGGAAATACGTAAGTTCTGGATCACACCACAGTGTCTCCATTTTTTGTGTTTCCTGTTTATTTACATTTGTGAATTGCATTAGGGGATGTTGATCTCTGCTCTGTCGGCGTTTGATGTTGAAAATTCAACTCTACAGTTTTACAAAGTGACTTTTATTGACATATTATTAGTTTGAAATAATATATTGTATAGGAATAGTGCAGACTCACTCATGATCACTCACAACAGACAGACACTCTCATTTTACAGCTTTCCCCTGCCAGTCCAGATTACTCCTCTACTGTATATCTCCGGCTAAGACCCGGACACAGCTCATCAAGAGAGATACTTTAAGTGGCTTTTCTACACTCTCGTGACCTGCTTCCCACGTCACTAATCTACTGCTGACAGCCTCCTGAGTGCCTTGTGCTTTCCAAGACAAAACAGTATTATTACAGCCGGTAGGCTTTGAATTTTCTTGTCTTCACAGTCTAGCAGATGGCTAATCAGGCAGACACACTTCAGAAAATGTAAACAAGTTCCCTCTCTGTTTAATGTCTGGGCATATAATTGGGTAAAACTTTGTAGATTAGACGAATGAGGCAAGTAAGATTTATTTTTACCTTTATTCAGTGGTCATGCCGTAATTTGTCAGTAAAGAAAGTCAAAATCTCATTCATTAATTCATTTTCCTTTTAGCTTAGTCTCTTTTTTTATCAGGGGTTTACACAGCAGAATGAACCGCCAACTAATCCAGCATTTGTTTTACACAGCTGATGCCCTTCCAGCCGCAACCCAGTTGCTGGAAAACACCCATACACACTCTTTCACACACAAACACGGCCATTTAGCTGATTCAATTCACCTATAGCGCATGTCTTTGGACCTGTGAGGGAAACTGGAGCACCCGGAGGAAACCCACACAAACACAGAGAGGACATGCAGACTCCACACAGAAATGCCAACTGACCCAGCCAGGACTCGAACAAGTGACGTTCTTGCTGTGAGATCACAGTGCTAACCACTGAGCCACAGTGCCGCCCCTCCATACATTTTAAATGTTCTGTTTATCAAAGTGTACTGGAAAGATTGATCAGATTCCACAGAAGTATTAAGCAGCACATCTGTTTTTAATGAGACTGAAAATATATGAAAATGAATTGAACTTGTCAATTTGTATATTTGCATTCACTTTTTAAAATATATTTATTATCTGTTTTTTAGTCCTGTCTGTAATTCTGTTGCACTGTAGAAGCTCTGTCACCAAAACAAATTCCTCGTATGTGTGAACATACCTGGCAATAAAGCTCTTTCTGATTCTGATTCTGAAAATGAATGTAAATACATAATAAAACATGCAACTAGCATGCTTATTTATGTCAGCACACTGTTAAAACATGTTAAATACCAACAGCTAAAACATAAGCTGCGTCCCAAATGGCACACCATACACTATGCACTTATGCACTATGTACTTATGCACTTGCACACTCAACAGCATAATATATGAATGTAGTGTCGTCCTAAATCGAACACTAATTTTTTTTTTTACTAAGCGGAAGTTCAAACCGTTTCCCAGATGACGTTTGGCGGTTGCCGTATTAGTGCAATAAATGACCAAAGTACTAGATAATACCTGCCATGAGTATAACCGCATTCACCATCGGGAGGCGCTATAATCACTCTCGTAGGAGAATTTTCCTTTCACAATCCAAAATAAATAAAGTTATCCAACATGTGCGCCCGATAGCTCTGCCCCATCCGCTACGTAAGCAAAGCTGCGGTCGTTGAGTGCGTGAAGTGTCCATCATTACACACTTCATTTTACCGGTCGAATGAGTGCATCATCCGGGTAATTAAAGTGCACTTATTATTTTTAGAGTTTTTAGTGTGAACGCACTACTTACACTATTTATACTACAAAATGCCGTAGAATAGTGCATAAGTATGCCATTTGGGACGCACCTATTTTAGCCATGTGGGCGCATAAACATGTTAAAGACACTTAGCAACATGCTAATTCATGCTAACAAATTTTAAAAACATGATTGCAACAGCTAAACCATCTTAGCGTTGTGTTAAAAATGTTAGCTAAAGTGACGAAATATATTAGTCATGTTTTAAAGCATGTTAGCTATTTGTGTTAACTGTTGTTTTGTTCTGAAAAACATAGTGACTGCGTTTACATGGTTATCAGTAATCAAAATATTTGCCTTAATCTGAATAAGACAATAATATGATTAAGGTGTTTGCATGAGTTGCTTTTTGAATGTTCCTTTCATGATCCCGTTTTACATTTTATAGCACATAGATCGATTAACGTCATTGCTTCACCGCGCTATCCACGTTTCATGTAATTTCGGGTTTCATTCTTAATTTGTCGACTTTAACTGCAGTTTGGCACTTTCACTTTTATTTAAGAACGTTTCATTCATGCCCTCGTGACAAACGAGATATTGGATGCAAGGACCTGCCGGAGGAGGGTTGTTTTAATGGAATTTGATACTGTTGTCCTTCACTGACTTAATAGGTGCAGAGAATAGTGTCAAACTGCCATATGTGTATGGAATATCCTGTCGAAAATCCTACAATGACGGTAATAGTTTGATTAAGGTGTTCACATGTCTGTACTGCACTTCAATAATGCACCTAAAATCAGCATACTCCACGTCTTAATTCCATTTCTGTTTAGTTCGATTATCACCTTAATCAGATTAAATTAATCAAAAATCGCTGTTTACATGGTAGACTGTTAATCAGAGTATTGTCTTAATCATATTAAAATCGAATCATTGGTGTCCATGTAAATGTACTCACTGATGGATGTTAAATGTTTTGATTTTCAAGGCGTGTTTTTGACATACTGATTCATGTCATTGGCTCTTATGTTTAATAGCCACCCTGCTGAAAAAAACTGCTTAAACCAGCCTAAGCTGGTTGGCTGGTTTTAGCTGGTCGACCAGCCTGGTTTTAGAGGGGTTTTGGCCATTACCAGGCTGGTTTCCAGCCATTTCCAGCCTGGTCTTAGCTGGTCAGGCTGGAAAATGACCAGCTTAAACCAGCTAAAACCAGCTTGACCAGTCTGGTTTAAGCTGGACATAGCTGGTTTTGGCTGGTCAAGCTGGTTTTAGCTGGTTAACTCCCAGCCTGACCAGCTAAGACCAGGCTGGAAATTGCTGGAAACCAGCCTGGAAATGGTCAAAACCCCTCTAAAACCAGCCTGGTCAACCAGGTTTAAGCTGGATTTTTCAGCAGGGATATAGGAATACAAGGATAACCATATTGGAAAACACTCTAAAAAGGGCTGGATTGTAATTAACCCAACATTGTGGACAAACCCAACAGTTGGGTTTACAAATGTAATTGGAATTTAATTGAAAACATTTACCCAATGGTTGGGTTTGTCCATATTTGACCCAATTTGGGTTAACACAACACAGCATTTTCATTCATTCATTCATTCATTTTCCTTCAGCTTAGTCCCTTATTTATCAGGGGTCACCACAGCCGAATGAACCGCCGTTGACTCAAGCATATGTTTTACGCAGCGAATCCCCTTCCAGCCACAACCCAGTACTGGGAAACATACACTCTCGCATTAACTCACACACACTACACTACGGCCAATTTAGTTCATCCAATTCACCTATAGCGCATGTCTTTGGACTGTGGGGGAAACCGGAGCATCCGGAGGAAAGCCACGCCAACATGGGGAGAACATGCAAACTCCACACAGAAATGCCAACTGATCTACCTGGAACTCGAACCAGCCACCTTCTTGCTGTGAGGCGACAGTGCTAACCACTGAGCCACCATGCCGCCTTTAAAACATGTTAGAAATGGCAAAATGGACTGAGTTGTTTTGTACTGAAAAACATATACTATTCATTCATTCATTTCTTTTCGGCTTAGTCGCTTTATTAATCTGGGGTCGCCACAGCGGAATGAACTGCAACCCATCTTTGGGAAACAAACATATACTAATGGATGTTAAATGTGTTCATTTTCAAGGCGTGTTTTTAAAATAATGATGATGTCATTGGCCCTTATGTTTAATAGCTTTATAGGAATACATGGATAACCATATTGAAAAACACTCTAAAAAGAGCTGGGTTGTAATTAACCCAACATTGTGGATAAACCCAACAGTTTGGAATTTATGGAAAAAAAAATGGAACAAATTGGAATTTAATTGAAAACATTTACCCAGTGGTCAGGTTTGTCCATATTTGACTGAATTTGGGTTAACACAACCCAGCATTTTTTAGTGTAGATTTAGATAACTTTATATGACACATAGTCAATAACAGAAATGTTTCCCTTGCGTTTAAAAAAAATTCTTGTTCAAAAACTCTGTCATTTTGGATGTTTACTCAGACACAACAATGATGGGATTTGGTGTTGCCAGATTGGGCGGTTTTGAATTTGATTGTGTGGGTAAAAAATGGCATTGGCGGACAGACAAAGTTTGCTTGGTTTTGAAACGTATATGTTATATGCAGCTTATTTAACAAAACATAACTGTATGCTCCTACTCCATTAGGTTAGTAGTGATCAGTGCATAGCACAAACCGCGTGGGCCCACCTGCAAGAGGAGGTGAAGGAAAGTTGTATCAAAATCTGACTCCCCGGCCAAATCTGCCTCCTCTTCGCGTGCATCACACTGCACCTGCAGTTAAACTTACAGTGGTTTATCATTTTATCGATAATTTTTTTGCAGTTGACAGCAAGAACAAACAATGAAGCGTTATCACATAATTATGCTCAAAAGAATTTAAAACACCAAATGAGACATATTTATACCCCATTTCGAAAATAAAATAATAGGTAGTGTAATTACACAACATTAAGTGCAGTGTGTGGGTGAGAGGGTGGCAGTGTTTCAATGTAATCCAGTTATGTTGTGGTTCTGTGATTGCTGGTGTTGGTTGCTGTATGGTTAAACATTATGACAGTTAAAATAACTAGGTTAATTTCGATTTAAATAAATGAAAATTAAACCAAATATTAATCTAATATTTTGAACGTTTGTTAGTTTGTGAGTTTGGGTGGTTTTTTGGCAGCTTTTGGGCTGGAAAAAATCAGCTATATCTGGCAACACTGATGGTGTTTTCAAAAACGCTTTCAGATATATGCATATTCAGTCACAAAAACACAGTTGTTATATAAACAAACAAACAAAACACAGTAACTGTTTCACGTTTAAGCTGAAAAATGTTGCAGTTTAAACGGCCCGTAGAATCTGGTAGTGTTAGTGAGGCCAGCAGGAGGCGCTCAACCTGCGGTCTGTGTAAGTCCTAATGCTCCAATATAGTGAAGGGGACACTGTTTGTCAGTGAGCGCCGTCTTACGGATGAGACGTTTAACCGAGGTGGTCCTGACTCTCTGTGGTCAGAGTAGGGGTGTAACCTCAGTGTCCTGGCCAAATTCTTTCCATCGGCCCTTACCAATCATGGCCTCCCAATCATCCAATAGCTGGTGTGTGGTGTAGGCACTAGTGCCGTTGCCCTGTGGCTGCTGTCGCATCATCCAAGTGGATGCTGCACACTGGTGCACGCATTACATTACGTTTCTTTTAACACTGCTATTTAAATGTGTTTTATTTCTCTTCTAATACTGCTATTTAATTGTCCCATGAATAGTGGGGTCAAAACAGTGGCAAACTTTGCGTTTAGAAAATAGCTTTGTCACTTAGAAAACAATTTGTCACTTCCGCCTAAATGGATCAACAATTTTTTGACGTCACCTCATACTTCAGTTTTTCATCAAATCTTGACCAATCAAATGTTCTCTAGTATCTGACATGCCCCGGCCCCTTTGAGAGCATGTTGCCTCTCATTTGCTCTTGATTTGATGCACTTGATCTCAACCACTTTCACTGGTAGAGCTGTGATAAAAACAAAATTCTACTTGCTGTACTTTTAAAGGGTAGGAGCTAATCTATGTCCTGCCCTCTCTTGATTTTTCAGTTGAGATTACGTCAAACATTGAATAAAAATTGCAGATTTCAAAGCACTTCACAGGACCTTTAAAGGTGTTATATTTGATTGGCACACCCAGAAAAGCTTCCCAACAGATGTCCATTATTTTTGGCTCGACATTCTCCTGACCGTTTGTCTCCCTCCCTCTTCTTCTTTCCATTAGGAGCATGCCTTTGAAAGCAGTCAGAAGTACAAGGAGGGCAAATTCATCATCGAGCTGGCCCACATGATCAAGGACAATGGCTGGGACTGAAGAGCCTGAGCTACACCGTGGCCCAAAATGCTGGAAACAAGATGAATAATTAGTTTCATTATCTGGCTGTAACTTCCTCCCTGGAAATCGATCTACCTGACACGCACCTCGAAACCTTGAGGATGCCAGGTTCATAGCAGCAGCAGCAGCATCGCAAACCCCCTCTATTCCCGTGTATATGTATGAATACACGCGCGTGACTGAGCGAATGTGTGCTGGCTAGACACCAAGTGTTTGTATTGTGTAAGATTTTTCCTAATTGATTTAAGGGAGCGCAAACTGACACAAATCGGTGTTTGCTTTCCTTTGTTGGGTTGGCCAAGGTCACAGTTTTGTCCCACACTCAGGTTTAACTAATGGCTGGATCCAATGGTAAAAGAAGGGTGAATGATGAACCCGTTTAAGCACGGCACCTTTGAACTCATCTGTGTTTTAAATGAGGGCCAGATTTACTACACAGGGCAAAATAGCGTGCGGCGCAATCTTACAAAAGCGCAAGAATTAAAGAGCTAATTTTTTATAATGACAAATGCAATCTGCCAAGAACAAATTAAGAGTGTTCACACTTGTGATTTGGTTATCTTGGTGTGTTTGATCCGGACCAAAGATGCAAAAATAATAGATTTCATTTTGGTTCTCTTATGCCGAGTTCAGACTGCTTGATTTTAGCCCGCCGATTTTGAGTCGCTGACAGTTTTATTAGCAATCGCCGACAAATGCCTGAACTCACAGGCAAATCTGTGCTCGTTCATGTGAGTAACAATCGCACAGTGTGAACTATCAAAGACATGATCTGAAAGAATCGCAGAAGAGTCGCTGACATCAGTGAGATATTTGACATGCTAAATATCAGGAGCTGTGGGCGATTCAAAATCATGCAGTGTGAAATGTGTTCTGCTTGAAAATAACATCCAATGAGAGAGCAGCGTCCAGGCCAGCGGGAAGTTGGGGTAATTGGTCTACCGAAATGTGTATATTTCATACAAGCTGAAGCTGATCGGTCAGTTCTTGTCACATGAATCGCGGTGCGTTTGCAGCACTCATTCAACTGGGTGCGTCTGGACGCAAGCACGTCACCTCCATTGGAAATAACAAACTTGCGCAAACTAGAAAAGACGCGATATGCGAACAGCCCCTAAAAGGCCACCATCATTTGCGATCTTCAGCAGTTGATCTTCTTGCACAGACATGCTGGATTCACCTGATTTGTTGACAAATGGTCAACAAAAAAGTTCGAGGGTTTTTTACTGGGCCTTTTTTTCCTTAGGAAAGAAACTTTCCAAAGACGTCTGTTTCTTACTCATTTTGCTGCTTGTGGGTTAAATTTGAGTGCTCAATGTCTGTAAGCGAGAGAATATGGTAATTTTTCTAAATAAAAGATCGTTCAGACTCAGATAATAAATATAACAGAATTATTAATGATTTCTTGTGTGGCCCAGTACCAATTCATCCACAGACCAGTACTGGTCTGCGGCCCGGTGGTTGAGGACAACTGTACTACGTGACGATTGTGAGTTGGGATTGTCTGCAATAGTCCTGTTGTAAAGTCATGCAGTGTGAAACCCACTGTTGTCGATCCATCTTCCAGTGTAAACACAGCAGTGTTGTAACGCTACCCCTGATAGTCATGCAGTGTGAAAACATCTGTGACGCGACTACTTTGAAAATCGTACAGTCTGAACTCGGCAATAAGGCTGGTTTATACTTCTGCATCGAGTGATCGGCGTCTGTCTTGCACATAGTCGCGCATTTCTACTTCTGCGTGCTGTTTGTGTTGCTCTGCAATAACACTTCCGAAACGCTAGTTGGCAGTAGGTTTTTATATTCCACTGTGTCGAGTTTCTTTGCTGGTGTTTGTTTTTTCTGAATGCGGCTCTCAGCACCACCCACACTCATCACAGCTACCAAGCCGACCAATCACAGAGCTTGCACTGTGCATCATTGCGACGTGTAGTTCAATTTTTTGAGAGGGCTATGCAACCATACGAAGGTTGCACCAGTACATACGTGTGCGCTTGGCGCAGAAGTATAAATCCGCCTTTAGCATTCACAATGTCAGTCGTTAAGACTGAAGGTGTAGCTGTAGCAACACAAAAAAGATTTCCTTTTATGAAATATATTTTTCAACAGAGATATTTTTATATGCCTACATGTGATGGTTGATAAAAAGTGAACCAAGACAGAAATATCAGAAGAGTCCGAAATTTCTCTGTCACATACAAATGAAGATTTGCGATGAGGCATTTACGACACCTACATTGAAATGTAATAGGCAACATTGTGATTATGATGAGAAAAATCAGTAAAAAAAATAAAAATAAAGAACTGCACTATCAGAGCATTCACACCACCTTTTCTTTATCAAACCAAACCTGATACGTGTGAACACCCTGACGTCGACATAATACCACACACCTTATGTTTACTGCATTCCTCATCCTGCGATCACAAAAAGCGCAAAATAGGTTATCATGCTTGTTTTCATCATTAAATAATGGCGCAAATACTAGTAAACTGAGTACCACAAACCTTAGTAAATCATGTTGCATGATTAGTTTAAAGGGCTATATGTAGAATTCAGAAATATTGTTAATAGCATCACCGGTGGCCGTTAAGTGAACTGCAGCAGCAACTTCTTCTGGCTCTTTTACACTGAGCACTTCGGTACAATACAGTACGGTACACATTTGTGTTTCCACTGTCTAAAGTAGCAAAATAGTGGATAACACTTTAGTTTAGGTCACAATTTAAGGTATTAACAAACCATTTTGTACTAGAGCCGGTTTCATACTTTTTAGCACTGTTTATCAGTAGTTAGTAAGGTAGAAGTTGGGTTTAGGGATGTAGACTAAGACCATACTTTATAACTACTAATGAACAGTTAATATCTTAATAATAGACTGGTAATAAGACAGTTACAAACACATACATGCTAAGAAGCAAGAACAGAATAGGCTCTGTGTCCTCTATTGTTGTTTATGACATCGTTCAAATGTTGCGAGCATTTGCCGTGCATTTACATTTGAAATAATGAACTTTAAAAAAAAAGATGCGATATTCAAGCGGCGAGAATGACGCTGATCACAACTATCTGGCATACACCACACCTACCAAGTAAAGGTACTGATGACATTGGAAACACAATCCTGATCAGGGTTACCCATACCGAACTGTACTGTATACTGTACCGAACAGTGGAAACAATCATTATTATGTAAATGTGCTTCACAATTTTTTTTTTTAAACAAAATAAAACACAAAAACGTGACCGTAGAGAGAAAACAATAGTTCAGAAAGCATCTCTGATAGCACACGTACATCACAGAGACGTCTGTTGGTATTTATAACAAGACGTATTTATTACATCTGCATTATGTCTATTAGATGTCTCGTTTTAGATGTTAAATAGACGTTTAGAAAATGTCTAAAGATGTTTATGATTTAGAATGTTTGTTAAATAAACATTTTAATGACCTTTATTAGATCTTTGTACACAGCAGATGGTATCCAGACCAAACGATCTTTAACCCTTATGTACTGTTGGGGATGTTTTCATCCACTCTAGGTTGATTTTAAGTCTTAATTTGGCCATAACTTTCTCTGTATTTCAGCTAGCAGAATAATTTTTGGTGACACATCTTATTTTGACACATATTTTGAGAAAATGCTTTGAATTAAAAAAAAAAACTCAACGATATACTCTGGGCAAATGTACTACCCTTTTGTTATGTTAGAGATGAAAACATCCACTGAATTAAACTGCTGTAAAAATGCATCAGATGAATATCTTTTGCATAAATCGGTTAATAAACCTCAGCCCTGATCAAACTACTAAATTGCTTAGAAAATATACAGGATTTTAACTCTTTAATTGCCAAATTCATAAATGATGTCACTGAATTGGTGAAAAAAACACACAAAATTATGTATTTTCAATATAAAAAGTAATTTTGGCTTTAATTTTCTTGGACATGTGAAACAACATTGCCTTTGATGCATTGTTTTTGATTGATTTTCTTTTTTTTTCTCCCTAATTTACTGTTTACTGGCTGTTTTACCCCATTGACTTCCATTATAATCGGATTTTTCGATTGCAAAACCATGACACCATATAATCATGCATTTTTGATTATTGGTGGTTTTCCCTGTTGGGAAGAGGTAAAATTTGTCATTTTTACTGTTGATCATCAGTTGCCACCATTAACCCTTTAAATAGACCTGTGCAAAAAAAAAAAAAAGTTTAGTATCTGGATTTTATATGGGGTATAACAGCAAATTAAAGTGTGTATGTGTGTGTGAGTGTGTGAGAGTGATCTTTGCGCACTTACCTTGATGTGTCTGAGAAAATCAAAATATGCATCTCAGCTCTCAGAGATACATGGAGTAAACAAAAACAAAGACTGTGTATTTATGCACCAACAAATGTGGTTATAATAGAAGTCAATAGAACAAAAACAGCCACTAACAGTAAATTAGGGAGGAAAAATTAAAATCTAACAATGCATTAAAGCCAATGTTATCTTATTATCTTAATAATAGGCAGGTAATAAGCCAGTAGGTAATAGCACAAATTGTGACCTAAACTGGTGTTACCAAATAGTGAACTGTACCGTACTGTTTTTGGGGACCCTTTCATAAGGATGCCTAGCACAACATTATGGCACCAAAAGGGTGGAGCTAGACTCACTGCTGAATGCTGATTGTGCACTTACCTTGATGTGTCTGAGGAAAAATCAAAATATGCATCTCAGCTTTCAGAACTACATGGAGTAAACAAAAACAAAGACTGTGTATTTATGCGCCATTAAATGTGGTTATAATAGAAGTCAATGGGGCAACAACAGCCACCAACAGTAAATTAGAGAGGAAAATGAAAATCTAACAATGCATCAAAGCCCATTTTGTTACTAAACTTTCATTTGTCCAAGACTGTGATAAAAGTATAGACTGTAAAAGATATGGACGTAGTATCCGTGACGTCACCCATAGGTTTCTGAAGAGCGCAAAAAAAGCTACCAGTAGGCGTGGCCAATCGTCGCCATTTTGTTCGCTCGTCATCGCACAGACCGGGGGTTACCAAACAAGGGCAAAGAGGCGAAGCTATAGACACCTGCTTGCATTATGCTTATACGGGCTTTTCTATGAGAGAAACGCTTAAAACTTGATTACCTGCGACTCGTTTGTGTTCTGACCACATGTGCTTGGTTGTACACTATATCAATAAAGTGTTTAGTCTTTTAAAAACACTGTTGTAATACACTGAGCCACTAAGCATTGGTCTTATGATGTTTTTCTACAGGAGGAAAACGCGAATTACATCCAAATACTTTAAATATAGTCTGTGTTGGTAAATGCAAGGCTATTGATAAAATCCAGGCATAACACTGTATGACAACGCTTCAGATGACTGTTCTAGAGCCTACAGCTAATCAATCTGTCAGATTCTGGAGTGCATTACAGGTCTAAAGAAAATTATAAATGATCGTAAATAAAACAAATACATTTATAGAGATGGTATATAAGTATATAATTTCACTCACCTGGGAAATGGAGGCCACGTGAACGGTTTGTGAGCACAATTAAGTGCACACAGCATGCCATATCATCTGATAACTGCAGGAAATAATTCCAAAATGCAACAGACTGTGTATAGCTACATAAAACAACACAAAAATAAGATGTACAGTTGAAGTCAGAATTATTAGCCCCCCTGAATTATTAGCCCCCGTGTTTATTTTTTTCCCCCTAATTTCTGTTTAATGGAGAGAAGATTTCTTCAACACATTTCTAATCATAATAGTTTTAATAACTCATTTCTAATAACTGATTTATTTTATCTTTGCCATGATGACAGTAAATAATATTTTACTGACATTTTTCAAGACACTTCTATACAGCTTAAAGTGGCATCTAAAGGCTTAAAGGTGCTGTATGTAAGTTTTTGACTCTTCTAAAGCATAAAAATACAATAATATGTGTGCAGATATTTAAGAAACATCCCAAGTGAACATACTTGTTTAACTGACAAACAATGCTAAAGTCAGATATTCTGCTTTGAAAATGTTTTTTTCCGTGCCGGAACGATGTCTTTGTTTAGGTAATTTTCACATGCACATGCCAGTTTAACCAATTATAATTCAGCACCCCGGGTTGCCTTGTTGGAAAACAGCATATTTCATTCATTTATTCATTCATTCATAAAGACTCTGAAAGCATGCGTCCATGAGCGAAATGCTACAGTGTAGTGGAAGGTATCAGATGTCAAAATGAGACAGATTCAGTTCCACATGACGTTAATTAGCAAATGACATAAATATTAGGAACGTGAGCAGGTTACATCGCGTGTCCTTACAACACGCTGTGACGAGATTGTTATGAGTGATGAGCCATTTGGCTGTTTGCACCACAAAACACGGCAGAAATTTAAATACAGCCTTTCAGAAGCACAGAATATGCACTCACTCACAAAACGGTAAGGTTTAGAATCTATTTAATACATGTTAACCCTCTTTAACATCATTAAAGGTGAGGTGAACTTTCTGCTTTCAGTATATGGTAATACACGTCATGTAAAATGCACTCAAACTCGCATTGTTAGCATTTAGCACTGAATAAAGCACACGAGGCTTACCTGAGGTGATCTGTCATAGGTTTCTGTTGTTCAGCTGTGAGAAATAGAAGCCGCTTCTAATAAATCAATTCGAGGTGTTGGTTAGAACCAAAACTCCTTTTAATATGGAGAATATTCCCTCAATCGCGTGTCGTTGCTTTTATTTAGAACACAGTTTAAAATCCCTCAAACTGGCAACCCGGCGTACCTTTATTATGATTCAGGACTGCAATACCTAGTTCAACCACTGGGTGTCAAACTTACATACTGCACCTTTAACTAGGTTAACTAGGCAGGTTAGGGTAATTAGGCAAGTTATTGTATAACGATGGTTTGTTCTGTAGACTATCGAAAAAATAATTAGCTTAAAGGGGCTAATAATTTTGTCCTTAAAATGGTGATTAAAAAATTAAAAACTGCTTTTATTCTAGCCGAAATAAAACAAATAAAAAGACTTTCTCCAGAAGAAATAATATTATCAGACATACTGTGAAAATGTCCTTGCTCTGTTAAACATAATTTGGGAAATATTTAAAAAAGAAAAAAAAACTCAAAGGGGGGCTAAAAATTCTGACTTCAACTGTATATGCCGAGTTCAGCAGCTAATCAGCGGGAATCAGCTGAGCTGAGGTGACGGCAAGCAGCAAGACCTAGCTGTCACTCAAGTGGCCACGCCCTTAATTGTGCAGACTTACCTAATATAAATGAAACGGTTGAGTTATAAAAATAATTCACCCCCCTCACAGTTGTCATGAAGGGTAATATTAGCTATATGAACCAAAATCATTCTTTGTACCAGGCTGTAAACACCTTTTTTTCTGCTGTAAAGTTGGCCATTTTAACAGTGGGCTCAATAGAAATGTGCTTATATGGAGCCAAGACTAGTGGAATTTTGATGAATTGCAGTTTCAAATACTTCTGTATTAGCTTCACAAGGGAGAGCGGTAGGTTGCCGCTTGTATAAAAGGTTAAAAAAATCCAATCCACAATTACTTTTTATATTAAAAATACGTCATTTTGTGTGGGTTTTTTTCACCAAATCAGTGACATCCTTTGAGTTTTTGCCAATTAAAGAGTTAAAATCCTGCAATTTTCTAAATTCTTTAGTAGTTTTGAACAGGACTGAGGTTGATTAACAGATTTATGCAAAAAAAAAAAAATGTTGAAAAAACCATATTAATCTGATGCATTTTTACAGCAGTAGATGTTTTCATCCCGAACAGAACAAAAGGGTAGTAGATTTGAACAGTGCACAAGGGTTAAAATATGTCTTGCAGAAGATGTATGTGTGCTATCTGGGACATCATCGTTATGGTATGAATATGTTTGCATTGGTAAATAAGCAACAACACCTTTCATTACACAAGCTGCTTATACATAAATATATAACAAACTCTGAAAGAGAAACGCAATAAGCTGCAAAAATAACTCACGCCTTTCCATCACTGCGTGTCTTCACACTATAGTTTTTCTTAACGCCAGGTTTTGACAATGTTTGTGCTGGCACAAGCTGTTAGTAAATCTGGCCCTACAGCGTAAGCGTCGTCCATTTGTTTTCCCTTTTTTCTTTAATTCTCTGTCACTTGCATGTTGTTTATTTATACATCTATTTATTGATCTGCTCATTTCGACGTTTGTTTTAGGGACGTTACGCCTATGGTAAACCGTAGCAACCACAGTGGTCTTACTTTTGACCTCAAATAGCGGAAGTAGCAGCATTTGATAGAGGTTTGTGTGTACATTTCCTCTCCAGATTGTGATCTGTCTCCTTTTGAATGTGATTATGGAGTTAATGAGGCGTTTATATGCCATTTATAGGGCACAGGTCGCGTACGTTAGCTAGAGCCGAGTCTTCAGCCCAAGAAAAGGGAACTGAGGCGTTTTTACAGCCTGTGATGTTCCCGCCATCAAACCACAAATCAAGTGGTAAACCAGACTCTTTTTTTTTAGGGATCGACAGCTAGTAAATGTGGCCTCTGAATGAGGTCATCCAAGAGGGGCTCGTTAATAAAAAGCCTTGGCACAACCAAAGACTCTTTCATCAACTGTACGCTGACCAAACTGAGCTCGAGTTTCTGATTTAGTCACGTCGTTGTGTTTGGTTTGGTTCAGTTGTATTGTGATTTCATTGATTTAGGTGTTGTTGATGTTAATGTATAATGTCTTATGCTGTTGAGTGTGCATTTATGATCAGTCACCATGTATGGTTTCAGCACTCCATCTTTGTACTTGTCGTTCTGTTTGACCGCTTCACCTATTCCAATGTTTTTTTTGTTGTTGTTTTTTCAAGAAAAAAAGTTTGTGTGAGAAATTTGGAATCAGTATATTTTCATCTGATATCAATAAAGCTCTCATTTTACGAATGAGGTTTTGATTTTGATCTTCATTGGGAAAATATTTATGGAGTAAAAAGTACATATATTCAATCAAAAATGTAGTCTCTCGCCTGCCGGAGACTTACCCCTCGGCCCGACTCCGTCTGCTGTACCTACTCGCGCACATTACTCGCGGGCCGATCCGGCTCGGATGCGGCAGCGTCGGCTCGCTAACGGCCGCCGCATCTGGCCCGATTGACTCGGGCAGTGTGTCCATAGGCATCCGGTCAGATCCGGCGGCCGTTAGCGAGCTGGCGCGATTAAATCTTCATTATATAAACCGCACCTTTGTTAACGTTATTACAACCATTTGTGTTGATAAAACAGCAAACCAGGCTCCTATGTAAACGCAAAGTGTACATTAGCGAGCCTTTGTTATAGTGCAGACACCGGCGGTCAAGTGAGCAGTTCGGGGGGCGTGGCTGATTTGATGTACAAGCGTTTGGTTGGAAGCTTGATTCCGCAGCTCCTCCTCTGGCTCCATCAGGCAGTCCTTCTGTGCATGCCCAGGCTCTTCTGCCACAGTTTGTGCCCGTCACGAGGCGTTTTTTTCTTCACAGCGTTTAATGGAAAATGGCGCTGTCGCGTCGTCCATGTTTTATACAGTCATTGGCACAATTGCAATGTAACGAGTAACGGTAAGCATCTGTTCAAATGTAGTGGAGTAAAAAGTACATATATTCAATCAAAAATGTAGTCAAGTAAAGAGTAAAAATTGCTTATATTTTTGATACTCAGTACAAATACAAAGTAGCCAAAAAAATACTTAAGTAAAGTAACGAAGTCCATTTACTCAAGTACTTTACACCACTGCCTTGGGGTCATCTCTTCACAGGTCTTGGATCGCATCATCGATGCTGCTTAATCCCAAGGGGCCTTGGGATGAGTATGCCCAGGTGGAAATAGAGAATAAAGAAAATTTATTATTATTTAATATTATTTAATAAAAAGGTTTTGGGATGGTAACTTTTAAGATGTGAACCTTTTTTTGTGCTCAATGCATTTATTACATAAAATATTTATTATTAGTGAAAAATATATATAAAAATAAATAAAAAAATTGTAATATATATATATATATATATATATATATATATATATATATATATATATATATATATATATACATACATACATATACATACATACAATAACATGTTTTAAATGCAAAGTTAATAAAAAATAAAAATGGAAATTATGTATATTTTTTTATTATTCATCTTTTTTGCAATAGAATAATGAGATCTGAGTAATTTAGATGTAATCATAATTTACTGATATACTTAGACCGTTATATGTAGTTCTATCAAAATATTACAAATCTGAATTTATTCACATTGACACAAGACTTGGGCCAGATGTCAAATATGGTAATTGGCCCAGATGTTACAAAATTTACATGTGGGCCACGTATGTTTGACCTATCTTGATCCACATTTAAATTATTTTTGAGTAAAGAAAAAGACTCTACCAATCAGGTCGCTTTGAAAAAAAAAAGCATGCCCATAGCGTGCCTAAAGCGAAATGCTTTATGGCTTTATCAATTTAATTGCAGTCGTGACACATGAACATATCTGGCCCAGTTCTGGGTTATTAACTTGACTGAGACTTGGCCCAGATATGGTCCATGTTTGGCCCTTGTCTGGAAGCCAGACTTGGTCCAGTCATGTTCCATGAATTCACTGCGGCATGTGGGCCAGGGAAATTTTGCTATGTGGGTCGTAAATAACTGTCAGGTCCTGTGTTCCATGTCCTTATGTTTTCATCATGTGACCTTCCCCATGTGCTTCTTTGTTTTGTTTCCCACATTTCTTAAAGTTCATTAGTTCCACCTGTGTTCCTCCCCTTTGTATTATCAGTGTCATCATGTCCTTGTGAATTTATTTCTACCCCTTAGTTTGGTTTATTCCCTTGTCCGGTATTCTACGTTGTGCATTGTCTTCACACCATGTCGCTCCTGAAGCTGGAGTTATACTTTCGCCTGGCGCCGCATCGCGCGCCTCCGCTGACTGCGCGCGCACCTCGCGAAACGGACGAGGCTTTTATACTTGCCGCGTTCGCCGTTGTGATATTCTTTAAAACGACAGGGGGCGGTCAAAAGTAACTGACCGTAAAGTCAGACAGATAAACAAAGAAGTAGAAAGTTTCCGGAACTACGTCATATCATTCAAGATTTTTAAACGAATTATTTTTATTGTTTTTATAAATTATTTTAATGATTATAAGGATTTTTATAACCATTCAAGGTTTGTTTTAATCAAACTTTGATGCATCACTTGCTTTTGTTCATATCTCGGACAGTTTTACCTATCAAAGTTTATTAAAATATTAATGAGAGAAAATGGGTTGCTCTACAAATATATTTCTATTATGGCAAGAATAAAAGCCAAAAAAAGCACACTTACTTAAAAATACAGATGTTTTTTTTTTTTATTTAGCCCGCTCCCCAATTCACACATTAGGCTATGTCTGGCTAGTTTCTGTCCTCTTATTATGCTAAAAAGGCAATAATAGTCCAAACATGCCTGACCTTATCACCAATAAAGCCTAGAAAAACAGGGCATCAGTATATTGTAAACTGATAGGTTCAAATATTCTTTCCCAGTTATCAAAGAAATAATTTGATCCTTAATTATAGTTTTGTAATTATTAAATTGTTTTAAATTCAAAATTGTAATATGTACATCAGTGTAAAACCTATAAATGGTGGAAAAAAATATTTCTGTAATTGTGTAGCTGGGTTTCCACTTTTGCCATGGCCTCTTTTGGCTTTAACAGACTATCCCTCAGGTTTTTTCAAACTTTTTAACAAAAACTTTCCTCCTTTCCCACAGCTGTTGCAATTTCTAGCCAAAAATTATTGTTCATCAGGTTATCTCTATCATCACGGATCATAAAGATGTGTGTACAGTCGTACTGTTTCAGACAAAATCTCTTCATATTCAACTCAAACCAAACACGGCGCCGCGTGCACTGTTTTACATATTAAAGTTTATTAAAATATTATGGACAACAGAATATCGGCTGCTCTACAAATATATTTTTATTATGGCAAGAATAAAAGCCAAAAAAATAAATAAAAATAAGCACACTTAAAAATACAGATGTTTTTTTAGATTTAGCCCGCTCCATATTCACACATTACTGTCTGGCTAGTTTCTGTCCTCTTCTTATGCTAAAAAGGCATAATAGTCAACATTCCTGAGCATTATCACCAATAAAGCCTAGAAAAACAGGCATCAGTATATTCTAAACCGTTCAAATATTATTTTCCAGTTATCAAAGAAATAATTTGTTCTTATAGTTTTGTAATTATTAAATAGTTTTAAATTTAAAATTGTAACATATACATCAGTGTAAAACCTATGACTGGTGGAAAAACATATTTCGGTAATTGTGTAACTGTTACTGAACTTTTGCCATGGCCTCTTTTGGCTTTAATAAATTTATCCTTCAGGTTTTTAACAAAACTTTCCTCCTTTCCTACGTCTGTAGCAATTTCTAGCGAAGAATTATTGATCATCGGGGTAACTCTATGATCACGGATCATAAAGATGTCTGTACAGGTGTACCTGTTTCAGACAAAATCTCTTCAAAGTGGTTCATTTTAACTCAAACCAGACGCGGCGCCGCGCGCACTGTTCGCTTGGGTCTCAAAAAATGGCGTGCGCACCGCCAGCCGAAATCATGTCGCGCGCACTCAAAGCGAACATCCGCAAACTCCGCGATGACGTCAGATTCGCCGCGCGCACTCAAGCGAACTAGCGGACGCGTCGAGTATAAACAAGGCTTGAGTCTCCTGTGTTTTCTATGTCTTCCAAGTGAGTGTAAATCTATGTATTTGATAACTCCTGCAATCTTTTGTCTTTTTGAGAGAACCCAGGCATGACATAATACCAGACCAAAACAGAAAAAGTCTGGCGTGTTTCCCCCTGTTTTATTTTTATAATCTTTTTGCCCCGGGGTTTTCTTTTCCCTCCCCCTCGTGTATCCCAAGGACTCCATCTACACCTCTACATCTACATCTACATCTATACCTTATCCTTATGCTGCAGCAGGGGGAAAGCAGCCTCGAGGACCATACAGAACGATTTTTGTTCTTAGCAAAACATTCCAGCTGTCCGGACGACGTGCTCTGCGGGTTCTACAACTCTAACTAACCTGAACACCGCTTGTAGAGCACTGTCGTCCGAAGATGGTCCTCGAGGCAATCTTGCCGCTTTTGTGAAGTGGATACTGGCGAGGATTCTGGATTATCGTTCATCCACTCCAGACCCAGTGACCAAGCCCAACACCCATCTGTAGGGAGCTTACGCCAGGGTCCACCGCAGACGGAGAGCCACCCGCGGTGTGTGAGCCATCGCCATCAAGAGCGACAGAGCGGATCATCACCAAGCAGGAGCAGCTCAACAGCCTGTCTGACCAGGTGCGTGAGCCGGCAACAACCCCAAATGTGGGAGTCCTGGTGGACATCGAGGGACCGAGTGAGAGTCCCGTCCACCTACCCATCGCAGAGGGTGAGCTGTCATTGGACCATTAAATACTGCTCACTGATCTCTCACGCCTCTCCCGCTGTTCCCAGACAGACTTCCAGCCCTGTTAATCCCTGAGGACAATAGCTTTAGGGTCACGAGCAGCTCCACCAGGCTCTCTCGTCCCTCCGGCACCGCCTTGCTCAGTCGTCGCCCTGCCTCCACCTCTGGACTCCGCTCCTCTGGCTGCACCTTGTCCCTCCATCCTGCCAGCTATGTTGAGCTCCTCTTTCTCTCCAGCTACACCTTGGTCCTCTGTCGCTCTGACTCCGCCGTGGACTTCCGGACCTGTGTCGTCATTTCGGTCAGGTGAGCCCTCCACCTCAGTCCTCCAGGACCTCGACGTCACCTTCGCCCTATGGTTCTCCATCTCCTCCTTGGGCTTCACCTCCAGCTACGGCGTCTCCCACGGTCGGCCCCCTGGAGTCAGCGTCCACTCCTCCTCCATGTCTCCTCCTTTCATCGACTCCACCCTAGGCCGTCCTCCTGGCTGTGTCCTGGGTCCTATGCCTCCTGCTCCCTTCCTGGCTCCACCCTCCTGTGTCTCCTCCCTGGCCACCTCCTCCTTTCCCCGTCCTCCAACTCGTCTCCTGGCTACTCCCTCCTAAGACTCTTCCCTGACCGCCCCCTCTCACCCTTCTTTGTATTCTGTTTAGAAGGCGTGAGGACGCTCCTTCAAAAGGGGAGGGGGGTAATATCAGGTCCTGTGTTCCATCTGCTTATGTTTTCGTCATGTGACCTTCCCCACTTTGTTCTGTTTCCTGCCGTTTCTTAAAGTTCATTAGTTCCACCTGTGTTCCTCCCCTGTGTATCATCAGTGTCATCATGTCCTTGTGTATTTCTACCCCTTAGTTTGGTTTTGTCCCTTGTCCGGAATTCTACGTTATGGATTGTCTTGTTCCTGAGTCTCCTGTGTTTCCTATTTCTTCCAAGTGAGTGAAAATCTATGTATTTGATAACTCCTGCGATCCTTTGCCTTTTTGAGAGAGCCCAGGCATGACAATAATATTGTTTTTGAAACATACTGTAAAGTGTGTTCAACTATATTATAACATTTAAACCTCTTTGTTAATGAATGCAGCATATACTGTAGTATTAATTATAGTGAATTGATAAAACTTTAATAAATACTATAGTATACATTAATGTTTGCTACAGTAAACTGTGGTGTATTGTAGCATATACTGTACTATAGCTTGTAGCTGTAGAAAACTAAAATATTGGGTCATTTACTATAGCAATTGCGTTACTGCAGCAACTATTGCCACAAGAAATGAATTGGAGGTCTGTACTAAAGTATGCTTCAAAAACATATCAGCTTTTACTATAAATTACTGCAGTATGTGTGTGTTTCTTTCAGAGCGATGGTCTAATGTGGGACAGGGAGGACGTCTCCATCTTTAGACCATCCTCAAAGACACACCACATGATGGATGCTAAGCTTATTGTAGGCCAAACCCACTGGATCTAAAAATAAACGCGATATCCATCTCGGACAGACAGAGAGTGAGTGTGTATGTCTGTATGTGTGTGTGACAGCAAAAACACATCTAACTGAAGAAAAACCACATCAGCAAACCCAATATAGAGCACTACCCTGAGATTAAATGACATTATATGTCACATGATGCCACGCTAAAGACGATTTATACAATATACACTCGTGTGTTTTAAACGCATATGAGAGAAAATATATAAGAGTCTGTGGATTAGAGATAATCTGCGCTCTGCTTTCAGATTAGATTTTTACCCGGTGCCCTCATCATCCACACGTGTGCATGTGTGTGATTTCTTGGGCTCGGATTATTCCCGACCTGTGTACAAACAGACTCAGTGTTGCCTGGCATCAAGCCTTCCTGCTGTAGATCAAGAGATCACGAGGGAATCTCATTCACTGTTTGTGGAAAAACTCACAACAACTGTTACACAAGAGTTCATTGCTTGTAATATGCCATGGCTACTCAACATTTAAACAGCTGGAACTAAGCTACCCACATGGCAAAATATCTCTGGCCCAGCTCTGGCCTACACAATTATGGTAGCTACATGACTGGACCAAGGGCTAAACATGAACCATATCTGGGTCAATGGTCAGCCTAGTGGTCAGCCTAGATAAAAAAAAACATAACTGAGCCTGAACTGGTTCATGTATGTTGGTGTGTCACGACTGCAAAGAAATTGATAAACCCATGAATCATTGCGCTTTAGGCATGCTATGGGTGTGCTTTTTCTCGAAGCGACCTGATTGGTAGACTTTTCTTCCTTTATTTGAAAATAATAAACTTGTATTTTAAATGTGGGTCAAGATTGGCCAACTTACATGGCCCACAATTATTAACATCTGGGCCAAATACTACCTTTTACATCCGGCCCGTCGCCTTAAAGACGGTGCCACCAACCAAACCAGGGCCATGTTTGGCCCACTTGCTGTATGCCAGTGCCGGATGAACACCTGCTGTGCCGGATTTATGCCAAATCTGGAACATATCTGGGTAGTATGTTAACTGTAAAAGCTAATTGCTAGTATGATTTAGCATGTTGTTTTAGCATGTTCGGGCATTATCAAGCTTTGTTTCAGTGCTTTACTAAAGTTGAATGTTTCTAGCATGTTTTAGGAAGTTACTAGTAGCCTAGCATAGATATATACACTAGATATCACATACGGACCCTGAGCATGCGTCAATACCGCAGCCACATTTGTACAGTGCTCCCAGCACAAATGTCATTCAACCACACTAGCCAAGACCAAAGCCAATGTGAAGATGCTGAATTTAGTGCTGCGTGCAGGTGTAATGACGAACAAACAAAGAATAAAGGCATAACATTTTATAGGTATATTTAATTTTTTTAAGTTTTTGTATTTTATGAACTTTTGTGCTAAACAATTAGCCTAACGTTATTGATGATAAGTCACTTACTGCATTCACCATAAGGCAAAGTAGCATCAACTTGCACTAAATATGAGGCTTATGCTAGCTGTGTTCAATAAAATAAGCAAACAATGTAAATGAAGTATGACAACAAGATGCTGCTGTGCTAGAAACATGTATTGTCGGCTAAGTGAACGAGTCATTCACAACAGGGATTAATTCATAAACTAATCGTTTGAGGACACTGATTAGACACAAACACACGCTCTTTGTCGGCAATGCCCGTGCGGTCACTTATCCATCGATGTAAAAAAGTGTAAAATTATAATTTTCGTAACTTAAAAAATATTTGCATACTGACCACCGGGAAAACTCCCGATCATAGATGTATGTATGTGTATACCCATGGCTCCGGATGGCCAGTCCTTCACTGCACCTATGGTCCCGCATTCATTTCAAAGGAGTGCTCCCCTGTACTAAAATGGCGGCTCTATTGACGCATTCCTTCCAATAGACAACAACAGGGTATGCAACATCTAATGTAAATATCTATGGTAGCCTAGGTTTTAACATGTTATATGTTTTACCAAGGTGTTAGCATGTTTGTTTGTTTACCATTTGTTAGCTTTTTAATAGTAGTAGCATGTTTAAACCAACACAATCTCACGGCAATTCGTAACTTTTTGATTTATTGGCTAATTCGTATGAATTTGTACGATCTAATTCGTACAATTTTGTACGCTTTGCTCATCACCCTATGATGGTTGGGGTTAGGGGTGGGGTTGGGTGCCACGCCTCCTTTTTAAAATCGGACATTTTCGTACAACTGAACTCGTACGAATTAGCCACTAAACTGACAAAACGTAAAATAATTATGTTTCCTCTTGAGATCAGGCTGGTTTTAAACAATTGATAGGGTTATTTAGAATAATGCTAGCACCCTTTAACATGTTGCTAGCTATCTTTAAGTTTTAGCAAGTTGTTAGCATGGTTATAAATGTTAGTTTAAACATGTTTCTAGGATGTTTGCAATGTTTCAGCAAATTGCTAGGTTTATTAGCATAATGCTAACATGTTTAAACAGATTGACAACTTGCTGACTTGTGGCAAGTTATTTATATGCTTAATCATGTTTTACCATACTGCTAGTGTGTTTTTGATGTTTCAAAGTCGCTAGCATGTTTCAATAAGATACTAGCATGTTTATGAGGCTTCACCAAGTTGTCAGTGTATATGATTTAACATGTTTCTAGATGTTTTTAGCATGTTTAATGTTCACATTGTTAGCTTTTTTTTCACATTTACTATATTTTTCATATAAATTATATTTAAAAGGTGTTGCAGTGGGTAGCATGATCGCCTCACAGGAAGAAGGTTGCTGGTTCGAGCCTCGACTGGGTCAGTTGGCATTTCTGTGTGGAGTTTGCATGTTCTCCCCGTGTTCGCGTGGGTTTCTTCCGGGTGCTCCGGTTTCCCCCACAAGTCCAAAGACATGCGCTATAGGTGAATTAGGTAAGCTAAATTGTTCGTCGTGTATGGATGTTTCCCAGTGATGGGTTGCATCCGCTGCCTGAAACATATGCTGGATAAGTTGGCGGTTCATTCCACTGTGGCAACCCCAGATTAATGAAGGTACTAAGCCGAAAAGAAAATGAATGAATGGAAAACTATATATATATTTGAACATTTCTGGTTGTCAAACATGAATAAAACATTGATTTGACTACCTCTCATGTGAATTTAAGATGTAGTTTTGAGAAGAGATCCAACACAGATCATTTGCAGATACTCTTTGGTTTCATAATTTCCTTCTAATGAAAGATAAATCCCTTTCAGGGTCAGTTTACATATGACAGCATCAATGGATATGCATAGCACAACGTATCTCATTATTTACAGTGTTAACCAAGTTCAAAATAAAAAGTCAAGCAGCATATTTATGCTCCCTTCCAATGAAAACTATAATTCAGCGCTGACAAGTTAGCTGTTTAAGTCAAATATAGGATCTGGGTTTCCTCTGGGACTGAGGTGGGGTAGGGGTAATCAGGAAGGCCAAAGACTGTGGTCTGGGGGAAGGGGTTTGTTTGGGGTAATTATATGCTCCTTCACTGCGGCAGATGGTTCAGAAGGAGGACTGAGAGGAAGATTGATGTTAGGAACAAAGACTAGACACAAGAAACGACACGACTAGAAATCAAAAAGATTGTTTTTTTTTGCTTGCTTTCTGCCTCTCTTTCTCTTACTCTATTTACTTGAATTTAAATAAAAAAGCATGCTATTATATGAATGGTGAGTCTGGTGAATAGATAGTGTCTTGTGTTATTTTGAAATGATTGTTCGTTGCTCTTTGAGGCTTTAATGTAAATTATAGAGGTTTTAAAGTCAAAGTCTCTCTCTGTCTCTCTCTGACTATACTAAAATGTGTTTAGATCTACATTTAAGATGAAAATGTTTGAATAGTTTAACAATATTTGTTTAAAAGTAAAACTAAGGTTACCTTTTAGGTAAATTAATTACAGTCACTTATAATATACTTGCCTTAAATACTCTAGATAAGCAACAGTTCTGTATAAATTAGTTCAGAGAAGCAGAGTAGTCGGCGCCAGTGGTGTAGTGGTTGGTGCGTCAACACTTGCACTCTGGTGCTTGCGGCGACCTGAGTTTGATTCCGCCTCATGGTCCGATGCTGATCCTTCCTCTCACTCTCTGCTCCCCATGCTTTCCTGTCAATTCTCTCTACTTTCCTATCCAATAAAGGTGAAATCCCCGAAAAAAAGAGAAGCAGAGTAATATTTTTTTTTTATGCTCCGGTTTCCCCCACAGTCCAAAGACATGTGGTATAGGTGAACTGAATAAAGTAAATTGGCCGTAGTGTATGTGTGTGAATGCAAGAGTGTATTCCCAGTGCTGGGTTGCGACTGGAAGGGCATCCACTGTGTAAAACATATGCTGGATAAGTTGGCGGTTCATTCCACTGTGGCGACCCTTGAGTAATAAAGGAACTAAGCCGAAAAGAAAATGAATGAATTAATTATTTTTATATATATTATTTATTTTATTATATTTTTTCAGATACTAAAGAAGGTTTCATTTGTCTGACAATTGCCCATGCTTAAGAAACAATTAAATGTTTAAGAAATGATAATAGTTTTAATAACTCATTTCTAATAACTGATTTATTTTATCTTAGCCATGATGACAGTAAATAATATTTGACTAGATATTTTTCAAGACACTTCTATACAGCTTAAAGTGACATTTAAAGGCTTAACTAGGTTAATTAGGTTAACTAGGCAGGTTAGGGTAATTAGGCAAGTTATTGTATAATGATGGTTTGTTCTGTAGACTATCGAAAAAAAAAAATAGCTTAAAGGGGCTAATCATTTTGACCTTAAAATTGATTTCAAAAAATTTAAAACTGCTTTTATTCTAGCCGAAATAAAACAAATAAGACTTTCTCCAGAAGAAAAAATATTATCAGACATACTGTGAAAATTTCCTTGCTCTGTTAAACATCATTTAGGAAATATTTAAAAAAGAAAAAAAATTCAAAGGGGGCTAATAATTCTGACTTCAACTGTATATATTTTTTAATTTATGTGTTAATGTTCTTCATAACAACACTACAGTAGTAGGTCTTGTTTTACTCACATTTAAAGAATTAAGAGTTTGCTTTCTATTATGCTTTAAGATTTATGTGGATTTTTAGTATTTAGTCAAGTAATTAATCTACTACTGATTGAGTAACTAAGTTCCTTTTCTAAAAAAGTGATGTAAATACAAGTTAATGATGTAATTATTCATTTATTCATTCATTTTCTTTTCGGCTAATCCCTTTATTAATCAGGGGTCGCCACAGTGGAATGAACCACCAACTTATCCAGCATATGTTTTACGCAGCAGATGCCCTTCCAGCTGCAACCCAGTACTGGGAAACACCCATACACACTCATTCACACACATAAACTACGGACAATAGCTTACCCAATTCACCTATAGCTCATGTCTTTGGACTGTGGGGGAAAACAGAGCACCGGAAGGAAACCCCTGTGAATACGGGGAAAACTTGCAAACTCCACACAGAAATGCCAACTGGCCTAGCCGGGACTCGAACTAGTGACCTTCTTGCTGTGAGGCGACTGTGCTAACCACCGCGCCACCGTGACCCCATTCAGTTTATTAGTAATCATATTTTTATTTCATTTATATTTCACAGACAATGTGGCGTTATATTTATTATTTTAGATAATTATTTGTTCACATTGTAAAAATCATGTTTATGTAGTTGAAAATTATTTAAAAACTTTCTGCTTAATTAAATGTCTTGCCACTAATTTTAAACGACATCATATTTACTAGCAAAAAATAAAAGTCTGAAAATGTTTACGTTACTACATTCAATCATTTTCTTTTCAGCTTAGTCCCTTTATTAATCAGGGGTCGCCACAGCGAAATGAACCGCCAACTTATCCAGCATATGTTTTACGCAGCGGATGCCCTTCCAGCTGCAACCCATCACTGAGAAACACCCATACACTTTTGCATTCACACACACTACGGCCAAATTTGTTTATCCAATTCACCTATAGCTCATGTCTTTGGACTTCTGGGGGAAACCGGAGCACCCAGAGGAAAATCACACCAACATGGGGAGAACATGCAAACTCCACATAGAAATGGCAATTGACCCAGGGCTTGAACCAGCGACCTTCTTGCTGTGAGACGATCATTCTACCCACTGCACCACCGTGCTGCCTACTTTTCTACAGTGTATGTTAAAACAAATGGCCACAAATAAATGGCCGTCAGTAAAACTCCAGTTATAAATGACATCTCCCAGTGATGGGGCATCACGGTGGCACAGTGGGTAGCATGATAACCTCACAGCAGGAAGGTCGCTGGTTTGAGCCTCAGCTGGGCCAGCTGCTCCGGTTTCCCCCACAGTCCAAAGACATGCAATATGGGTGAACTGGGTAGGCTAAATTGTCCATAGTGTATGAGTGTGAATGAGTTTGTATGGATGTTTCCTAGTACTGGGTTGCAGCTGAAAGGGCATCCGCTGCGTAAAACATAAGCTGGATAAGTTGGCGGTTCATTCCGCTGTGGTGACCCCTGATAAATAAAGGGACTAAGCCGAAAAGAAAATGAATGAATGAATAAATCTCCCAGTGATATTAAAGTGTGTCGTCTCATATCTCTGATGGAGATTTACTAAAGGTCATGCTTTTTTTGGGATGTCATTGGCCTCTGCACTTTCTGGTTCAGTTTGGGCCATTAATCTGAGCCTGGCCAGGTTAAACCCATTAGACCAGCAGACAATCTGCACCATCTGCACTGAGCTCAGAGAGAATAAAGCCAATGAAGAAGACTGAGGGACTCTGGCCAATCAGTGTGTGTGTGTGTGTGAGTGTGTGTGTGTGTCTGTGTATCTGCTTATATGTTTGTGTGTCGTGTTTGTTTGTGTTTCTGTGTGTGTATATGTGTGTGTGTGTGTGTGTGTGTGTCTATGTTTGTGTCTGTGTATGCATGTGTGTGTCTGCAGTGTGTGTGTGCGTGTGTGTACAGTATGTGCATGTGTTTGTTTATGTGTGTATGTGCGCATGAGTGTGTGTTTATGTCTTTGTGTCTGTGTGTGTATGTGTGCCAAGTGTGTATGTTTGTTTTTGTCTTTGTGTGAGTGTCTGTGTGTGTGTGTGTTTATGCATGTGTTTGTGGGTATGTGAGAATGTGTGTGTGTATCCGCTTATATGTTTGTCTGTCTCTGTGTGTTTGCTCATGGGTGTGTGCGTCTGTGTTTGTGTCTTTGTGTGTGTGATTATGCATCTGTATGTGTGTGTGTCTGTCTGTATGTGTGTTTTTGTGTGTGTCTGTGTTTTGTGTATATGTACACGTTGTGTGTCTGTGTGTGTGTGTGTGTGTGTGTGTGTGTGTGTCTGTGTTTTGTGTATATGTACATGTGTGTCTCTGTGTCCGTGTATGCATGTACGTGTATGCCTGTTTGTGTGTGTGTGTGTATGCGCTTATGTGTGTGCGTGTGTTCGACTTCGTGAGTGTCTGTGCATCCACTTGTGTGTATGTGTGTGTGTCAGCGCGTGTCTTTGACTTTGTGTGTGTGTGTGTGTGTGTGTGTATACGTGTTTTTGTGACATATCAGGACACAAATCTGTATAATGACATAGGTATGACACAGGTATTACAAAAAGCAGGTGAAATATGAGGACATTGGTGACGTCCTCACTTCTCAAAAAGCTTCTAAATCACACAGGATGGGTTTTTTTTCAGAGAGTAAAGCTGTACACTGTCTCCTGTGATGGTTGGGTTTAGGGGTAAGGTGGGGTGAGGGCAATATACTGTAATATACGGTTTGATCTGTATAAAATGAACGTGTGTGTGTGTGTGTGTGTGTGTGTGTGTGTGTGTGTGTGTGTGTGTGTGTGTGTGTGTGTGTGTGTGTACAAGCATGATATAAGCACTCAAAGCAGTAGATTCACTCACTCCTGGCAAACAGCCACACACACACACACAAACACACACACATTGTCCGAAAGAAACGGCTGAATGGAAATGAGCATTTTTGGGGCTTTGGGTAACACACCTGCCCTTTTAAAAAGCTGGAGCAGCTGGGTTAGCACCGCGATGCTTATCCAAATGCTAAGCTGATATCAACAACAGGCCACCTGCAGTCAGACGTTAGCCGCGTGCACTTTTTAATCTAGGCCTGTGTGAATGAAGACACTGCGGCAGGTGCTTCATCTATTCAAGCCATGAGGGTTTTCAAACACATCCAGAGCTTATTTACTGAACAGTATATTGGGTTTAATGAGAGTTATGTGTAACAAATCATCCATATTTCCGAAAAACTTGTTGAATGTGGAGCTGATTAACTTTAATTGCCTTCATGAAAGCTGCTAGCGATTAGCATAACGATGTCCGTCACATAATCATGTTATCAATTCAATGAAACCGGTATTTTTGGTTTGATATAAAATAAAAAACGGTTTTCAAGCACTAAAACGATGTGTTTTTCACTAGAATGTGTCCTGTTAATTTTTTTCTGAGTAAAAAACAAATGATTTATGAAGCATGACCGTGATCTACAGAATTTAAGTACCGTTTATATACCAAAACACCTTCAGGCATTTTATACATCACAATGTGGCTCCAAAATGACTAAATAATACATATAATCTATGGGCGGCACAGCAAGAAGGTTCGAGTCCCAGCTAGGCCAGTTGGCATTTCTGTGTGGAGCATCCCCGTGTTGGCGTGGGTTTCCTCCGGGTGCTCCGGTTTCCCCCACAAGTCCAAATATGCGCTGTAGGTGAATTGAATAAACTAAATTGGCCGTAGTGTATGTGTGTGTGTGTGTGTGTGTGTGTGTGTGTGTGTGTGTGTGTGTGTGTGTGTGCGTGTGTGAATGAGAGAGTGTATGGGTGTTTCCTATTACTGGGTTGCAGCTGGAGAGCATCCGCTGCGTAAAACATATGGCGGATTAGTTGGCGGTTCATTCCGCTGTGGCGAGCTCAATATACAGTAGAGTGAATGAAAAATGAATGAATGAAGTACCAATAGTTTTATAACAAAACATCTTGACATTTTATACATCACAATGTGGCTCCAAAAACACTAAATAAATATAATTTCTCTGTCATGTTTAAATGTAAAAGATTAAGGGTTTGTGTTTGTGTGTAGTTCTGCTTTGTGTCGCGTTTTGGGGATCAAATGTCCAGACAAAGTATAACAATACCTGTCATGACTTTGTGGTCCCCGTGAGGAAAACGGTTCATAATTTTTTTTAAATAAAGTTAAACATGCAAAATGGCACCATGTTTCCAATGATGGTTGGGGTAAACAGAATATACAATCTGTACAGTATAATAATCCATGAGAAGACCTCATAAAACATGAAAATCCAACTGTGTGTGTGTGTGCGCGCGTGTGTGTACACTTGTTAGTCCCCACAAGCATAGGAATACCAGTAAATTATGACCTTGTGGGGACATTTTTGGACCCCATGAGGAAATGGCGCATAAATCAAACTGAATTAAGTGTTTTGAAAATGTAAAAATGCAGATTGTTTCCTGTGATTGTTGGGTTTATTAGAGAGGTCAATTGGGTAGAGGATAGATAATACAGTCGGTATTAAAATCCTTATGTGTATGGGAAGTCCCCATAAAAATAGCTGTAGCTACAAATGTGTGTGTGTGTTTAGAGAGAGAGAGAGAGAGAGAGAGAGAGACCTCAACTCAACTCTTTTATACAGTATGGTGTTAACCATGTGGACTAAGATTATAGGCCTCTCTGTATTTTAGTCTGTTGTCGCCATCTAGTTGTCATTATATGGCTTCAAGAGTAACAAAGAAGGCTTAACACTTAACAAAGAAACAATAAAATACTAATAATTTAGATCAAATCCAATCAGATGTCATAAATCAGGGAAACTTACCTGAGCTGCACACCTTCAGAATAATACAGTCGTTACACTTTTTATCTACTGTCTGTGTCTTTTATCTACTGTGTCTTTAAAATATACATTGTGATCTATAAAATGTTTGATATTTTGTCATTTTTGTCAAATCTTTTGTAAAAGCAGTTGTCCTTATGTACGCAAGAATGTATTACATTCTATCTATCTATCTATCTATCTATCTATGACTGAGAAAAACTGTAATGTGATGTAAACAGAAGCGCTAGTGTGGTATTACAACACTAGTGGGCGGTAAAAACCTCGCACTGTTCACGCGTGCCGTGCAGTCACGAACAACCTCTCGAGACGTAAACAACGCGCGCGGGCGCAGGGAATTATGGGATATCTTCCCTCGGCGGCGCGGTGCCGCCATGTCTCCAGAAGATAAACGGCGGCTAGTCGTTTTCTCCGCTGTGTTCTTCTCTCTCTTCTTTCTTTTACTCGTGTTGAGCTACATACCAGCTTATTTGTACATACTTTTTATCTGTGTCGTGTCTTGTGTCGTTTATTTTCACAAAGCGGAGGAGTTACAGCTCTTCGAGAGACTAGGCCTCAATCCACGCCGTGGCCTGAGTGTCCCGCCGGCTCTGCTGCGCTGGTTACCGGGCAGGACTTTGAGGGGAGTCCCGGCCGCCGGCAGAAACAAGATACGCAAAAGTGATGCTAGAAACTCTTTCGCGTCACCCAGCGATAGACAATTTGCGGGCGCGTATTATAGAAGAGAGCACGCGCTCAGCGAGTCGGTGTTCAGCCCTCGGGATATACTCATGGGAAGTTACCTCGCCAAGCCCGAAGAAAGCCCCTCCGCCGCGGTGAGGCCCGCCGGGGGATCGGGGGCTTTCATGCACCCCAGAGATCAGCTTCGGGAGAGACTCGCCCGACCCAATCATGCCGTTCACACCCCCAACAGAAGACTGTCATTCGGGTAAACACTAAAAGCTTTGTCTTGGCACTTTTTCTAAGCTCTCAACTTTTAAAAAGTGTACAGATCTTCCTGTCGTACACTGTAACAGTATAAGGCATTTTGGCGTCAATCAGCCTCACGTCTAGTTGTTCTTACATGTACGTTGTCCCACTTTTCCCTCCCATGATTTGAAAATGTGGGAGTTCCTGGAGCCGGTCAGGCGCACTGCTCCTCCTACAGCAGTCTGGACGCCCGACACCGCACGTGTAGGGTTGCATCAAGAGTCCCACATGGCATGAAAGTGCTTTTTCGACAGCTTTATGATCGCACTTGTGTCGCGTTTTGACTTATGACTGCTTATATTTTGAAAGCTCTACTTAAAGAATTGGTTTCTTTAGTGAAGTTATGACAGTTTTAAGACTTTGTCAGTATTGTTAAAGTAGTAATGTTTAGGTAATTATAAATACATTACTATTTCAGAAGTACTTTTGTGTACAAAGACTGTATTGCAATCCAAAACATCTTATATTCTATTATAGACATTGTAATTTCTTAAATGAAATATAATTAGTATATTACATTTTGTTAAACCTCTATAAGTCTAAAAATTGATTTTATTCATCAAAACAAATGTATTGTACAGTTATCTACTTTCCAACTTGTTTTTTAGCAAAAGTAACTTTTTACCTTGATTTATCGAAGACGCCCACTAAAATGCTGTTCAGTGTAATTTTGGTTTATAGAAAATTCTAAAAATTACAACTTAAGCACAAATTATTTGATGCCAATTAACTGCTTTTTTTGTCCCAATAAATAAATTGCTAACATTTTATTTTGCTGCATAATTGTTTTAGCAATTTCTTAACACATATGTTTTAATAGTTAAAAGCATAACAAAAATGTATAATGTTATGTAATATGCTTTTATGTATTTTAACACAAGTGCAGGGCAGAGTATGTTGGTTTCATTTTTTACATAAATGTATTCACAGAATGACATTGGAACGTTTTCACCCATATTTTGACATTTTCTTCACAGTTTATTTGAAGCCTTAAAGTAGAACTGTTGGTTACACCTTTGTTTTATTGATAATTAATTTATTTTAGACAGCAAAATGCAGATTTTTTTTCATTTTTATATATATGTGTATATGTATTTAAATATGTAAAGTCAGTCATATACATAGCATGGAAGATTTTGCTTTAGAGCAATTCTAGAGTTATGGATGTGACATTTGCAGTGTAAACTCAACATAAACGCACAGGAAAAAGTATATGTTAACATTATTTTGAAACATCTCTTTATATTTTCCAAAACGACTAACCACAGTGTTATAGGATCAGAAAAATATCAATCTGTAAGCATTTTTTATATTATAAATGAGAAAAATAAACATGCGTTAAGGATGTGACCAATGAAGTTAGCAAGTTGACAGTTTACAACATACTTTGTAGAAATTCTGGGAATTAACCTGCACAACCCCAAAGAAATAATGCTAATCAAAAGGATACTATAGGTCTCTCTATATAATAAATATTATTGATTTTATTTTGCATTCATGAGGAAAAAGCTTCGTTATGGATGTGACTAATGTGAAACTTGTGCGCTTGTGTGACTTTAACAGACATTTTTAAGAATTTCAACAGTACTGTAAAATACAGGAATACACAAAGTTTGAAAGGTTTTCGCTATTTTGGTGACAACTTAATTATTTTTATGGCAAGCTTGACATTGGCATGGAATTGCTTTCTTTCAAAAAACAAAACAAAAAAAATGAACCTGTTAATGTCTCAATGTAATCAGGGACCCTGCAGGCACTGCGAGCCGGTTCACCATCACTCCCCAGAGACATTACCCCCTTCAACAGACTGGCACATCTCCCATTGGAGTCATGCCACCTGCAAAATGGGATGGGTACCGTAAGAAGAATATCCTCACCCAGCGCAATTCACCTACTGTTCACAGTCCAGTCACGGTGAAGATCGCCAGACCAGACTCCACTCGGTCATCATTGTGAGTCACTTCAAAGTCTCTAGTGGATTTGATGCACTGGCATTAAAATTGGTTTTGCCTGTAGCTTAATTAAGAAATCTATTTGGGATTAATAATCTCCTTAAACCCTAACCGTAGTTTATATGATTACTGCATGGGTTGATATATAAATGCTATATTTTATTTCTAGCTTTAATCACCTGAACTCCCCTGGGGCTGTCACATCTCCTGGGATTGGAGCACAGACTGACCCCTGCTCCAGAGAGGCTGTCCTGAGCGTGCTCAGAGAGAGCAGGAAGAGAGAGGTTGATGAGGAGGACAAGAGTGCGTCCTCTGGGCAGAAGAGCAAAAGGAGGTATGAGGTGGACAGAAAGTGACCAAATGGAAGTCAGTTTAATTCCATTTTCCATTCAATCTATTTAGAGTCAAACTTCTAGCTTGTCATGTTGAACGTATCTAGAAAATTGCAGTTGGTTTTTAAACGTCACCAAATTATCTTTGTTTCATTAGGCGACATGACAGCAGTGGAAGTTCTCAGTCGGCGTTTGAGCCACTTCTTGCAAATGGAGCTCCGTCTCAGCTTGTGCCAAAGTAGGTGACCCTTTCTTCCAATTAAATCTGCTATTTTCAATGTTGTCACATGTTAGGTCAGTAGGCCCATAGTAGGTGAGCGTATTTAACCACATGATTTTTTTATGCTAATAAAACCACCTAATTGAATGGCTTTTTCTATGTGGTTAGGTGGTGTTGGGTCTTATTTACACCTGTATTTAGCATGCACCTACCACTTGTGATCTTAATACCAGGTTTTACAGAGTCATTGAGATTCATTATCTCTTATCCTTTACTTCTCAGACCTGGCAGTCTGAAGAGAGGGATGAACTCTTCTCTCATTGAAGAGTCCATCTTGAAGCGGTCTCGCACCTCCTCTGTCAGCTCTATAAGCGGTGCTCCTGTTCCCAGCGGTGTACCTGGATCTGTCCGAAATCCCATTCGCAGTTCCTACAGCTCCTCACAGGGTTATCCACAGGTATCCACTTTTATCCTTATAAGAAAACTATAAAAAGTTTGTGATGTAAATTTGAGAAAATGTAACAAGAAATATTGTAATTGTCAATTTAAGAACATATTGATGTTGTTTTGCATTCATTCACTCAGTTCTCTCGATTTTGTATTTCCAGAGACGAGCAGCATCCAGTCTCAGTCTTTCTCCCTTCACAAGCCCAGGAGGATCTCGGTGTCAGACTCCAGAGCGAGCTGCAAAAAAAGCAAGGTATCTGTCTTTAGATTTATAATATTATTCAAAAAGTTTGGCTTTACACTAACCATTTTCACATATTTTAGAAATGTCCTAATATTAGAAGTTTTTGGAAAGGCATACATAGCATTTTAGAAAATATCTTGATTTCAGCTTTGAGGTACTTTATTTGGGTATTCTGTCAATTGATTTCGTAGAAAGAAATCCAATATATGTATAGAGTCATCCTTGCTTCAAGTAAAAAAAGCCATTACTAGATGCTGGTATAAACCTAATCCACCACAAATGCAAGCTTAAAATATATTCATTATAGAGAAAATTACATGTGGTGTGCATAACCAAAAAGACTTGTTGACTAGTGGTTTAAATGGATTGAGTACATTACTCCCATTCAACCTAATGTATTTTTTCTATAGAATTCTAAGATTTATTTTCTGTTAATATTGTGTGTGTCTCTATGTTGTTCTGGCACTGTCATGAAGAAATTTGTGTTTCCTCTTTGATCCCTGAATGGGGAATTTGAACTGTAAAAGTGACATGTCTACTGATGCTGTGAATTGTATCTTTCTGCAAAAAAAGTTTGGCGTTGATATAAAATGTGAACCCATAACTACTGTAATTATTAAATTGTTAAACTCTGTAGGGAGGAAGATGCTACCTCACCAAGTTCAACATCATTTGCTAAAATGGATAAGGTGGCAGCTGATCCTGACCCTTCTCCTATAACAAGTAAGAGAGAAAATTGAACAAGTCTATAATATTATATAATAGTATAATTAAATGTTTTTTTCTCTATAATACTTCAAAGGTTTAATTTTTTTTGTTTTTGTTTATGCTAGCTAAACTTACCCCAAAATCTGAGCCACCTGTTGCGACATCGACGTCAGACTCTGGAAGCAGCGGTGGCAAACGTAAACGCAAAATCCAGCTGGTCACCACAAACAGAGGAGATCAGATTTCTTTGGTAAATATCAAAGCTGCTTTAGATTAACATTCATGCCACTTTTGCATTATGGTTATTTATCAGTGTAATTGTGTCTGCAGCCACCACCTCCTGAAGTTGGGTATACGATCACAGTGAAAGATCTAGATATGGAAAAGAAAGCCGCTCTCAGCAAGATACAGAAAGTCCTGCAGGAGCCTGGTAAGATCTTTTGAGTCCAGTTTGAATGGTTAGTTGCAACAAAATGAAATGCTTGCAGCTAAATCCATTAATATTTTTTTTCAGAACCAGAGATTTTTCCTCCAGCATCTGAAGCTGCTCCTGCCCCAGTATCAGCTCCCGCTTTATCCCTGTTCTCTCAACCAGCTCCAACCTCCACATCTGGCACGGCACCTGCTGTGAGCGCTGTTCCCTCTCTGCTTTCTTTCTCCACACCTAAGCCTGAGACCACACCAGCTATTACTACAACTCCTGCTCCAACTATTGACCTCACCATCACTGCGTCCAGCACGGCCAGTACTGCACCTCTAACCCTCATCTCATCCCCCGCCATCACTACTGCATTGCTGACAGCTGCCACAAGTATTCCAACTGCACCAGCTTCAAGCATTTCAAACCCCCTGCTGGAGTCTCTGAAAAACATGAAGAATAATCCTCTTCTCAGTGCTCCGACTCTGATGGGCACAACCACTGCAGGTATTTATCGCACTTTGTTTTTACAGTAAAATATATTAACTACAGTTTAAAATTACAGCGGTATGCTTAAGTAAATTACAATTATTGACATTTCCAAAGTCAGATGTTTTGAATCTTACCAAAATGACTAACTGTACCACTTTTTTGGGACAATTTCATAAGGGTACCTAAAGGAGGAATGACTTTCAATAAATCACAAAAAGACCCGATATGTGAAGGCCCCTATGGCTTTTGACCTCACATGAGAATAACGTCAATCACTACTTTCAGTGTACACTACTTTGATTGCAACATTTTTTTGCCTACTCCAACCCTACCAAGTAAAGGGTACATTTGACAGTGGAAGGACGAGACTGATAAGGGTTGCCTTTACTGAACAGTACAGAATAGTGCTGTCTGAAATGGGCAAAAGAAACCTATCACGATTTCTTGAACAATATTGCGATTCTGAAACATATTTCCAAAGGAAAATAATTAAATCTTTATCAAAGACTGTAACATGTGTTAACTTAAACAGACATAAGGCAAAAAAAAAAAAAAAAATCACCTAGTAAAGGTGTAACAAATTGCCTCTAGAACAGACATATGGCATAACAAATAAATAGACTACTGTGCGTGTGCACGCTGTCAAACATAAGGCTCTGATGTTCTGTTTGACCACATGTCAGAAGTAGTTGCGTGTACTTTTCTACGTGTCCACCGTTTTCTTTTTTTTGCCATGCATAGATCATAGACCTCTTTATGATGCTGCAGTGAAATAGGCCGTTCACATATTGCATCTATTGCACGCACAAGTATGTTATTTCCAGTGGAGGCGCCTGGCTTGCGCACGTATTGGGAGTGACTAGAAATGCAACGATTAACTGGTTTCCCTATTAACCGCGCTTTAATTAATCACAGTTAATTAATCGTAAAGGCTTTTGCGAAACTGCAGCGACAAAAAGTTATACGCCAACTGTGCACTAATTTAAATTTCTGAGCTTGTGCACCGAGACTGATAACCACGGACACTAGATTAACTAAGGCAAGTTGCGCACACAACGCAAATCACTCACCCTTTCCAGGCGCACCTAGTTGAGATGACAGGGAGCTTTTGTGACAGCGGGAAATGCAAACGGCTGAAGTTTGAGGAAGACTCAATGAAAAGTACACAGGTTTGCAAACCCACCTAAACTTACAAATAATGGCACCAATAAGAGCAATCATGAGGTGAATGTTGACCTGCCAGCCGAGATCAGTCGAGTGTTTTCAGAGAGTGTACTGAAAGACTCAGAGTGGATCAGCTGTTTAATGGCCTGAATCTTGATGCATTGCATTCAATGCGTTTGCATTTGCGTTTGGCGCAAATGACTGCTAAATGTAAAATCTAACACCGTATACATCATCGCCAAAGAAGCTCAACTTTACTAAGTTTAAACTGAAACTGCGGCTCATGACAAAGAACGGTATTGCATTGGTGGTCATCGTGAAAATCCTGCTCTGCCCACTCATATATTGGGCCGCCTGACTCGCCTGGATTTTTCCACAAACACAGAAAAATGTAAATCAGTGCAAAACGAGACTGAGCATTTAAAATGACACAAACCGAAACCAAAACGTTTTGGTTCCACAAAACCAAGAGTGGTAGAAGTGAGACTTTTCTTACTTTTGTCCGTTCTTTCTTGAGATGCATATTGTTTTTCTATTTAGTTACTGAAAGTTAATTTTAAGACCTGCATTAGACAAATACTATTTTTTATTTATTCTTATTTTTATTTATTCATTCATTGTTCTGTCATATATTTTTATTGTTAAATTATTACTTATGTTTAAATGTAAAAAAAAATCTTATTTTTAAGTACAAAGAGAGAAATGGACTATTGTTTGTTTTTTATTATTATTCTCTGCTGTATTAATTGCTTACTGAGCAGCAATACATAACACTTAAAAATATAAGGAGTTTTCATGTAATTTTCTGAACTAGTAGTGTTTTGATATCAATGAATGCATAATAATCATGATAACCATGAAACCGTGATTATTCCTCAGACTATGATCGTACAACCAAAAATATAATTGTTGCATCAACTAGGAGTGACGCGTGCGAGTATTCTTTGCTCACTCAGTTGAAAACATCTATACTTTCAGAATGCTGCAAGCGCACCGTGAGTCACGTAACAAGAACTGACCGATCAGCCAAAATTACAGGGAACTCTTACATGAAAGCACTTCACGTAAACGCCTTAATTATATTATTGTCTATTAAGGCAAATGACTAGATTACAGATGTCCATGTAAGCATAGTCAGTAGTGTCCAGGGACGAATCTAAAAAAAAAAATATATTCATGGGGTGGCAAGGGGGTGGCATTAAAATTATGAGGGGTGGCAACACTAAAGCAAGCATCCTTGCATGGTTTTTGTGGATTCAAGAAACGCTATTCTTATTCAGTGTATACACTAGGGTGCACATTTTTACATTGTCCTAACTCTTAAAAAAATTAAATAAAGGCTGATGTGTGATTGACTTGAACCTTATATCTGGATTGCTGAGTTCTATGCAAATCTGTAGCGAGTTTAAGTCTATGCCAAATTTGATTAACAAAGCATGACAAACAATGCAGACTGCATATGGATACAACTTCTCAGTGAATCAAGTTTCCTTAAGTCAAAAACAAATAATACACAACATGCACTACACTGAACAATTTCAATTAGCTAACAAGGTAAGGCTAACAATAAATATAACTGATTCAAAAAACTTGCTATTTAGTTGTCATATAACTAGCAAGCAACTATCTCAGACAACACATAGATTTTTTTTTCCCTTATTTGGCATTCGTTTTTTAAGTATTAAAGTAATTCAGTACCTGAATTTGTTTCTCAACTTCAGCATATCAATGGACTGGACACGGCCAAATGCGTTGTTGTCACGTGACGTCAGTTATCAAAGGTTCGGACAATCTTGAAGATTCAAGCTACTGAACAATATACTTTTAAAAATAGTTTACAGTTAAGCTGTTAGTCATTATTATACACGAGGATATGATCTCGCTGCATTAAATGTCTTTGATTCACTAAAACGAAGCAGTTCATAAGAGTTGTTTGTTCAGACTACTGACACCATTTATCAAAGGTTCGGACAATCTTGAAGATGCAAGCTACTGAACAACATACTTTTGAAAATAGTTTACAGTTAAACTGTCAGTCATTAATATACACAAAGATATCAAAATAAGTGCTTCGGTATGTTAAAAAAGCCGGATTGAGTCATCTGTGTGTGATGATCTCGCTAGTTGCACTAATGTCTTTGATTCACTAAAACAAAGCAGTTCAAAGGAGTCATTTGTTCGGACTATGCTTCAATAGAAAGACGAGATTTTGTTCTATTATTTATGGGTATTAGTGTGGAATAAAGAGCAACAACGGAAATACAGATGAACAAACCCCGGAGGGTGGTTTAATTAAACAAAGGTAAGATGTAAACAAACTGATAATTAAAGGTTCGCGAAGTTTCGGTGGTGCGTTGTGCTCACTCTCAGTGTGGATGTGTTCAAGTGCAGAGTTCATGAACTATAATCTGTAGGAGACAGTGGTTAGTGGCCTGCTGAAGGCGCTTGATCACCCGAAGGGATTGCTCGGTTTCTTACTACCTCTTCCAGGTGTCCGTCCTTGCTTTTTTTGGGCAACGCTAATAAATGATTGGGACGCTCGTCACACTATACGCTATTTTTGTCATCAAAATCGAGAGTCGCTGCTGTAAATCGGTTGAGGAAACGCTTTTATTTTTAGAACACAAGGACACTAGTGCTGGGGTGGCAAATGGGGTATAGATCCGCCCCTGGTAGTGTCTTCGAAGAAAATGAAAGATCTAGAAGGGCATCCTGCTGATTTAATTCAGAAGGGCACTATTTTGTCAGATGGCTCACCGGTCAGGTATACATCCGCGCTAGTATATCAAGGTGAAAGTCATCATAGCTTGCGTAGAATAGACCCAGCTCCCAACCCAACTTTGAGAATAGGTTAACGGCGATATTTTTTTTTTTTTTTTTTATCGCGCGATGAGAGTCTCGCGTTAACGCAGCACGTTAACGCCGATAACGGCCCAGCACTAGAATATGTACACATTTTGGTAGACTTATTACCTCAGACAAACACCGAACACCCAAACATGGTTGATGGTCGCCGAGCAACAACAAAGGAGCGCAAGCACTGAGTGCGTTGAATGTTGAAGGAAGTGACACTCGCGATATGTGACTGACAGTCTTACACATTAACTGATTCTGCGATACAGCAGCCTTTATCCAAAGTAATCCCACAACACAGATGTTGACTTTTTTTGGCACCAAGTGTGCTGAACTTTAGGATGCATTAGTCACATTTGCTGCTAAATTAAAGTGGTTTTAAAAAAAGAAAAAAATAATCCCAAATTTTTTAAAGATTGTTTCGAACAGTATTTTATATAATTACTTAAAATGGATAATACTTGGTCTCTACTTTATCTAAAAGAGAAACTGTTTGCTGATACTTGATCATGTTTGTTCTTCTGTATTCAGCTCCAGCAGTGCCTGTATCCAGTCTTTCTGCACCTGCTGTCTCCATAATCCCAAGCAGTGGAGTTGTCAAGTCTGAATCAGGTCCCACTGCTCTGCAATCCTCATTCTCTGCCCCATCATCCATATCAACACCTGCTTCCAAACCAGCCAACTCTATGCCCTCTGCCTTCGCTCAGATCCTAGCCCAACCTCTTCAACCCCCGTCAACCATCCCATCGCTGGGTGGAGGCGGCAGCCTGTTCAGTTTGATCAAACCTGTGGCCACACCTGCATCTGAGCCTCCTAAGTCTACAGTTGCTGCACCTACAAACACGATTGCATCAGTCAACAGCATTAGCAACCCTCTCTCATCTGGGTTTAAGCCCATTTTCAGTGCAGCAAGCACCACCCCTGCTTCAGCACCCGAGGTCAAACCCACCCAGCCCACCTTCAAGCCTTTATTTGGCAGCACCACAATCAGTGGCATTAGTGCATTCGGGCAGACCACCACACCGACAACATCAACCCCTGCTGCTCCGGTCTCACAGAGCAGTGCGATGTTATTTGGTGGATTAACCAGTACCCAGCCAACAACAGTGCCCTCTTCTGCGGCCCCGCCCACACAGACTCCCTCCCAGTCTCTGTTTGGAAAATGGTCCACACCAACCACATCTGCTCCTGCCACAAACTCCACGTTCCAGTTTGGAGCCACATCAACTACTACGGCAACACCTGCGCTGAACACCAACACTGCTAGCGTTGGCAGCGCTAACTCCGCTTTTCAGTTTGGTGCAGCAAAACCAGCTGCCGCCCCAAAGGCCCAAAACGCGTTCACATTTGGCCAGCAGTCCACGAACCAGAACTCCACAACAACTCCATTTGGTGGATTCGGTGTGACAAGCAATGCCACCACATCCTCAGAAGCGCCCACAACGCAAACCACGTTTGGAAGCTCGACTTTCACCACGTCATCCACTTTCCCAGGATCCACACCACAGCCCCCCGCTGCTCCAAAGCCTTTCGCATTTGGAGCCGCCGGCGCAAGCAGCGGTGCAGCACCGTTCACATTTGGCGCCGCTGCCAGCACATCAGCACCTGCATTTGGGACTAATAGTCAGCCTACATTTGGTGGAGCATCGTCCGGCTTTTCTTTCGGAAACACCACCACACCTTCTGCAACACCTGTCTTTGGGGCAACCACACAGACTGCGGCCCCTGCACCTGCCCCAGCACCTACATTCAGCTTTGGAGGGGCACCAACAGCCAATCAGAACACTGCACCAAGTACTCCGGCTCCTCCTGCCTCTGGAGGGTTTAACTTTGGGGCGTCACTTTCATCAACACCGTTTGGAAGCCCTGCGCCTGCAGCTCAACCCCAAGGGTTTTCCTTTGGAGCCAATAACACTGACAGCAAGCCTGCTTTTGGTAAGTCCTTTTTGTTGATAAGTCAAGAGGTCGTATTTCACATTGATCAGTTGTGGTTATCACTTTATCTTTTCACTCTAAGAATTTTTTGACTGGTTTCTTTGGTTGAATTGTGTTCCTGACACCACTTGAAGAAATTAGAGTTTTTTTGTTTTAATGATAAGCTATTAGGCATGGGCCGGTATAAGATTCTGACGGTATGATAACTTGGATAAAAATATCACGGTATTGTGATTACTGCTCTAAAATATATATTTTTTTGAATGTCTGGGTAAAAAACAAAAACTTTTTTTCCCCTTTTTAATTTTTTGAAAGATTTATAATATTTTAGAACAGTAAACACATTCACTTCTGACTTCTGCTGTGAAACACAGATTTCTTTACAATTTAAAACGGCATCTTTGAATATTTTATCTGCTAAAGATACTGTTGTCCTATTAAAAATGTAAATAAAAAATCTTACACATACCTTAGTAACGGTATTACAGAAAATTTTGGCGGTTTTAAAACCCTGACTTTTCCAAACCACGGTATACCTTGAAAACGGTTATCGTCCCATGCCTATAAGCTATAGACCTACGGTTAACTATAATAAATTAGCAGATTTTACTTGCTTTATACCCGTTTGTGGAAAGTGCACTGAAAAATGCTGGAAACCTGTAAAGATTGACTTTCATAGTATTTGTTTTTCCTACTGAAGTCAATCGTTACAGGTTACAAGCATTATTCAGTAAATCTCATTTTGTGCTGGAGAACAAAACACTCAAACTGGAATGGCACAAGTAAAATGTGAGTAAATGATGACACAGTTAAATTTTTCCGGTGAAATATCCCCTTAAGCCCCCTACAAACTGATTGTCGTTTATGTATTTTTCCTCAATCTTTCAAAGCACTAGGTTTTACCAAATTGTCAACCAGAAGCATTTAATTATTTCAAACCCAATTTATGTAAAATGTCAAATTATTTAACCCCATGTCATAATGAAGTATTTGAGTGTTAAGCTTTTTGATGACACATTTTGTAATCTGGTAACGTGTGATAAGTTAACAACATTGATATTCAGGTTTTGTCTGCTCTTGTTATGTAGTGTAACACCTGCAGTTTCTGCACCCGCTCTCTTTGATCTTGATCATCGAGTGTCGTTTTCCCCCCTTATGTACATGCTTGACTCATCTGCTACCTGTATTGTCAGATTTTGTCAAGCATGCTAGAACTTGTATGCTGTAAATTTTCAAAACTACCAGTGATGACTTTGCAGTGCTTTTCTACCTGTTCTTAACTGTATTTGCACTAATATCCTCCTTTATCATCACACCAGGCATGAATAAAAATATTTTATTGTTCTAGAGAAGCCTTAGCCTATATAATGGAGTTAAAATTGCCATGTGACAAGTTGTCCAATGTGAGAGATGAGTATTTGTGTAGGGCATCATTTCCCACATTCTGCTAAACTCACTTTAAATTTGTTTAGGTTTAAAATCTTTTATAATTGTTTATATCGAAGGCTACTGTAACTTATATTTTTCTATACTTCAGTTTTTAAATAATCGATCTTTTAGTTTCTTTTGATCTTTGTTAGTTTTTGGCTCTGCATAGAAGATTTGAGGAATGAGGGGAACTAATAGTACTGTTTATTAAAATATAAAGTTTCTAAGCTTTTTATTTCATTAATTTGGGGCTATTGGTAGCCTATTTTGCTACCAGAAAATGCATCTTGGTCATTTTTTTTCTCGTTGTTTGAAAAACTATTATGACCAATAATAAAAAGTGTATGTATTTGGATATGTTTATATAACTTGTATATCAATAGTTTTGTAGTATAGAAATACTAAATTGAATGGAAAGTTGCGCCAGAACTGTTCTTATATTTTTTGCAGTATAATTGGTAATTGATAGTGGTGTAACGGATCACAAATCTCACAGTTCGGATCACACTACGGTTTTTGAGTCACGGATCGAACCATTTTTCAGATCAGCAAAAAAGGGAAGAAGACAAATGTAATTTGCTTTCCATTTACAGACAAATATTACTGCAAAAACCACTGGTTTTAACAAACATAACTTAGAACCTGTAATTTTAATACAAACTGATCTTTGCTACTGTTGCTGATAATGCTAAATATAGAATTCTAACATCTTGTACAGGATATCATATTTATTTTAAATTAATGATTCAACAATTCACACATAAAACTTCATGTTTCATTAAAGGTGGATCATTTTTGAAAATCTATTCAGTGACAATTTTGATGGTTGTTTGTCGCCACCCAATGGTTACACACTGTAATTGCTACAACCCCAGCTTCAAGTTCCATTAAATGGGGATTTTAATCTTAACCATAAACATCAGTGTTTATATCTGAACTATAAACTGTTTTCCCAGTACTTCTGTGTTATTTAATTGTTTGTAACTAACTGAAAATGTATAAAAACTGAATCTCTCTTGATCAAATGCAAATTTGAATGCAGCGCTTTAAAGGATTAGTAAACGTATGATAATCATTATCATTTATTGTTCACATTGTGCGGGTTTGAATTGAGATCATGATCTTTTAATGTTTAATTGTGCAGCTTTACACAATGCATTAATGCAGGCTAAACAAACAGTCACAGAAAACACCTTTAATACCCTAAAAAAAGCATTGATTCTGTCATTATATTTTACAGGGAAGCTAAAATGCTTTCATAAACTTGATTTAAATGACGCGGGAGGCGATCTTTCTGCAATTGTTCTAAATATAGGATTAACCTACAAGTTCAAAAAAAGTTATTAATCCATGGGTCACGTGTGGGTTCTGATGCATACGGATCAAGGATCAACCGTGATCCATTACACCACTAGTAATTGAATGGAATTAAATGTTTGAGGTATTTTATGATCTGTGCTGAAGGGATAGTTCACACACACAAAAAAATGTATGTATTCTCTCAAGTGGTTACTGTGGATTTTGACCTTTGTGAGTTTCTGTCTTCTGTTGAACACAAAGGATGATATTTTGAAGAAAGCTGAAAACCTGTAATCATTGACTTCTAAAGTAGTAAATACAAAAACTATGAATGTTAATGGTTACAGGTTTTTAGCTTTCTTCAAAATATCATCCTTTGTGTTTGGAGCAAGTAAAGCGAAAGTAAATGACAGAATATTTTTTTTTGTTGAACTATGCCTTTATTGAATTTATATGTTCATAATGTTTCCTGCTTGTGTGTCCCAGGAACATCGACTCCTGCTTTTGGCCAGGCGTCTGCAGGAATGTCCATGCCATTCGGCAGTCCTGGAACACCAGGATTTGGAGCAATGGGCGGCTTGGGTGCTTCACCATTTGGTAAGCTTACAGTCACACTTTATCATCATTTTTTTTATATTTCACCAGATGACTTGAATAGCCCTATTTGGAAATAATTAATTTTAAATTGATTAGGATGATTCTGTAGGAGAGTGAATCATTGGTGAAATGTAATAAACAAATTACAAACAGTGATTAATACAATTGAGCAAATATAAAAGTGAAATAAATGATGCCTTATCATTATCAGGGTAGTCAAATTGTATGCAGGTATAGATATTTAAAAAAATCAAATATAAAATAACAATGCAATGACTTTTTCAATAGTTTAATTTATGTACTCACTGGCCACTTTATTAGGTACACCTTACAAGTACCGGTTTGGACTTCCTTTTGCCTTCAGAACTGCCTTAATCCTTGGTGGCATAATTCAACAAGTTACTGGAAATATTCCTCAGATTTTGGTCCATATTGACATGATAACATCACACAGTTGCCGCAGATTTGTCAGCTGCACATGCATGGTGTGAATCTCCTGTTCCACCACATTCCAAAGGTGCTCTTTTGGATTAAGTTCTGGTGACTGTGGAGGCCATGTGAGTACAGTGAACTTATTTTCATGTTCAAGAAACCAGTCTGAGATGATTCGTGCTTTGACACGGCGCATTATCCTGCTGGAAGTAGCCGTCAGAAGACTGGTACACTTTCATAAAGGGATGGACATGGTCAGCAACAATACTCAGGTAGGCTGTGGCGTTGACACAATGCTCAATTGGGCCCAAAGTGTGCCAATAAAATATCCCCCACACAATTACACCAGCAGCCTGAACTGTTGATACAAGGCAGGATGGATCCATGCTTTCATGTTGTTGACACCAAATTCTGACCCTACAATTCTCTCACCCGGTGTGGTCTTCTGCTGCTGTAGCCCGTGTTGTGCGTTCAGAGATGACTATGACCACAGTTGCATGTCTACATGCCTAAACGCATTGTGTTGCTGTCATGTGATTGGCTGATTAGAAATATGCGTTAACAAGCAGGTGCACCTTTATAAAGGGGCCGGTGAGTGTATATATATTCCAACTCAACATTGCAGATCCTGTGATGTGACTATTGTGGATGCGTACATTGTGATATCGATGCTGAAACGATATATTGTGTAGGCCTAATCTCAAGGATATTATATGCTTCAATATTTTTATAAAAAAAACATTTTTAATTACAGGTGCTTCACCAGCCAGCTTCTCTATCGGGACGGGCTCCAAAACCTCCGGGGCTCGTCGATTACAAGCACGCAGGCAGCACCCACGGAAGAAGTAACATGGCTGAAGTGAGTCCGACCCCTGTCTTTCTTGTCGTTTGGACTCTGTTACTTCCTCCGACTGTCCCAACTCTGCTGCTGATCCGAACACAGACCTCATCTCTACAACCCTCAGACTGCCAGGGCTGGTCAGGCTTGTAGGATCAAGGCTCGTGGAGTGTAGAATTTTAGCTCAATCTCTCGCCAACCGAAACTCATCATGACCTCACTAATGAAGTCTGATGAGGACGTCTGGTGTTGGGGAAGGATGGCGAACTGGAGTGAATTATACTTGAAAGAAAGAAAAAAATAAGACTTTCAAAATCTGGATTTCATACATGGATTTCAGTCCAGGCCTTTCGGAAGAAAATGAATCCTACCTTTTTTGGGTCGAGTAATCAGATGCTCGTTATTTTAAATCCGGTAAATACACCCTTTTTTGTTTAACGTACGTGTGTCATGCTTAGCAGAATCGTCCATTTTGTTAAGCCTTCAAAACGTGAATATTTTAATGTTTCATTTAGAGCAATTTTCTTTGAGTGAGCTGCATAATAAACAATCTTAATTTTACACCATTTTTTCCTGCAAATTTCTGCATTTATACAAAGATCCTCTTAAGTTTTCTTGCATACGTTGGATTTTCAAACCAAAGCTTGTGTATTTAAATGCAACACGCTTATTGTTCCCGTCACACCATGGCCGTTTTACTACCTCTCCATATTAAACGTGCATCTGTGTCCCTGTTGATTTGATTGACTCTGCATAATTAAAGTCGGCACTTATCGCAGACATTGATCCAAAACATCTTCCATCAGGCACTGGATGTAGCTCTTATTTGATTGTTTATGTTCATTATTTCTTTTCCTCTGCATTTTATTGCTCTGCTCTGTGTGCCTTAGTGCGTTTCGCTTATGGTTGCATATTATGGATGATGTCGGATTTGTACTCTGAGACATGGATGTCTGTTTTTTCATAATGATGCGCAGGAGCGTTTGGATGATTTCAAAGAAAACTTCACTTATTTTTGATCACTGACTAAAAGAGTCCGATTTCAATCTCTGCAATTTTGGGTGAAAATGTGTTTTGCAGATTAACATTTGAGTAGGTGTTGAATTCAAATAAGTGCAAAAAATAAAATCTAAAAGTGCCCCCATAAAACGTGACGTTCAGAAGCATAGAGAATGAGTTTGTCTGGCTGAATGTTGGTTTAAAATGGTTTTGCTTCTACACATTCAGATTTGATTTAACATAGAGAGGGTTTAATGCTTATTTATATTTAACTTTTAGTTTGTTTTTATGTGCATGTGTACCATTATTAGCGAATTCTGTATGAACCATTCCTGGCTTTGTATGAATCCTATGGTTTGTGCATGCTTGTGATGCGTTTTAAAATGCCAAGATATAGCAAATATTCCACCTGCAATTGAAACGGCATGTCTTAAGAATGTTCCTGAATCAGTATCTGTTGGGAAATGGAGTCAAGACAGTATGTGGACCGCCGATACACTGAGTTTGAGTCTTAACACAATTCTCAGGTCTATTAAAGGGATGGTTCACCACAAAAATTACATTTGCGTTTATTATAATCACACTTCTGCAAGACATAAAAAAGACTTCTCTGGTCCTTGGTGGTTGATAGAAGGCAAGTATTTGGAAAATCAATTCCTGAAGCTCAATGATATATTGAGTTCTTAATTCTTTGCAAGAAACTGATGTATTTGGACTATCAAAGTGCTGGTGGTAGCTGCTGACTTGCTTGAATCACTAAGACTACATTTAAAAAATTATTTACGAATGAAGAAACACTCCATTAAGAAACACTTTTTTTTTTTCTTTAATAGTTTCATTTTACAAGTCCCCTAGAGTTTTATCATTTTTGAATCCATTCAGTCTATATTTGTGTCTGACGGGAGCACTTTTAGCTTAGCTTAGCATAGATTATTGAATCAGATTAGACCGTTAGCATCTCTCTCAAAAAGTGACCAAAGAGTTTTAATTGTCCTATTTAAACCTTGACTTTTCTGTAGTTACATTGTGTATGAAAACTAATGGAAAACGAAAAGTTGTACGTTTAGTAACTTTGTTGCCATACCACAGCCACAACGGGTGCAACGTTATTATGCAGCACTTGAAAATCTTGCAACCATGCATACATTTGCGAGAGACAATTCAGAACATATTTACTTTGGTGCAGATACAGATCCATATCTCTTTGAACTGGAATACATGGAAGCATCCAATTTTAAGGCGCTGCTTTATATCATTGCACATGGTACGACAGCAAAGTTTCTTGATTATTATGCTAAAATTAGAGTATATAGTTCCTAGCCATATCGACCTAGACTGAAAATTAAATGTTGGTATTTTCTGTCTTAGTATACGTTGAAACTACAGAAAAGGAAAGCTTTAAATAGGAAAATTACCTAAACTCTTGTCATTATCAAGAGTAATGCTAATGTTCTAATCTGATTCAATGCTTAGCTAAGCTAAGCTAAAACTACTCCAGTTAGACCCTGAGATCTGCAGAATGAATAAAAAAAATTCTCAACTGTTTAACTCTGGATGACTTATAAAAGGAGCCTTTAAAATAATGTCAGTGTTCTTCAATGGAGGAAAACAAATCCTGGGTGAATGACATTTGTAATATTTGGGCGAGGTATCCTTTGACGTATGATATAGTTTTAAGTTAATATTTTATATTCACTATCAAACACTGGATTGAATTAGTATTTCAATGCACAAAAGATATGGAAGCACAAAAGCAGCATTGATTTTAAACTTTTATCATATCCCCCTAATATTTTTCGACCTGAAGAAAATCACTGAACCCACTGTTAAATGTTTTGGGTTGTGGCCATGCATGGCCTTCCTTATCTGGATTCTAACAGCATAATTTGTAATAATGAATCCTTTTTGGAGTATCCTCATGCCCAGACTGATGTATAGAGTCGCATGAGGCGCAGGCTTTCGGTTTATTAGAAAGCCGCACCAAATACAAGACTGTTTGGAAATAATGAGATGCGTGTTGAGAGCTGGATTTCTCAAGCTGTGACTGTTTGAGAGCTGTTGTACGTAGTTGTATGTTTTTCAGGTGTTTCTGTTTTAAGTGAATGCTCACAGTTTGTGTGTAAAAATGACCATTTCCCGATAACCCTCGAAGCGTGAGTGAAGTTCTGAATGAAGCGACACATGAGGACTGTGTTGTGTCCGCTTGAATGCTCTGATAATGACATGCTGGTTTTGAATAAAAATGTAAAGTCGACTTGCTGTGGATTTTAATTGCACTCATTGATTGTGTTCGATGCATGACTAATATCGAATATTTCAATGTGGGCATGTCATTGACCCATGAATATTTCCTGCTTGTTGTCAAACTTTCATATCTGTAACAAGAGGCGATTCAATCATAACTTGATTAATATAACCGCTATCGTAACATTATTTATGAATAATATGTGGAACTTTTTGGACTCTAAAACCTATGGAAATTTAAAATGTAAAACAGGAAATAAGTCAGGTCCATTGTTATTGTTGACATCCCTCAAAATGGTCTATAAACAAGATACAGCTCTTATATTTTCAATTTATCTTTATTTCTATAGCGCATTTACAATGTAGATTGTCAAAGCAGCTTAACATAGAAGATTATAGTAAATTGAAATGTGTCAGTCCAGTTTTCAGAGTTGAAGTTCAGTTTAGTTCAGTTCAGTGTGGGTTAATTTTTACTGCTGAAAGTCCAAACACTGAAGAGCAAATCCATCGATCCGCAGCTCCACAAGTCCCGAACCATGCAAGCCAGTGGCGAGGAACAAACTTCACCAAATTGCGAAAGGGAAGGGAAAAAAAAACCTCGAGAGAAACCAGGCTCAGGTGGGCACGCCCATTTCTCCTATGGCCAAACTTCTTGTGCAGAGCTGCAGTCTAGGCGCTGGAGAAAGCTGGACGTCCATCGTGGAGAAGCTACAGGAGGGAGAGGTCACTGGCTGGTGTACAGGCTGGTCCTTCAGGATCAATGCGAAGACTCGTCTGTCACTGGGGTCTTACAGGAATCTCATGCTCTCCACTCCTCCATGACCACCAAAGCAGCTGCTCAGGATACGGCCTGGTCCAGGATTATGGAAACCTCGGGAATAATAAAAATAAAAAAAGTCTTAATATAAGCGCAGATGCCGTTCAAATTATGTCTTTTGGGAAGTGTTCCCGGCTCCGGTTGCCCTAAATAATGCAGACTCAGGACAATCCCTTAGAGCAGGGGTGCTATATCCTGTTCCTGGAGATCTACCTTCCTGCATAGTTCAGCTAGTTCACACCTGAACCAATTAATTAGGACCTGAACAGCACTTGATAATTACAGGCAGGTGTGTTTGATATGGGTTGCAACAGAAATCTGCAGGAAGGTAGATCTCCACGAACAAGATTGAGCACCCCTGCCTTGGAGGATTTGGATTTTAAATGCATTTGTGTTGTATGTGTATGCTAATGCAAAGAGATGTGTCTTTAATCTAGTTTTAAAGTAGATGCTGCGACTTGTACATTAGTCAAACAAAGCGTACGCTCAGTTGGACATTTTTGTGCCAAGTTAGCTTTTGTAATACATTTTTACCACACACGGCTAGTTTCAAATTTAAGTTAATTGAGTTTAAGACAGGGGTGTCAAAGTCTATTCCTGGAGGGCCGAAGCCCTGAAGAGTTTAGTTCCAGCCCTGCTTCAACACACCTATCTGTAGGTATCAAACAAGCCTAAAGCACTCAATTAGTTTGATCAGGTGTGTTTAATTGGGGTTGGAACTAAACTGTGCAGAGCTGCGGCCCTTCAGGAACTGGCTTTGACACATGTGGTTTAAGACACTTGAAATGGCCTTTGAAGATAATTTCATACCAGAATAACTTAAAGGTAAGTAATAAAGTTGACTTGCTGTGGATTTTAATTGCACTCATTGATTGTGTTCAATGCATGACTAATATCGCACATTTCTGGAAATAAGACTAAAATATATATGTAATGTATGCTGAAAAAATGTGGTGCGTCAAACAAAGCGTGTCCTCACTGCTCAGCTGAATTCACGCCAAAAGTAAATTTTTGTAACCCATTTTCACCAAACAGCCAGTTTCAGTTTCAAATTAAAGTAAATTGAGTTCAAGACACTTGTAATGTTGGCCTTGAGAAGATAAATTCCTACCAGAATAACATGAAGGTAAGTTGTAAAGTCGACTAGCTGTGGATTTTAATTGAACTCATTGACTCTTCAATGCATGCCTAATATCGGCCATTTCTGAAAATAAGACTTAAGTCAAAGTGTGTGCTCAGTTGAATTTGCACCAGAAGTTAGTTTTTGTAAGGCATTTTCACCACAAACCACTAGTTTCAGTTTTAAAATTTAAGTAAATTGAGTTCAAGACACTTGTAATGATGGCTTCGACCTTCGAGAAGATAATTACCTACCACAATAGCTTGAAGTTATGTAGTAAAGTCGACTTGCTGTGGATCTTTATTGCACTCTTTGATTGTTCAATTCATGACTAACATTGGACATTTATGGAAGATGCACTTTTTATATGCTAAAATGTGCAGAGAGTCAATTTGACTCTCTGCACATTTGACTCTCTGCACATTTTAGCATACAAAAAGTGCATTGACCGTGTCAAACAAAGCACGCGCTCCGTTGGATTCGCGCCAAAAGTTAGTCCTTGTAACGCATTTTCACCCACCGCTAGTTTTAGTTTCAAATTAAAGTATAGTTAAATACACGTGTAATGTTGGTCTTGAGAACATAATTTCCTTCCAGAATAACTTGAAGGTAAGTAGTAAAGTTGACTTGCTGTGGATTTGAATTGCACTCATTGATTTTGTTCAATGCATGACTATATCGGACATTTCTGTGACGTCAGTCAAACAAAGCGGGCGCTCAGTTGGATTCGCGCCAAAATTTGTTTTTGTAACGGATTTTCACCACGCAGCCCTAGTTTCAAATGAAAGTAAATTGAGCTCAAGACACTTTGTAATGTTGGCGTTAAGCGGATAATTACCTACCAGAACAGCTTCAAAGTAGTAAATATGGTCTGTCATATAGTTAACTTTTTTTATCTACCTAGCACGTTTTAAAGAGTTGCTAGTGCTTTGATAGATTTAAAATGTTTGCTTGTTACAAACATTAACATATTGCTAGTGTTTTTAACCTGTCAACACGTTTACTGCAGCTTGCTACCACATTCTTATCTTTTAAACATAGCAACTAGCATGTTTTGGCACACTGCTAATGTATTTTAAAACTAACATAAGTTAAACAAATTTTTATTACATTGTTGGCGTTTTCATGTTATGTTGCTTGTTTTAAACTAATTGCTAACATATTAACTAATTGTTAGCATATTTAAACCTATTTTTAAACACTCTAGGTTTCCACAAGTTGATAAAGTTTATTATAAATTACCACACTTTTAGTTTGTTTTAGCTCATTGCTTCCCAGTTTCAACCTTATTGAAAGGCTGAGAGAATGTTGCTAGCATGCTTTAATAATTTGTGAAACTGGTAGACTGTTAACATTAGTTGCCTCATTTATGAATTAAATTATAATAACCAGTTTTCCTTCCCCTCAACAATGCCATTTTGACCCGGTGCAACTTACTTTGCAGAAAATACAGTACATCTCACATTGATAAATAACTACTGTATATATTAAATAACTTTTGAATCAATCCAGATAAGAGATCTCACTTGAAACAACATTTGATGTTTAATCACATTTGAAAAAAACAAAAGCAGCAGCCAGAGTCCATTTAGCTGAAATGGTATTATTTAATATAAGTCCGATATAACTTCAGGATTCCTGCTTTTTGTGTTTCTTTCTGTTCCTCTTCTGCTTCTTCTTTGAGCTTGAATTAGCCGGTTGCTCATTTGAAGTCTCCATGTTCTCCTGTTCTTCATCAGATGGATTTGGTTGAGGTTTGTCCTGTTTTTCTTCACTAGCAGATGACAATGGTGTGCTGTGAAAATAACCCAACACATTTTAATAACCAAAACAAGCATGACAAAAAGAGGTTATATTCTTCGAACCACTAGGTTTTCCCCATGTTTCAGCAAGATTCATTCATTCATTTTCTTTTCGGCTTAGTCCCTTTTATTAATCTGGGGTTGCCACAGCAGAATGAACCGCCAACTTATCCAGCGTATGTTTTATGCAGCGAATGCCCTTCCAGCTGCAACCCATACACACTCATTCACACTACAGCCAATTTAGCTTACTCAGTTCACCTATAGCGCATGTCTTTGGAATGTTTCCCAGTACTGGGTTGCAGCTGGACAGCCATCGGCTGCGTAAAACATATGCTGGATAAGTTGGTGGTTCAAACCCCTGATAAATAAAGGGACTAAGCCAAAGGAAAAGGAATGAATGAACAAGTGATCATTAGTATAATTTCTATGACACTTGAGTGAATACTGGAGAAATTATGCTGGAAATGTCCATTGTGGGAATACATTACATTTTAAAATAAATTAAACAAGAAAATGTGATAATATTTCACTCTATAATAAAATATATAGCTAAATAAATATGTAAAATGCTTAAATATTAATAAAAATAGATAAAACATAAAGATCTAAAATAATTCATTTGTCACATCGCAGGATTATGTTATAGTTGAACAGGAACCACAGTTTTCCCAGTGATGGGTTGCAGCTGGAAGGGCATCCGCTGCGTAAAACATATGCTGGATAAGTTGACGGTTCATTCCGCTGTGGTGACCCCAGATTAATAAAGGGACTAAGTTAAAAATAAAATGAATGAGGAACCACGGTTTAAATCATACATGATTTGTTGAGTCATTGCAGATTTGAAACATAAATTGATCAACAAGTTTATCATCTGCATGTGTTTTTAGGGCATGTGACTGAGCGAGCATTTCAAGCCACTTTAAAGAATTTATGCACAAGAAATGATGTTTGTAACTTTAAGAAAGATTCATTTTTATTTATGTGCATGTATGATCAAGATGCTTAACCCTGTTCCTGGAGATTTCAGCTCCAACCTGAAACAAACACACCTGTGATATGGGTGTGTGTGATATGGATTGCAACTGAAATCTGCAGGAAGGTAGATTTCCAGGAACAGGGTTGGCCACCCCTGATATACACTATACAGTGTTATTTTACATTTGATTATTCAATTTGGGCCTGAATCCTGCTAGACTTCCAGAAAACCATACAGTACGTTTTATTTCATTTGAATTTTTGCTCTATTGTGTTTATCAATGCTTGTGATCGGTTTATTATATTTTATGCAGATCCACTCTCCTACAAAATCATCTCGTTTAATCTAATTTTATCAACTCTTTCAAAATAGAGCTATTCATTTCATCTGCTTAAATTATACTCAATGATCGCAGTATGTTCGCAGAAAAATAAAATAGCGCAATGTAAGTTTATCGTTAACAAGCAAGCAAAAACCCACAACAGCCTTTTAGAAATAAAGCCAAACACCTCAAACACAGTAGCATTACTTCTCACACTTACATGACAGGGAGGTTTTCTTCATCTGACTGCGCAGGGCGTCTCTCCAGCATGGCCACGAAGAACCCATGAGTCCGGGTTTTTGCTGTGCTCGCACGAAGACACTGGGTCAAAGGCTCATGACCCCTCTCAGGCCAGTCTGGAAGAAGATGCACTAATCTACAAACACAACAAAAACACTCTTAAATAATATTGTTCAGTTTCTTTCACAGACCGATCGTTTTGCTTCATAAGACCTCAATGTATCATCAAGAGCCACAAATATTAAGTTTGTTGTGCCTGTATATGGTGCTTTTTGACTCAAAGCTCCAGCTATCGTTGACTTGCATTTTATGAATCACAAATGAGCTCAGATTCAGCTAGAAATCTTCTTTAATGATCTACTGAGGAAAGAAAAAGTCCCCTATATCTTGGACAGCCTGAGGGTGAGTACATCATAGACAAATTTTCATTTCTAGGTGAACTTCCCCTTTAAATGATTAATCAACACAGTCTTTGTATTTTCTGACCTGAATGCAGGGTTCTGCTGTAAGCAGGCCGTCACGACCTCCTCGTTCTCCTGCGAGTGGACGGAGCAGGTTGAATAGACGATCCGCTCCAGCTGAGGAAACTGCAGCGCATGATTCAGACAGTGAAGCTGAAACGCAGCCAGAGCCTGCAGACGACCGTCCTCCTGCGTCTCGGAGAGCTCATCCCGCAGACAAACCATCCCTGAGACAAGCACAACGTCTGAATGTTAAGTCAAGGCTTCTGTTGGTATCAAATCTTCTTGTTGCGATGAAATGCTAAAGCTTTTATCATGATATACAATATTATCACGATATTGACCTAAGCTGCAAAAAAATATTGTTTTAACTGGTATAATTAAATTACTTTCTCAATTCATCTTCATTTCTATAATGCTTTTTACAAGGCAGCTTAACATACAGTGCTCAACATAAATAAGTACGCACCCCATTTTGAAAATGAATATTTTTATCCATTTCTCAGTGAATATAGGTCATATATTTTGGTGCATTTGAACAAAACAGATTTATTAAACGCATTTACTTACCGAACACCTTTAAAAATAGAAAGATTATACATTTAAATTCTTGCAAAATATTAAAAAAATTGAAAAGCAACTCCATTGATGCCCAGCTCCAATAACCAAAAAAACGTAGTATATTGCTTAATTGTATAAACGTTCAGAGTAAGGCCCAATCCCAATTCTATTTTTGTATATTCGTATTCATATTCATCTATTTAAACACACCAAAAACAACATTAACATTATAGCAGACACTGTAAAAAGCCCATTTCCAGCCACTAGACATTTCTGACAGGGTATTCGAGTGTCATCGAGTGTCAGAATGTTGTGGGACTGCTATACAGGAGTTATTATTATGGATTATGTATCGCGAAATTTAGCAGTTTTTATTTTAGCAACTTTTTTTTAAAAAGCATGACGGTAAAACACGAATGCGGTTATGAATATATTAAAACATGTGCTTGTTTGTTGTAAAAAATTCGTAATAATGACAAAAAACAAAAATAGCCATTTGTGGCTGGTGTATTCTGGGAAATTTTCTTACCCCTTGGTTTCGAGTGTGGTCCTGAAAAATCTTTGTTCGAAGGGCTATTTACCCCTACCCCTTAGCCCTACGCCTTCAAGCTAAAGAGAATTGGGACACCCCTAACCCTTCACGGGAATGCGCAAAACGAGGGGTATGGGTAGGCCCACACGGAATCTGCGCGCGCAGAATTCCGCAGATTTTCGCAGATTTTTAGCCCATCATTAATTCGGTTTATTTACTTGAGTAAATGTATGTAAATCTGAATTTATTCAGTTTTTAAATTACACATATTTCACATATTAAGTTTTTAGTTATGAAACTCCCAAAATAATTCCGCAGAAATCCGCAGATTTTTACCAAAATTCTCCGCAGAAATTGCAAAAAACGTCCGCAGACTCCATCTGGCCCTGGGTATGGGTAAGGGAAAGATGATGATTAAGCACAATAGGTAATACTTTACAATAATGTCTCATTAGTAAATGTTAGTTAATGGATTAAAATCAACAGTGAGAAATAGCCAGATTTATTAGTTACAATGTATTAACATGACGACCAACAGCAAGACTACTAAGCCCAAAGACACTTTAAACTGTGTTCTAAATCAAAGCAATGGCACACGATAGAAGAAATATTTTCCGTATTAAAAGGAGTTTTTAGACACTGCTTCTAATTCTCACAGGTGAACAACAGGATAACTATCACCTCAGGTGCTTTATTTAGTGTTAAATGCTAATAATGTGAGTTGGAATGACATTTTACATGACATTTACTGCCATACCACTGAAAGCAGCAGCAGATAGTTTACCTCAGATCTTAAAAACAAAATAAAATATTTGAAATTGAACTTTAGAACTAAATATATCAGTGATTCAGTATGTACATTTAAAAATGTTAAAGAGGGTTAATATGTATTAAATAGATTATAAACCTTATCATTTCGTAAGTGAGTGCATATTCTGTGCCTCTGAATGGCTGTATTTAAATTTCTGTCGTGTTTCGTCTGGTGCAAACAGCCAAATTGCTTATGACTGCAAATCTCGTCACATAGGTCACCTGACGTTCATAATATTTATATTATTTGCTAATTAATAACCATCTCATGTAGAACTCTGAATCTGCGTCTCATTTCGGAGTCTGCTACTGTCCAGCGGAGGTCACATTTCGGTCACGGACGCATGCTTTGGAGTCTTCCTGACTGAATTAAATATGTTGTTTTCCATCAAGGCAACCCGGGTGCCGAAATATAATTGGATAAGTTGTCATTGGGCAGGTTAAAAAAAAAAAAAAAAAAAACAACAAGACAGATGTTCCGGCACGTAAGTCACATTTTCAAAGCAGAATATCTGACTTCAGCAATGTTGTTTAGATAAACAAGTATGGTCACTTAGCATGTTTCTTAAAGATCTGCAAACATAGTATGGTATTTTTATGCTTTAGAAGAGTCAAAAACTTACAAACAGCACCTTTAATAACATGATTACAACTTGTATTCAAATTGCGACTACGATTTTAACAGGTTTTTAAGAATTCACTAAGAAATAAATATGAAATTAATCAAATTATTAATAAAATCTTTTGTATTATTCATTCTGAGTTTAGATAAATTAACTAGTTATCTATTGGAGGTGTATTGCACATTGTTGAAATATATTAGCCCTAAAGACAAATTACCAACCTACATCACACGGGTTGCCGGTTGCAAAAAGAGACTGGTCGCAATAACAAACATGTGGTGTTGTGCAGTAGGATGACAAATACGAGTCCAAAAATAAAAATAAAAGTCCAAAAATAGAAAACTTAACTTTTACTGTACACCACACTGCTTTTAATGCCAACCACAGACGTCTTTGGCTAAAAGGGAGCTGCATGAAGTGAGGACCTATTTAAAAATGCTTGACTCTGCAGTTTTCTAATTTTATATCAGGTAAGTTCACGCAACACTGAATCATACACATTATTCATTTTTGATTGCAGTAATGATTTCAGCAAAACATATGGTTAATTAAACTGCGGACATTGAATGCGAAGAATGAAACGTGAAAGTGTAAGTTCACATACCCTGCCGTACAGGTGGAGTTTGCTGTCAGAATGCAGTTGTTTTGCTTGTTGATGGTTACCCAGGCCTTGTATAGCTCTGTCTTTTTTCCTTGTGTTTAGCTAGGCAGAACCTCGGTTTTTAGCACTACAAAGTTTTGAATCTGGTAATCATGGAACATTATTTCTTGCACATGACCACGCAGAACAAAACTGTTGGCATCCAAAGACTTGTAGGCCTTTAACTTCTCTCTTGTAAAATCACTTGGAGTTTCATGAGAGATGTATATTTCGAGTTGGATGCTTTGCCATTTCGTCTTATCCAATATCCATTGGGAGGGTGCTATCGCAGATGGACCCATCACTCGAACGCTGCTCACGTTAACGTTAATTTTGCAGAATCACTGTGCTTATCACTGAGTGACAAGCTGTTTTAATACACTGAAAGCATTATGTTAATAATATATATAATATGTAATTAATATAACTTTTCGAAGACAACAACAAACTCTATACTGCATTGGATGTCATTCCCTCGCTGTAAACGCTAGCGCTCCCGTTTTTTTTTCTGCAACCTCGCTACGCGCGCATTTTGAATGTTTACAAACATGTTAATTAGTCTATTAATAGTCACAGAATTTTCAATTAATATTTCTGCACGTAGTTGGCCGGATTAACATGTGAAAATGTTAATGTTTGAACTATTAAGCTAATTAAACAACTATGTCTGCAATCATTTGATGCTGTTATGAACATCACTGCAAATACAATATGAATATTCTTATAAAGCACTTTAAATAGTTTAAATATTTATTTATGGTACTTTGAAGTGTCCATCAATATTGTGCATGTTCAATAACATGATATTTTTTGTTGATTATATTGTGATAATGATCTAGTTAGTGAATATCAGCAGCATATGTCTAATACATTTCTTTATATAGTGCAAAGTGTGTCAAAGCAGAATTTTATTTATTTATTTATTTTTGGCATTTTTTGCCAATATTTTATTTGACAGGACAGTAGGTGGGGGGAGGAGGGGGGGGGGGGGGGGGGGAGGATCGGGAAGCCGGTGTCCTGACATTTTATCCTACCCATCAGATTATGCACTTACTGCACTTGAATAATTCTGAGGTTGGGGTTAGGGATTAGGTAGGTTAGGGAGATATTACAGCTACATATCACACTACTCCACATTAAAATTTACACTGGTAGCAAAATCTGATGGGTAGCATGTTGCGTCATCAAAATGTGCTACCTACTTTTTGAATGGGAGGTAGGACAATCTGACAAGTTAGGACGAATCGACCACACCCTGAGATTCTAACTCAGGACGGCCAGAGCACTGTCACACCATACGTTGACGCACTAACAGGTCAAAGCAGATTTACCAAAAAAATAAATAAATAAATGAGCAATGATCAAAAATCAGGTATGAAATTTCATCATTGTGAAAGACGTTCTACAGAACGCTGATTTGGTTCTAGTTGGTGAATCAGTTCAGATCAGTACAGTTTTCACTAATGAATGTCATTGTTTTGTTAATGCTGATGGATTTATATTCAGTAATGTACCTGATCCGCTGCAGGACGGGTCCAGAAGGATGTACTTGACTTCCTTGTACTCAGAGTTTTGTGGATCTACTTTCAGGAAATCCTGATTGGCCAGTTTGTGACATGTGACTCCAGCACGGAGCAGAAGAGTGCTCATGGTGGACAGACGTTTGGCATCCAGATCAAAGGCAAACAACTTCCTGCAGGATAATACACAACTTACATTAAACGTTACCTTTATTTTACTTGAATATTATTACGTATACATTTAAAAATAATCAATTAATTATAGTTAATTTTTTGTTGCATATTAATTAAATATATAAATATACTGCTTATGTTTCATTAACTATTAACTAATATTAAATGTAGTATTTAAAAAATTAAGACAATTTTATATATATATGTATGTGTGTGTGGGTGTGTGTAAACTAATACACAAAATGGTATAACTTTGAAAATTAAATAATAAAAAGTAATAATTTTAGAAATCGAATCAAAATTATCATTATTATGCTTTTATTTATTATTATTATCAAATTATCCTTATAAAAACACATTACTCAATGTTACAAAGCAATGATAAAAATTACATTAAATACACTGGTACATAAATATATACATTCATATCATGTATAATATAAAATGAAGGGATTTTTATTTGAAATAAACAAATGCTACATAACTCAATCTCAATAGTATTATATCAAAACTCTAAAGGCAAATCATTTTCTGAACAAATGACAGCTTGTGAGTGAAGTTCAGACCCATCATCATCATCATCATCGAATATGTAGTTGTGCCGGTAGCTACCTCTCTGCAACTCTCACATGGTCACCCACTGAAGCTAAGCAGGGCTTCGCCCGGTCAGTACCTGGATGGGAGACCACATGGGAAAGCTAGGTTGCTGTTGGAAGTGGTGTTCGTGAGGCCAGCAGGGGACTCTATACTACTTCTACGTCTATATCATGTCTTTCAGATGAGACGTTAAACCGAGGTCCTGACTCTCTGTGGTCATTAAAAATCCCAGGATGTCCTTCAAAAAAAGAGTAGATGACCTCCGTCTATCCCTATATCATAATTGGCTTTATCACTCTGTCTCCTCTACACCAATCAGCTGGTGTGTGGTCTGGCCCAATATTGCTACAGTCACGTCATCCAAGTGGATGCTACACACTGGTAGTGGATGAGGAGATTCCCCTCAATGTGTAAAGCAATTTATGTGTCCAGAAGCGCTATATAAATGTAAGGAATTATTATTATTATTACCCTTTATTTTTCATTATGGCTGCTAGATGGCTGGTTTTGTTGCCTGGAGCTGCACAAGCATCAACGACATGACTGCCGACCGGAGGGTTTAAGAGGAAAGCAGGAAGACAACTGGCCTACAGAAACATCCCACAGAGAGAAAAAAAATAACACTCAGGTTACACTCATAACACGCAATAAAACAGAGGAGCAGTATTCCCTTCTACCTTGTCTTGTAATATAATGTGTCCTGCTTTATACAGAAAGTGATCATGGAAGTCTGTTTTTCCACTGAAGACCAGAAGATCTTTGAGATGGAGATCACACAGAAACATCTTCCCAGACAGACGATCGAGATCCTCAAGCCTGAGATGAGGGAACCGGAAATAAGAGAAGGTCGGTTATAAGGCTGTATGATATTGGAAAAATCTGACATTGTGATGTTTTGTTTTTCTGCGATATATATTACGATATGAATACAATTTCACTAGATGGCTTGAATAGCTCAATTTGAAAAGAAGTCATTAATTTAGATTGATCGGGGTAATTTTGTAAGGGTGTGAATCATGTATTAAAAAATATAAACAAATAGCAAGCAAAAATAATTACAATAGAGCAAAGAAAAAGTTAAATAAACAGTGCTTAATGGTTTTCTGGAGAGTCAAACAGTATTCAGGTACAGAAATGGAATAATTAAATGTAAAATAACACTGTATAGTCATTATGGTATTAATATTTTAGTAAGATTATTCTTCATTCAAGTTACAAATGTGCCTGAATGCTCTTGAAATGACTTCAAAACAAATGCAAATGGTAATCTTTTAGTCTGCTACGGTTATAATTTGCAATAACTACACAAATCTCATGTATTCTTAACTTTGGTGCTGATCAATAATCATAACTCAACATTGCAAATCCTGTGATGTGACTATGGCGAACACACAAATTGCAATATCGATGCTGAAAGGATATATTGTGCAGCCATAGTCTGTTATTACAGAAACAGTTCAGGCTTCATGTTGCTTAGTAGATTAAAAAAAAAACTGACTTGAAGTGTTTTGTGAGTGTAAAAAGCAATGTACCGTCCTGGTGTTCCTTGATATGAAAAGCCCTCTCGTTTTAAATAGTCGATGACATCTTCCAGAGTTGTTTTCAGTGTGTTCACTCGCACATATCGTGGAATTACATCATCTGAAGAGACACAACAAGCCAATGATCTAGAAAATCTAGCAACAGCTTTGTCAAAGGACTGTGAATTTGACTTACAGTATAAAAAAATACATCATATATAATAAATATAATTAAACTTTATAATTTTTGAAATGTACATAACTCAACTCAATTTATTTCTAGAGCACTTTCAACAAACCACAATGGGCACCAAAGTGCTGTACATAAAAACAGATAAACACACATGCAAACATACAAGGAGCCAAAGTACATAAAATCACAACACATGAATAAAAGCTAAAAAAAATAAGTGTGTTTTCAGTGACCTCTGAAAAGACTCAAAAGTTGGAGCTGTTCTTAGGGAGAGTGGAAGATTGTTCCAGAGTCTTGGAGCTGCTACTGAAAAAGCTCTATGACCTCGACATTTCAAGCGTGATCGTGGAACTTGCAAATAGAGTCGATCCTTAGAGCGAAGAGATCTCACGGGTTGGTGTATATTAATTAACTCAGAAATATACTCAGGGGCCAGGCCATGGAGGGATTTAAAAACATACAGCAGTACTTTGTACTGAATTCTAAACTGGATTGGTAGCCAGTGTAGTGAAATCAGTACAGGTGTAATGTGCTCTCGTTTTTTTGTGCCTGTTAAAAGCCTGGCAGCTGTGTTCTGGACCAGCTGCAGTCGCGAGAGAGAGGCCTGACTCACATCCAAATACAAAGCATTGCAATAATCCAGACGAGAAGAGATGAAAGCATGAACAACCTTCTCTAAATCACTGAAAGACAGGACAGACTTCAGCTTGGCAATATATCTAAAATAGAAAAAACTATTTTTGACAACTGCATTAATTTGCCGATCAAATTTAAGCTCAAAGATAACACCAAGACTTTTTACATAGAAATGTATTTTTCCAGGAAGCAATGACATATTGCCATTACAATCTGAACCTTTTTGACCAAAAACAATAAATTCACATTTGTCCTCATTCAGTTGGAGAAAGTTATTCGCTAACCAACCCTTCACATCAGCCAAACAATTAAACAAAGCCTGAAGGGAGGATTGATCCCCAGATTTTATGGGGAAGTAGATTTGAGAGTCATCAGCATTTAGATGGTAATTTACGCCATGCTTTTCAAAGAGATATATATTCAAATGTATATAAATTAAAATCACGATAATGATTTTTTTTTTATTATCAGTGAATAAATGACATACTCTAACAAAAAAATTATATATACACATAATATTATTTATATATTAGTGCTGGGCAAAAATTAATCGCATCCAAAATAAAAGTTGGTTTTGACATATTGTGTTTTTGTGCTGAGTATATTTATTATGAATATATAAATACACACAAGAATGCATATATTTGAGAATGTTTATTTATATATATATATATATATATATATGAAACAAATTATATATAAATGTAAGTATGTTTGCAAAATAAAAAGTTTTTAGTTTATGTTTGCGTATATATTACATGTGTATAAATATATATGATACATCTTATGTAAAAACAAAATTTATTTTGGATACGATTAATCACAATATTAATCTTTGTCCAGCTCTAATAAATATACATCTACACACATACATATAACTAACTATATATATATATATATATATATATATATATATATATATATATATATATATATATATATATATAAACTAAAATCTAATATCTTACTACACAATCATGTGATTTATTTTAAGTAACTGATGCTTACTCTGTGTTTGCTGAAAACTGGAGGGCAGCAGGTCCTGATTTCGACTCACTTTCCTCTTGATTTTGATTCTGGCCAGAGCAGCTTGTAGTCTGGAGCGATGCTTTAACATGGTTGTCTTCCAGGCCCCTCCGCATTTCACCCCATGACCAATGAGCAGGTCATACACCAACACCTGAACACACACATAAATGAGTGATGAACGCACAGACACACACACACACACACACACACACACACACACACACACACACACACACACACACACACACACACAGAGAGAGAGAGAGAGAGAGAGAAATACCTTGGCTAAATGAATCCGGAGTTTGGTTTCTTTCAAAAGCTTTGTACTGTCGATGATCTCCTGCAGAACCGAGGAGTATTTCTGTGTTTCACACACAAGTGCAAAGAGCTGCTTGATATTCTGAACAAAACAGAATGTGTGTAATAAGGGTAAAATGATTGAAACGGGAATCCATAAAATTTATTACATATTTAAAACAAGAAAACAAGGTAAACAAACATCAGTTGGAAAAACGGAATATTTTATTCTTCACCATTTCCAAGCTGAAATTGTATTCAATTAAATTATATGTCACAAGAGAAATCCAATTGCGCAATATATTGACATAAGAGACTTACTTGAAATTTACTGTCATAAACCAGAGTTTTCACAGCACCTCTTTTCTGCTCCACTTTCTCAAGAATCTCTGCCGCTTTCAAATATAGTGCCATGGCGATTAAACACCGGTACTTTAAAAAAGTAAACTTAATACACGCGCTTACAGCTAAATCGCGCCTTTAACAAGTCAATTTCTAGCGATCTCAAGTAGTAAATGCATTACCCACGTTTTCATATTTGCCTGGTTAGTTTTCGCAGCGTTTTTGCGACACCACGGAATGTCTTACGATAATTTCAGTACTAATGAAACTCCACAAGGGTGAGCCAAAGACACATTACACAACAACTCATCCCTTATTCAAGAGGGTCGTGTTCTATTATATACAGTCATTGGTCGTGTTTATCTGATTCATAAATGTGCTTAGAGGTAAACACACACACATATATGATATTGTAGAAGTCTTCAGTGTAAACGATGTACGTTTCATGTTTATTTGATTTCGATTTTAACACCCAAGCGATCGCTGTCACTCCTCATATAAATCTGAATTGCTAATGACTGAAACACAAATGAAACCCATCGAGTATGTTGTGAACAACTGCTTTCATGTGGGGGAAAAGTTCTGTTTTGGATACACTTTAAGACAATATAACAGCCATTTACAGTTTCGGTTTAGCTAGACTTTAAGTAGGGGTAATGTGATTTTCAATTGGAGGCCTATTATATGTTTTGTGATGACTTTTGTTGTAAATAAGGCCATCAGTGTGGTGTTGATTAGGAAATTGCTGTTCCTCAAAAGAAAGTTGTATATTATTTGACATTTACATGAATAATCAAGTAAACCCAAGCCACGTTAGTTCAGAAAATATCAAAGCATTTTACAGTGAATTAACTCAGTATTTCACAGCATATGTCATTTAACCACAAATTAATCTATTTTTCAAATGTGTTTCGTGTTCTACTTCATATTGCAATTTATTTATTTAATATTCTGATATTTTATTGCTTTAGACACTGTTTATTATGGTGCACTGAGGTTTATAACAAATCTAAAATCCCTCCCTCATCATTGTGTGTTGTACACTCATGTAGTGTGGTCTGCTTTGTCCACTCGTAGGCTCAAGCATTGGCATATCTTTGTTTATAAATCTATTCTGGGTTTACTCCCCTCATATCTCTAAACTTACATTTGTAAAAAAAAAAAGTAAAAAAAAAAACCTGTTTATAGCTATAGCCTTCAGGAAGCTTATTTATTGTCTGTACCAGTGAAGCGTAGTGAAATGGGAAAAAAAGGATTTTAATGCAGCACCTCTTGCATTGAATAACCTCCAGACAAAGTTGCAGTTTAAAGAGTTGCTTTCACTACATGCTTTTAAATAGCTTTTGAATGATTTGGAGTTGGAAGCATGGGCCTGTAGTCATTGTATGTGTGTTTTGATGGATGAATGATGTTACCTGTTATTTGTTTTTGTTTGTTATATCGACGTGAACTGTATACTGCCTAATCTTGGCCAGGACGCTCTCGTAAAAGAGATCCCAATGTGCTTTTCCTGGTAAAAGAAAGGCCATAATAATAATGATGATAATAAAAGCACAAAAATATGCAATTTGATGCAGATATTGCAGCTTATATAGTCAAAAATCTATTCTACATATAGCCAAAACCTATGAAACGATCATATTATTTAGACTTTTGATAACAATAGAGGCTACTTTCATAAAATAAATGTAAATATTGTGTTTATAAGGTGATATTTAGATGCACCAATTTCATTATCGAATCTTTGTAGCTTTTATTATTGGGGTAAAGCATATAATGATAATTAAGATTAAGCTGTTTTTAAAGCAATAAAATATAATATAATAAATTATAATATATTAAAATAATGGGCGACGCGGTGATGCAGTAGGTAGCACTCTTGCCTCACAGCAAGAAGGTCGCTGGTTCAAGCCTCGGCTGGGTCAGTTGGCATTTCTGTGTGAAGTTTGCATGTTCTCCCTGTGTTTGCGTGGGTTTCCTCTGGGTGCTCCGGTTTCCCCCACAAGTCCAAAGACGTGGTATAGGCGAATTGGGTATGCAAAATTGGCCTTAGTGTCTGAGTGTGAATGAGAATGTATGGGTGTTTCCCAATGATGGGTTGCAGCTGGAAGGGCATCTGCTACGTAAAACATATGCTGGATAAGTTGGTGGTTCATTCCGCTGTGGCGACCCTTGATTAGGGACTAAGCCGAAAAGAAAATGAATGAATGAATAATAATATAATGGCGACATGGTGGCTCAGTGGTTAGCACTGTCGCCTCACAGCAAGAAGATCACTGGTTTGAGCCCTGGCTGGGTCAGTTGATGTTTCTGTGTGCATGTTCTCCCCATGTTGGCATGGATTTCCTCCGGGAGCTCCGGTTTCCCCCACAGTCTAAAGACATGCGCTGTAGGTGAATTAGGTAAATAAAATTGGCTGTAGTGTATAAGTGTGAATCCGAGTGTGTATGGGAGTTTCCCAGTTCTGGGTTGCAGCTGGAAGGCCATCCGCTGTGTAAAACATATGCTGGATAAGTTGGCGGTTCATTTCGCTGCGGTGACCTCTGATTATTAAAAGAACTAAGATGAAGGAAAATGAATAATATAATTTAATAGTAAAGCTAAGTTGCTTAAGTCCAGGAAACATTACAGTTTCCAAAAAACAAAGTTATTTTTACCCTGAATTGATAATAATCACTAAACATTCCACAACAAAAAGACACATGAGCCACACGGTGGACATTTATAGACATTTTACTTGCTAAAAATGATAAGCGATCAATCATACAACAGGAGACGTGTAAAAGATTGCACACAACTGGTTGCTCAGCCAGATTTGATCATGCTGATAAATTAGACCCCTTGTGTATCAAACATTAATCACACTGCATATCATAACACAAACATTGCCATGAGTAAAAAAACACCTGGTTGGCTTTTTAAAAACCTAAAGGGAAAGATTTGCCATTTATTTAAGATGTATGATAATTTGCTGAGTCATAATGGATCTAAAAACTCTTCATCGTGATTTGTGACTCACTGTTATGTGGACTTTGCATGAGAACGCCGTGGTGATTTATTTTAAAGGCCTAATAGATGTAAACTCAATCAGATCAGTGTAAAATGAGTAAACATTACCCTAAAGCTAAACTATTGTGTTCATTCATACTTGAACCTCTGGCTAAAATAAACCTGAATATACAAGACGATTTTCTCTTGGTTTTTTTGGGCTTTGTTGTCGTTAACATTCCAAACAACCCATTTAGCCATATCACATAACCAGCACATTGTTGAGTAATACTAGAGAACTTGTGTATTTCTTTAGGGGGGTTAAGAGACTATCTGAACATCATGGAGATCTCAGGTTATAAAGGTGTTGGGTGAAAACCAGCATTTCTCAAGGTTGGATAACCGCGTCGAATATAATTCCCAGGCTTTGTGAGCAGAAAGTTGAGATGTTTGTAACTTCTGGCGCTGTATTAGATGTAGTTGAAGTGAAAAAAGTGGATAAACAGGGTGTTAGCGATGCCCTTTAGCATATAAACAGACATCTGTGTCGTCAGGACTAGATTAGGCAATTGATTCTGCTACTTTTTTTTTTGTCTCTCTCTGTGTGTAGGTGTGTTCTTGGCACAGGAAGTTATGTCATTAGGCTCCTCCTCTTTCTTACCTGAGGTGAGGGGTAGAGCCAGACAGACACAAGCTCTCTGTACAGACAGGGGAGGAAAAAAAACAAGGAACAGCAGTTCACAACCTGCTAGTCTTTCACACACAAACTTTTTTTGTTTAATTTTATGTGATAACCAGAACCGTACAGGATCTTACTTCACAGTTTGGAAAATGGACGTCCCAGAGAATTCCCCAGGGATTATGGGGCTTCTGAAAACTTTTGACGCTTCAGAGTTTGGGAGTTGGGAAAAGATTGGCTCCGGCGGCTTCGGACAGGTGTACAAAGTACGACACATGCAGTGGAAAACATGGCTGGCCATCAAATGCCCTCCCAGCCTTCATTCTGACGACAAGTGAGTACATTTAGTTCATTGTATCTCTCTTTTTAGCTTTTAGAAGTGTGTTTAAACTGTGTGTGTTTGGTAAACACAATCATCTGAAGGACAAATGAATGTTAGTGTTGTTAGTGTTAATGCTGTACTGCAGATTTGAGTTTGCTTTGAAATCATCATGAGTTGGTGTGTTTTTTATTGGGGTTTTTCATTCATTTTTAATTCCCACAATCAGACTTTCACCTTCTTAATATAATTACAGAAAAGTATTGTCTGCAAATTTAAAATATAGACTATCAAAGTACTACGTTGTGCTACCATGTTGTGTTTGAAGTCATACTTGCATGCGATTTCAGACCCAATAATCAATATATAGTGTGGTAAACAATATGGACAGTGTCACAAGTTATCACTGAAAGAATGTGCGAATATAAAACCAACTTTACCTCAATGTTTTTCATGTGTTTTAAGTGTAAAATGACTTTTGTTTGTGTCATATGAGATGTACAGTGCTCAGCATTTATAAGTACACTCCTCACAAATCTCTCTTTTAAATTAATATTTTTAATAGGAAGCTATGCAATATTATATTTGTGCATATGTGTTAGATTAGTCAGTACTGAAGCCAAATCTGGAGCTAATCTAACAAAATAACTTACGATAACGGTCCAAAAACTAGTACAGCCAAATTAATGTCATAGAAAAATATTAAATATAGATTTAAAAAATAGGAAAAATCAGGAGAAGCAAAAAAATGAAAAAAATTTGTTGAAATTTTAGTTGTTTATTTATTATATATATTATTATTATATATTATTATATATACTTTTTTTTTTTGCACTTTTTTTTTATTGGTGTTTAACAAGACCATACATCTTAGTATAATACAACATAGGAAAAATTACAGACTGTCTTAATATTCTTATTTTCCCACCATACCCTCAAAATAAAATAAATACAATTTATGAATTATAAACAAACATCCTCTGAGAGAAAAAAAAATTAAAATTAAATTAAAATTAAAAGAAATTATTTAAAAAAATAAATAAATTAGCAAGTCTACAATAAAAAGTAAAATAAGAGTAAAAAAAATAAAATACATATGGAGAAGTTTGCGTTGAGTCGTCAATATTTCCTCTTTCCAATTAATTACTGTGTATTAGAACTGATATCAACTGAACAGGGCAAGCCTTTGATATAGTCTAAAAGAGGGTTCCAGATCTTGTAAAAAGATTTGAGAGATCCTGCAAGTAAACATCTTAATTTCTCAAGTTTTATGCAGCTAAAGATTTCTCGGATCCACATGTCATGTGATGGAAAAAGTACCTGTTTCCATTTTAAAAGAATGGCTCGTCTAGCTAAAAGAGTAAAAAATATAGTTTATTTTGTTGCATTATTTTGCTTGAATTTAATTGTATTATCTTTCAATTTCTAAATATGTTTGGTGGCTAAAATATTATTTTAATAAATATATCTGTTTAACAAAGCTGTTTCGTTTAAATGCATCAAAATACATTGCCTATATTCACTGAGAAATGGATCAAAATATTCATTTTCAAAATGGGGTGTACTCAATTATGTTGAGCACTGTATGTTTTAATGACATTAAGTTTATTGAGTTTGGTTTTATATTCACACATTCTGACTTTGCAGTTCAATAAAACACTAAAGCAGAATTTAAAAAGGCCAATACAGATTAATTTTAATGATGTTGTGTTACGAGCACAACTTAAGACGCAGTCTCTATATTGTTTACTTTGAATATTGGGTCTGAAATTGCATCTAAGTATGAATTCAAAACAACATTAGCACTATTTAACTGACAGTGAACAATGTTGATGGTCATTGGCTGCTAATATGATTTCCCTGTTTAGTATTTGCAAAGAAAGAAGGTGAAAGTCGGAATGTGCAAACCAACTTTACCTCAATATTAAATCTCTATCCTCCATTCAGACCGTTTGTTATGCTGACATGCTAAAAGACGCAGTGTTTTGTTTTAGGAAAGTGCTGATAATGTACTGCCTCCAGCTATAAATCTGCCCCCCCAACTCATCATAAAAAATACACACTTTAAGACAGCCTGAATATCTCTTAGTCTCTGACGAAAGACTTGCATTTTACACTACAGCCCTTTTCCACTTTAACTCTGTCCTGACATGACAAGGAGTGGCTGTATGTGAGCTTTGTTTCCCGGTAACCTGCCATACATAGACCTTAGACAGAGCTTTGGTATGTGCACAGATGTTGCAGTCACACACACACACACACACACACACACACACAACTCTTTGTCTTTTGGATGTTTTTATGTAGGGTGGTGTGTGTGTGTGTGTTGTTTCTAAAATAACATTACATTATATTTAAAGTGAGCTTTTTTCCTCTGAGCTTTGCTGTAGTTTATTTTTAGTGACTTCTGCAATATGGAGCCACCTATCGATCATTAAAAAGTTGATGAGATTATTTACACCTAACAAAAACAAGTACACTCGCGCACACTACTATAAATGTGTGTGTGCTGTATACATATACACAATACACAGTACATATCTCACATGCTCATCAAGGCTGTGTTAATTTGAGACACACAAACACACACATATATACAGTTGAAGTCAGAATTATTAAACCCACTTTGAACCCCCTGTTTCTTTATTAAATATTCTCCAAATGATTTTTAACAGAGCAAGGGAATTTTCACAGTATGTCTGATAATATTTTATCTTTTGGAGAAAGTATTATTTGTTTTATTTCGGCTAGAATGAAAGCAGTTTTTAATTTTTTAAAAAACATTTTAAGGTCAAAATTATTAGCCCTTTTTTTCGATAGTCTACAGAACAAACCATCGTTATACAATAACTTGCCTAATTACCCTAACCTGCCTAGTTAACCTGATTAACCTAGTTAAGCCTTTAAATGTCTCTTTAAGCTGTATAGAAGTGTCTTGAAAAAATATCTAGTCAAATATTATTTACTGTCATCATGGCAAAGATAAAATAAATCAGTTATTAGAGATGAGTTAATAAAACTATTATGTTTAGAAATGTGTTTAAAAATCTTCTCTCCGTTAAACAGAAATTGGGAAAAAAATAAACAGGGGTGCTAATAATTCAGGGGGGCTAATAATTCTGGCTTTAACTGTATATATTAGGGCTGCACAATATATCGTTTCAGCATTGATATCGCAATGTTATCATTGGTGGGATCTACAATGTCAAGTTCAGCTTCAGTTTATTCATCCCTCAGTAAATTTAAGTGGAATTAAAGCTGACCAAGAACCATATTGTTGAGTGATTGTGAAGTTTAACCTTAATAGGGTGAAAGAGTGCTTGTTTGCTAAGATTGCAACATTGCAACTACACTTAAATAATTTGTGTACAAGAATATATAGCAATGAAAATCATTGCATTTAACTTTTATAGAATGAAGACTATGCAGTTTTATTTGCTTACATTTAATTATTCAACTCATACTCGAATGCAGTTCCAAAATAAATAAATATATAAATAATTTATGCAGATTATCTGGCCTACGAAATCATCCCAATCGATATCAAATTATGAGTTCTTTCCTAATTAAGCTATTCAAGTCACCTGGTGAAATAATTATATTCATATCACAATAAATATAGCAGAAAAACTAAATATCGCATTGTCTGATTTTTCCAATATCGTGCATATATATATAATCTGAATGTTATGCCTTAATTTTATAGATAATCAAAATGAAACCTGTTATATTGTCACTTTCGGTCAATTTACCTTTTCTAGTTCCCTTTGCTACATGTAACAAGGTATTTAGAAAGTATTTAGAGCATGTAAACAGTACTGAAAAATTAGTTAGGAGTTTATTTATTAGGATAAAACACTTTAAAATTATACTTCATATCCACATACACAAACATTAGGCCTTCTAGCACCTACATTTACCCTAACATATTCATCACCCTGTATCCACAATCTTCCTTAATGCACTTCATATTGAAAGTCTTTAAAATAATTTTTAATGACTTGATCTGGCTCATGTTGTTTATATAAGTGTTATTAATCAACCCACTGACTCACGAGTCAAGCCACTGAACAAGCATATATGCAATATCATGCTGACTCCTTTCTGAAACCGTCTTTGTGAAATATCCTGTTATTTTCTTAATTTTAGTTTTTCCATTGTGCCTAAAAGGTGTAGCATGACTTTTTATATCAAACGTCTGATGGTATGATATGATTTCCTTTGTAGATAAACATTACAATAGCCTCAGATGAGCATGAATGCAGTCCTTTTCAGCTGTTTGTTTTGTAATGTATTTCTCTAAAACACCTCTGGCCATATGACTCTACATACGCTTAGATATGTAGGACTGAAAGAAAATAGCAATTATATTGAAAGCATGAATACATTAGCTGGCCCTTAATGATGAAATAATGGATCAGTTAAATCTGACTGCTATTTTAATATATTTTAAAATCTAATTTATGCACACTGCTCGTCAAAAGTTTTTTTTTTCATGTTTTTAAAAAAAAAAAAATTATTAATCAAGGCAGCATTCATTAAATGTAAAAAAAGTTAAATATTTATACAAATTTTCTTATTGTATGTAGCTTAAAATTATTACTCCAGTCATTATTGCTTTTATTACTATTACCATTAATAATAATAATTAATATTAGAGTGATATCTAAAAGATCATGTGACTGTGAAGACTGGAGTAATGAAGCTGAAAATTCATCTTTAAAATCACTGAATAAATGATTAAATTAAATGATAAACTACTTTTGAACAGTTATTTTATAGTGCAATAACATTTCACTATTTTACAATTAGTACTGTATTTTCAATGAAATAAATGTAGCCTTGGTGAGCAGGCGAAGCTTATTTTAAAACATTTAAAAATCCTACTGACCCCAAACTTTTGACCGGTAGTGTATGTAATGCAACCCTGAATTTTAATTCGCTTTTCAGCGTCCCATGATCCTTCAGAAAACAAAACGTGATTTCAAGCTCAAGAAGTCCAATTGTCTACAAATTCTTAAATCAAGAAATATTTTCTGTAGTTTTGTGCAGAGAAAAGAAAAAGTTATAATAAATAAGCTTGTATTTAAATGCAAAAATAATTTTGGGTTTTGGGTCTAAAATAAGATTATTTTGCTTACCAGACATTTTATTTTGTTTGTAGATTATTTAAAAACTCACTTATGAATTTATAGATTTTTTCTAAAATAATTTTTTTCCCTTGTTTAGAAAATGCTTCTTGATTCAGAATTTTTAGGTATTTAAAACTAAGTGTAAAAAAAATGTAGAAAGGGTTTATCTATTTTTTTTGCCAAATATATTTATTAACATTATGTGCAGATACAATATCATATACATACAAAAATAAGTAATACACTGTTCTGCTTTTTCACATCTAAGAACCAATAACCATAAAAACAATATAGTTACTAAATAACACAGTAAATGTAAAAAAATAATTAATAAAATAAGAGTTTCTCTATTTTGGTGAAAACTTTATTTTTTCATGGCAAGGTTGATTTGCATAAAATTGTTCAAATATCAACATTGTGTGTGTTAAAAAATACATTTAATATAATTAATTGTAATAGTTGAGTTTAATCATTTATATTCTCATTCATTGCGTTTTTATATTTTTAAATACATAAATCTAAATACATAATCTGTTTAAGTATGTTAAATATAAAATAATGAGGTTTGGGTTTAAAATAAGATTATTTTGCTTTTCAGATATTTTATTTTGTTTGTAGATTATTTAGCTCATTTCAAGGAAAAACTCGCTTATAAATTGATTGATTTTTTTTTTTTGCTTAGAAAATGCTTCTTGATTTAAGAATTTTTAACTATTTGGACTAGGCATGGGCCGCTATAAGATTCTGATGGTATGATAATCTTGGATAAAAATATCACAGTTTCATGGTAAATGGTTAAACATGTCAGGCTAAATAGTTTAAATTAATCATTGACTTCTGCTGTCTTCATTAGTTTCAAAAACACAGATTTCTTTACAATTTAAAAGGGCGTCTTTGGATATCGTTTTTGCTGGAGATACTGTTGTCCTAAAAAAACATAAAAAAATCTTACACACTATAGGAACGATATAGCAGAATATTTTGGTGATTTTAAAACCTTGACTTTTCCAAATCGCGGTATACCTTGAAAACGGTTATCATCCCATGCCTGATTTGGACAAGAAACAAGACAAAAACTAAGTAAGAAAAGCATTTTTGCAGTGTCCTCTTATAAATAATGAAGCAGTGCTGCTTATTATTTATTTGAACCATGATTTTCTTTTGGAGTTTAAAGAATACATGAGCTGATCCTCAGTGCTGAAGATATGATCAGCTTTAGTTATCACAGTCACATCAAAAGCGATATTCATCAGTAATTTTGCACGTCCGCTTGCAAAACTCAAACTCATGCGGATGTTACTGTACGTCATCAGGCCCGAGGAGGAAAAAACTAAAAGAATCTGATAGAAATCCTGCGAATGCTGTTTGATGTGACCCTGGAGGCAGGTTATCAGCACTTGACATCTGAAGGTACAAGAATTTTCATTTGCCTCCCCCATTTAAACACAGCACAGACTAAAAAGCAGGCTTTGTCCTCCTGTGCTCCATCAGGCCTGTGCTGGAGTGGAGCTGCCTGACTGGTCCAACCGGATCAGCGCTTTTTTTTTTTTTTTTTAATAAAGAAAAGAACAGCCTTTGTTGAGCTGAAAGGGTGGCAGAGCAGTGGGTAGTTTTAAACATTTACCTCTGCACTCCCTGTTAATCCTCTCACTCCTTACCTGCCATTTGTCCATCCCAACTGGAGCTGCATCGCTGTTTCCTATCGGACTTTATGAGTTATGTTTTTCTTTTTGCTAGTAAAAGCTAGTTTTCGATAAGTAGGACATGAGCAATTACGGATGTGACGTTGCAGTAAAAACTCAAATCATAAATTCACAGAGAAAGTATATGTTAACATTATATTGAAACACCCGTTTATATTTTCCAAAATAACTAACCACAGAGTTGTGGGATCATATCTGCAAACATTTTTATATTTTAAATAATTTTAAATAAACGTGTTATGGATGTGATGGAAAAAAAACGAGGCTAGTTTACAGTCTACAGCATACTTTGTCGATATTCTGTGAATGGGGTATATGCAGAAGTATGCAGAAGGACTTTTAATTTTTCAGTAACCTGGGTCAATCGCTTCCGGTGAATTGTATGCTATAAAAAAATCGGCTAGTTTAATGTCTGATTTAATAAAAAATCTATGATCTTCACTGCCTGATTGATATACGATATAAAGTGGCTCTCAGATTGTACACGAAGCACTGCATTAAATTACATTTTTCCGTGCCATGTCTTTAAAATATGAACATTTATTTTACCCCAGTATATTTAATGGAGCTGTTGCCTCACAGCAAGAACGTCACTGGGTTGCAGGTTCGAACCTCGGCTGGGCTGGGTCAGTTGGCGTTTCTGTGTGGAGTTTGCATGTTCTCCCTGCGTTCGCGTGGGTTTCCTCCGGGTGCTCCGGTTTCCCCCACAGTCCAAAGACATGCAGTACAGGTGAATTGGGTAAGCTAAATTGTCCGTAGTGTATGAGTGTGAATGTGTGTGTGTGGAAATTCCCAGAGATGGGTTGCGGCTGGAAGGGCATCCGCTGCGTAAAATTGTGCTGGATAAGTTGGTGGTTCATTCCACTGTGGCGACCCCGCAAGGGACAAAGCAGACAAGAAAATGAATGAATGAATATTTAATGGAGTTTCTGCGTTCGCCTGCTGATCTTGACGGCGCGTGTGTGTAAACAGCTTTTCATCTCGTTTTATGCTTGAACAACTAAATGATTGCCAAAGTCTATTTAACTGATTGTATTTTAATTACATTACAACATCGATACTGTAAAAGGAACCGTATGAAATTGAAAAATATCACATTGACCGTTCACCGGAAGTTTATCGGTAGGGAAGAAACACTGCTGTGCATATGCCCCATTAAACTTCACAACCCAAAAGAAATAATGCTAATCAAAAGGATAAGATTTGTTCTAAAACAAACATTATTGACTTTATTTTATTTTACATCTTTGCATTTATGAGGAAACCCCTTGTGTGACTTTGGTATCAATTATATTCAAATATAACTGTTTAAAAAAAACACTGACAGAGAAATTTTTGAGTATTTTTACAGTTGTGTAAAATACAAGCCTACATAAAAAAGGGTTTCGCTATTTTGGTGAAAACTTAATTATGTTTTTTTCAAGGCAAGGTTGACTTTGCATGGAATTGCTCAAATATCAACAGTCTTAAAATACATTTAATATAATTAGATGTAATAGTTGAGTTTAATCATTTATATTTTCATTAATTATTAAATTTTTAATTATGTACATTTATGCATTTATTGTTGATTTTTTTTTTTTACAGACATTTTAAAAAAGATTTCTTTAATTATTTATTTATGTATATATTTTAGTCATTTATATAGTCATTTATTATGTTTTGTTAATTTTTTGAATACACACATTTATTTGTGCATTTATTCAGTTGTTCCTCTACTCAACTGTAGTTAAAACTAGATTTTTTTTCACTAGAAAATAACAACACTAATGTTAAAAATTATATGATTTTTTGTTTATTTATTTAAATTTATATTTTTTAACAGATGTTTTAAAAAATATTTCTTTAATTATTTATTTATGTGTTTATTTTAGTCATTTATATAGTAATTTATTGTGTTTTGTTTAATTTTGGAATACATAAATTTATTTATGCATTTATTCATCTGTAGCTAAAACTAGATTTTTTTTCAGAAGAAAATGCAACACTAAATGTAAAAAAAAAAAAAAAAAAAAAAATATATATATATATATATATATATATATATATATATATATATATATATATATATATATATATATATATATATATATATATATATATATATATATATATATATTAACATATGATTTAAAAATGATTTCTTTAATTATTTAATTTCAGGTTGTGTATCCCCTCTGCCTTCTCAAAGCTATTTTTAGGTAGAAAATAACAAAGCTATAGATGTAAAGTGAAATTATTTACTCTTTTTTTTTTTTTTTAATTATTATTATTATTTATTGATGGATTCATTTGAAGGCTTTTTTAAATGTGTTTATTTTGAGGAACCGTTTTAATTAAATAAACGATTATATATGTGTATATTTAAATTAAATAATTTAGTAATTACTTTAATTATTTAAGTCTTTATCATTTCATTAGAATGAACGTATTCACTGAGAGTTTTGTTTTTTCCTTAGCCTTCCTATATCTAGCCTTCTTTTAACAAAAGAAAAGAAAACATCAACAAGTGTACTGAAATGTAATTATTTGATCATTCACTGAATTTAATGCATTTCTATTAATTAAATTATTTTGGGGGTAGTTATGCTCCAACTAAATGTATTAAAATTTTATTACTTACTGATTTATTATTAATATTATTTTACCTTCTTGAAGTTAGTTTACAAGTTAGTTTGTTATTTATTTCCCACAGACTTTTCAAGCTTTCTTTAAGTAAAAAATACAAACTAAAAATGTAGAAATGTTACTTTTTCAAATGTATTTGTACTAACTTTCTGATTAAACTCTTCAGTACACTCGAATGATTTAATTAAGCACATGCTGAATTTGCTGGGAAGACCTACATAGCTAGTTTACCATCAGCATTTACGTCATATGAGTAATAAAATACTCACTAAAATAATAAAGTGATAAAGCAAAATCCAGACTTACTGTAATACCCAGCTGTTTGTTTAATATCCGTCTTTGCTTTCCTGACGTAGATGATTAAGAGATATTTTGGCCATTTTTTACTGTTGTTAAATAAGCAAACAGATTGTAAACTCTTTGTGATATCCTTTTTATGTCCAGTTTTAACCTAAATGTCTGCTTTGTTACTAATAAAGTGAGTTAGTTGTGTAATAACAAAGTACACAAGAGAGACGTTTACACAACCTCATATCTATAATGATGTCAGATCAATATACTGTCCTCATACAGCTATTTATGGCATCTGAAAGCTGTTTCCGATGCTCCAACTGTATTTAATAAAGGAAATTTAGCCCGTAGCTAAAAAAAGCCCATAGTGTTATTGTTCACAATACACTTCCGGACAATATATATATATGAGTCAGCTTCATCTGTGTGCACAGGTTTAACAGGTTTTAGTACCTTCCCTTGTTGTTTTTATAAAAATGTCTGGCTGTGATTTCTTTATGATCTTTTTTAATTAATTGGGTGTGTTGCCAGTTATCCAGATAAAGTCCAGCTGGATCACTCCCATGGGGAAAACACATAAATAAAAGTAATTTACATTCCACAACATGGTGTGACAGTATTTAAGCCAGGGTTAGTTAGTTCATCCAAAAATAAGTTAAATTAATTTAGTAACGCTGTAACGTGTTGTTTTAGTGCAGTGTCGTATTTTTTCTTTTGTATACAACAAAAAAGAAAAGAATTATGCTTTTACATATGTACATTTAATTTGCACATTAAAGCAAATTTTCATTAAATAGATGAATGTATTAAAAATTTGATTATTTACTGATTTATTATTATTATTATTATTTTAATAAAATGCCAAAATAAAAATTATTTACTTTCCACAACAAGTGGGACAGTATTTAAGCCAGTGTTAGTTAGTTCATCAAAAAAGTTCAATTAATTTGGTAGCGCTGGTGTTGTTTTAGTGCAGTAGGCATGGGACTATAACCGTTTTCAAGGTGTACTGCGGTTTTGAACACTCAAGGTTTTAAAACCGCCAAAAGTTTCTTCCTACAGTATATGTAAGATTTTTTTTTTTTTTTACGCTTTTTGTTTTTTAGGACAACAGTATCTCCAACAGAAAAGACAGCCACAGATGCCATTTTGAATTGTAAAGAAATCAAGTGTGTTTGAAACTAATGAACAAAGCAGAAGTCAATAATTCATTTTAATTATTTAGCCTGACATGTTTACTTCTCCAAAAGATTAAAAATGTTTTTCAAAATAAAATTGATTGTGTTTAAAGGGAAAAAAGTTTTAGTTTTTTCCCCAGACATTTGAAAAATAACATATTTAAGAGCACAATCCCAATACTGTCTCAATCACAATACCGTCACAATAATCACAATACTGTCACAATACCATCAAACTGTGATATTTTCATCTTTATTCAAGGTTTCATTCCGTCAGAATCTTATACTGGCTCATGCCTAGTAGCTTTCTTTCTTTTCTGTACAACAATAAAAAGATAAATGTATGCTTGCACTTGTCTATATAATTGCCAGAGCTGCACAATAAATCATTTTTATCATCTGCAATTGTCACATCGCAGGACGTCAAACCATTTCAAGTGAATTTAAACCGTTTAGACACAGGAAATGATCAAGTTTGACACTTTTTAACAGAGATTAATTGATTATTTACACAATGAAGATTACAGAGTGTTATTTTATATTTGATTATTGAACACTCAAAACCTTATTTTTGCTGCTTGCTCAAATTACTTATTTAAAATGAGATGAAACAACACAATTCTTGAGATTTTTTTGGACAACTTGATTGTTTTATGTTCAATCCACCTCAATTTGTTGAACTAACTTAATCAATTTGTTTTGGGACAACATGGATGAATAGTGTGAAACCCTGCATTATTTTACAGTGTACACTAAAAATGCTGGGTTAAACACAATTCCATCATGTTGTTCTAACACAAATCGATCAAGTTAACTTAATTGTTTTTAAAAAAGTAAGTGAATTGAACTTAAAACAAAATAATATTCAGACTCCCAAAATAAATCAAGAATTGTGTTGATTCTGCTCATTTTAAATGAGATTTGAACAAGCAGAAAAATCTTTTTTTCAGTGTACCTCAATACTCCAGCGAAAACCACAAATTACTGTTTATTTAATGTTTTATCTTTATTCTATTGTTTTGATCCCTCATTTAATTTATTTTATTTTGTATACATTTAAATAAAAATAATGTACATTTTATGCAGATGCACTTCCCTACAAAAATCATCACAATTAGTGTAAAAACATCAATTCTCTCCAAATAGAGTCATCTTGTGAAATTTATATTTATATTGCAATATATATCGCAGAAAAACTAAATATCCCAATGTCAGTTTTTTCCAATATCATGCAACCCTAATTGGCAGTGTATACAAAAACTTCTAAAGGGATAGTTCACCCAAAAATGACAATTTCCTCACCATTTTCTGACACTCAAAATTCTTTTATGAATTTCTTTCTTCTGTTGAACACAAAGCAAGATATTGATGAATGTTGGAAACGAAACATTGACATTCATAGTCACAATATAAATACTGTGGAAGTCAACGGATGATTTCCCAGTATTTTTCAGGATGTCTTTCGTTGTTCAACAGAAGAAAAAACTGAAAGATGTTTGGAACAAGTGGAGTATGAGTAAAAATCACTTTAAGCTTTTCGAAATATCACATAATCACTATATTTGACATGATATGCATGATTGGTCTTGGTGAAAAACGAACTGAAATTTAATATGTCATTTAATGCAAATCCTATATGCTCCAAAGCTGTTGTCATGCAGCTTTGGCCAAAAACGAACACTCCGGCTTTGTCAAGAGATGTTTTCTTTTTTGTTTCTATGTTGAATGGATGTCAATGGACTGAGACTCCACTATGCTAAATCAACTGCTTATTATCTTAGAAATCAACAGCACATCGGCTAATCTCGAAGATGTCTGTCCTTGAACATTGGTTTTGAGTTTTACCATTTACATTTGAAAATTTTCATTTGAGACGTCAGAGTAAATTTGGTGACAGGTGGGATTTAGTGTACGCAAGTGTGTTTTTTTTCTTGAGAAAGTGTTAATTGAGAAGCATGTGCAGATCAAAAAAATGAACATGCTCACAGCTTTAAACTTAGTCTATTTTCATTTTTGTTTACTTTTCATACTGTACTTAAACATTTTTTTCGCATTTGGAAAATATTATTTAATGCTGTATTCTATTGACTAAATATTGCAGAATAACAAGACTGGAGTTAGTTTATAGTTATGAAAATGTTTGTTTTACGTGGTTATAAAACAAACAAACAAACCTAAAAATTTACCTTTAGGGAAAATTTCTGCAAGGTTATTTTTAGGTTGTAAAAATATCAACCTAAAAATAACCCATTGGGAATGTGCTGTATGGTTATTTTTAGGTTATTTAAAAGCACCCACCCTGCAACATTCAGGGAATGTTACTTTGCAGTTGCAAAACTTAAAACCTAAAAAGAATCTAGAATGTTCTTAAAAAAATAACTTGTAAGGCAGGGGTGTCAAACTCCTGGAGGGCCGCAGCTCTGCATAGTTTAGTTGTAACTTTGCTTCAACACACTTACCTGTAGGTTTCAAATAAAACTGAAGGGCTCAATTAGTTTGATCAGGTGTGTTTAATTAGGGATGGAACTAAACTGTGCAGAGCTGCGGCCCTCCAGGAGCTGAGTTTGACATCTGTGATATAAGGGAATTAAATACAAACAAAAGGGGATAATTATGTGCTTGCGGGGTAAAGCCGCGGTCACACTGCACTTTTCTCCCCATAGACTTCCATTCATACACATGCGCATGCGTCAGACCGGAAACGCAAGTTTTGCAGTTCGCTCTGCGTTGGAAAGTTCAAGCTTGGTAAACTCTGACCTGTGAAATCACATCACGTGGTTGCGTGAGACCAATCAAAGATTAAAACATGACCTCTCTGGACAGAAATGTACAATATGGAGCATATACAGCGGCTTTACATTTTTATTTACATGCATTTTATCTGTCCCTCCAGGATTTTGCGAGTGAAATGCTTCTTGAGAGATAAAAAAGGAAAATCTGACAAAATTTGTGTATGATTTTACAGCAAAGCATTAGAATTAAAGCAAATAGTGGCATAAGTTTTGCCATAAGTCATTTTAGGCTGTAAATATTAAGAAAATGTCCTTACAAAGTTCTGGATTTGGTTAAATAATATCATTTCAGTTAGTTTATTCATTCATTTTCTTTTCAGCTTAGTCCCTTTATTAATCAGGGGTCGCCACAGCGGAATGAACCACCAACTTATCCAGCATATGTTTTACGCAGCGGATGCCCTTCTAGCAGCAACCCAACACTGGGACACACCCACACACTCTTGCACACACTCACATACACTATGGCCAATTTAGCCTATTCAATTCACCTATAGCGCATGTCTTTGGACTGTAGGGGAAACCGGAGCACCCGGAGAAATCCCACGCGAACACAAGGAGAACATGCAAACTCCACACTAACCCAGTCGGGGCTTGAACCAGCGACCTTTTTGCTGTGAGGCGATTGTGCTACCCACTGCGCCACCGTGCCGCCCTATTTCAGTTTTTTTTTTTTTTTATAACCAATCCCTATTATACACCTCCACAACACTGGAATACACAGAATCATATTGGGATAATTTTGTGCCTTTTTCAAAGCTTGATCTCGATTGCTATTCACTGCCATTATATGGACAACAGTTATAGAGCATTTTTACTTTTCACATTTTTTTTTTATTTTGCTGTCTAAAAAATGAAAGGATGGCATACAGCATTAGCACAAAACCAAGCTGAGTAAATAATGACTGAAAAAAAAAGTAACATTTTTTGGTGGACTAACCCTTCAATCATAATCTTGAGATGAACTCTTAAAATGAGGAAAGAAATGATTAGAGCCTGCTCGACTAGACTAATAAGCTGTTATTGCCCTCAAATCAAATCATTCAACCAGCAAATCATCCCCCTCTGAAATATTATCCCAGCTCCCAAAACCAGAACCCCCACCACACCACACGAAAACCTCAAATCATTTTGCAAATTCTGCGTGTGCCTTACACAGGTGAGTGGACTTGACAAACCACCTGTAGAAAACACACTCTTTCATCTCTCTGACACTTTAACAGACACTTTTTGTTTTGTTTTGCACATTTGCACCAGACACATTCTTATAATCACTCCATATCTCTAGAAAAATATATTGTGCGTTTATGAAGTGTGCCTCACACAGGTGAGTGGGTTTGACAAACCACCTGTAGAACCACTCTTCTGTCCATATGCACCGGACACTTTACTTAAACTCCATCTTACAAAGACTCAGTAAGAAAAACAATGTTTACCACAGTGTTATGTACCACAATCATGTTGCACTACTTGTTTTCTTCAACCTTAAATACCTCTTTTGCACAATATCTTGCACAATGTTGTTCTGTCTTATGTTAAAGTACTTGTATAGTCTGTCTTAGTTTAAGTATTTATAGTATACAGTGCCTATAGTGAATCATCCTACCCTTTTGAAATAATTACTTTATTTGTCATAGAGCCTGAAATCAAATCACATAACAAATAACTTTTCCAGCCTTTTTTGATGATTTTCTATAGGCACTGTATGTTTAGTTAGATTACCTAAGTTATGTATAGGTTAAAATAGCCTTATGTCCAGTGTTGTTTTTATGTTTATGATTGGCTAAAGTAGAATAACCAGTCCTGTGATTCCCGTCCAATCAAATCGCATCATACAGAACAACCTGAAGACGCAGAAAACACAAAATCATTTCACGCAATCACAGAGAGACTGTTTAGACTGCATGTCACTGATGAGAATATGACGGATGCCTACTGTATGATGCCTAAAATCGCCAAATGGCCTTAAACAAAACTAAGTGCACTACAGAATGTTTGGTTAAGTAATGGTACTTTTACTTGAGTAGGATTTTTCAGTACTCTTTCCACCACTAATGTCCACACATGCAGTGAAATGGCAATAAAGCTTAACTTGAGTTGTCAGAGTAGCTGAATTATACAATATTTGTTATTTTTGGCATTTAGGGAGCATGCCGAACTCTTCGAGGAGCCTCAGTGGCACAATTTTTGTCTTTTTTTGGCATTTAGGGAGCGTGCCGAACTCTTGGTGTATGCTCAATAACAAAATTTTGTCTTTTTGGCATTTAGGAAGCGTGCCGCACTCTTTAGTGGAGGCTCAATGACACAATTTTTGCCTTTTTTGGCATTTAAGGAGCGTGCTGAACTCTTGGAGGAGGCTCAATGACACAATTTTTGTTATTTTTGTCATTTAGGGAGCGTGCCGAGCTCTTCAAGGAGGCTCAATTACACAATTTTTGTTATTTTTGTCATTTATGGAGCGTGCCGAGCTCTTCAAGGAGGCTCAATTACACAATTTTTGTTATTTTTGTCATTTATGGAGCGTGCCGAGCTCTTCAAGGAGGCTCAATTACACAATTTTTGTTATTTTTGTCATTTATGGAGCGTGCTGAACTCTTCGAGGAGGCTCAATTACACAATTTTTGTTATTTATGTCATTTAGGAAGCGTGTCGAACTCTTCAAGGAGGCTCAATTACACAATTTTTGGCATTTAGGGAGCGTGCCGAACTCTTCGAGGTGGCTTAATGACACAATTTTTGTCTTTTTTGGCATTTAGAAAGCATGCAGAACTGCTCAAGGTGGCTTAATGGCACAATTTTTGTTATTTTTAGCATTTAGGGAGCATGCCGAACTCTTTGAGGAGGCTGACTTACACACTTTTTGTTATTTTTGGCATTTAGGGAGCGTGCCGAACTCTTTGAGGAGGCTGACTTACACACTTTTTGTTATTTTTGGCATTTAGGGAGCGTGCCGAACTCTTCGAGCAGGCTCAATTACACATTTTTAGTTATTTTTGGCATTTAGGGAGCGTGCCAAACTCTTCAAGGAGGCTCAATGACTATTTTTGTCATTTAGGAAGCGTGCCGAGCTCTTCGAGGAGGCTCAGTTACACAATTTTGTCATTTTTGGCATTTAGGGAGCGTGCCGAGCTCTTCGAGGAGGCTCAATGACAATTTTTGTTATTTTTGCCATTTAGGATGCGTGCTGAACTGTTCAAGGAAGCTCAATGACACAATTTTTGTCTGTTTTTGACATTTAGGGAGCGTGCCGAACTCTTGGAGGAGGCCAAGAAGATGGAGGCGGCTAAATTCCGCTACATCCTCCCAGTGTACGGCATCTGCAGTGACCCGCAGGGGCTGGTGATGGAGTACATGGAGACGGGCTCTCTGGAGACTCTGCTGGCAACTGAGCCGCTGCCCTGGGAACTGCGTTTCCGGATCATCCACGAGACGGCAGTGGGCATGAACTTCCTGCACTGCATGAACCCACCGCTTCTTCATCTCGACCTCAAACCCGCAAACATCCTGCTGGATGCACACTATCACATCAAGGTGAGACGCACTGCAAGAAACATCATCAGTTTTCCATATTTTTGTGATTTTATGTTATTATTTTTGGATTTTCCTCTATTTATTTATGCTTTTGAATTGCGTTATGGGCAGTGGTGTAGTCCTGAAAAAAAAAGTGGTGTACTATTACCCACCCAACCCAAATATTAAAAGTAGGCAAAGAAACGACGAAACTATATATATATATATATATATATATATATATATATATATATATATATATATATATATATATATATATATATATATATATATATATATATATATATATATATATATATATATATATATATATATATTATTATTTTTTTTTTTTTTTTTTTTCATTTAACATAAGTTACCTGTAAAGAAAAAACAAATACTATGGAAGTTAATGATTACAGGTTTCTAGCTTTCTTCAAAATATCTTCTTTTGTGTTAAACAAAATAAAAAAATACAAACCGGTTCGGAACAAGTAAAGGATGACAATTTTACTTTTTTTTGAATGAACTATCCATTAAAAAAGGAAAAATATTTAAACAAATTTGTTCATTTTAAAGCGAGATGCTAATAGCCTAATCCTATTCATTGATTTATGCTTAGCTAATTAATGATTTGGCTGAGTATATTAAGCTGTGGTAAAACCTGGGTAAAAGCCAACTGTTTAACTCTAAAGGGACTTGTAAAATGAGCCTATAATTAATATAACAATATATATATATATATATATATATATATATATATATATATATATATATATATATATATATATATATATATATATATATATATATATATATTTTTTTTTTTTTTTTTTTTAATCAGGAAAATAAAAAGTTTTTTTTCTTCAAAAACTCAAATACTAGCCTATACTCAAGTATTTATTCCATGTTTTAAATAGAACTGCCACTTTTATAATTTAAAATGGCATAAATATAAACATATTAAAAAAATGTGCAGGCTAATTTACATATTTCACTATCATAATAGGAAATAATTTTTAACAAGATATATTTTTAAAAATAATTTTACCTCAGTGTTTCAGCGAGACATCATATAGTTGATTTGTCATCGGTATTGAAAAACTCCTGAAATTTTCTCACAGCTGCTGCGGTCGTCAGGGGGCGGGGAATGCCACAAATTAAACAAAAATCCACTGATTGCAACAAATAAGATGCAAGTAAAAAAAAAATTTGGTATACAGTAAAAGGGGACGCGAATACACGTAAATTAGGGAAGTCTAATCAGAAAAACAAGTGAGTATACCGAAGGTATACGCAATTATTGATCCTCAGAAGTCGTAATATTCAAACAGCTCATGGAAAAAAGTAGGCATACTGAGTATACGTGCGTATAGCCCCGACTACACCACTGGTTATGGGACCTTGATCTTTCTTCCAACAACTTTTAACCTTGAGAAGTTATTTTTTATGAACATTTTTAATAGTTTAAAGTGATGTTTTGTCTGAGTTAGTGTTTTATGTTACGCTACAAAAACTTCGTAATAAACTGCCAGTATGTTTAATGTTATTTTACAGACTTATTTCTCTCTATATTATTTATTTTGCATTATATCATTTCAAACTACTACGATGTGACTTTACTTGCTCTTGTTTAAGATGTTTAAGGAATCAGTTAATTCATTGCATCAAAGCTTTAGTGTGTGTGATTCATTAAAATTAAACGCAGCCAGGACAAAACACCTACATACATGTTATTTGGGAATTGATGTTGACTATTGCTCAATGCAAAAGCTGACACATTTACTGAAATTTAGGTCGATCCAAAGCTAAATGGCTTCTGTGGAACACAAGAGAACATATTTCCAAATATGATGTATTTTTAAATATATTGAAAGTCATGTGGGATCGGTGTTGTTTAAAACCAACTCTGACCAAAAAATGTCTTTCTTGTGTTCTTCAATGCAGACATTTTTTTGCCAAACTGCTTTCAATTAAAGTGTGTACTTGGGTAGTGAAAATAATATTTCAAATATATAATATTATTATATATAAAAATAAAATTGCTGTAGAATTGTTTTTATTTTACACTTCACACAAAAAAATCCTTAAAACTAAGGCACAGTCTAGTGTAATAATTTGAGGGATATTATATATTTTTCAATATATTGAAAGTCATGTGGGATCGGTGTTGTTTAAAACCACACTGACTTTCATTAGTCAGTCAAAAGCGCACGCTCATCTTTCTTGTGTAATGCAGACATTTTTTGCCGAACTGCTTTGAATTAAAGTGGTACTAAATATACAATTGTTGTAGAATTTTTTTTATTTTACACTTTTAAAAAAATCCCTAAGTAAAATAAAGCACAGTGTAGTGTATTTATTTGAATAATTTGTACATGTATATGTGTTGTGTTTTTAACTTAATGTAAATAATGGTAAATTCATAGATAATCACTTGCCAAAAAATGTAAGTAAATTTCCTTTTTTGTTTTTAAATACAGTGTAGTTTCATAATTTTTTAAAAGTTATTTATTTTTGTGCTATTTCATATATATATATATATAATATATATATATATATATATATATATATATATATATATAAATATTATATATATATATATATATATATATATATATATATATATATATATATATATATATATATATATATATTTGTTTTTTAAACATTTATAATTCTTAATTATTTTAGTTAGTTTTAAATGTAATTTAAACTTGGTACATGTGGGAAGTTACTGTATGTATTTTTGTAAGTAATTCACTTTTTTTTACAAGAAAAGAAAATGTTTTATAATGCTAAGAAACAGTAAAAGATAAAGTTTATAGAAATATAATAAAAAGTAGAAAAAAAATAGGAAATGGATATAATATAGGATGAAATATAGGACTAGGAGTAGAAAAACATACTTCAATAATCCTTATTTATTAGTAAGTTTGATAAATAAATTACGTTGCTGTTTTTGAGGTATAATATTTAAATGATTTTTAACACACTTTTATGAAGTAAAAAGTCTTCATGATAGACATGCATGGAAATATGGCATGACATGCAGGAAACAAATAATAAATGGCATTGTTTTTGTAATGTGAAGTGGGATGCTGACAACAGAGGTGCCTCTAAACGCAGGTTTATAAAACAGAATGGTCAGGCAAGCAACGGTCAACACAGCAGCAAACAGATGTACACAGGAAATCCAGAGTCGTGGTCCTAAACAGGTGAAAGGTCAAAAGGCAGGCAGCATACAGGAGTAAACAATAAAACAAGGCAAGAGTCTAACACGGCAAAACAAGTCAAGGAAATTGTTTACAATACTGATTACAAGACTCAGCAAAGTCTATGTGTTTTTGTGCTGTATAAATAGTCCAACTAATCAGTCTTTGAGCAGCTTAAACTGTGTGAGTGTAATCAAACGGGATCAGGAACCGGTGTCTGTATGTGTGGTGCATGACTGGAACTTGTAGTTCTTGAAAAGGCGGATTTGTAGTCTGTTAGCGATCTGTGTGTATACCAGCAATCTGCACAGGCTTGATCGCTGGTGACCATGACAGTTTTAAAGTTTTAGTATTCATTTATTTTTCTTCGGCTTAGTCCCTTATATATCAGAGGTCGCCACAGTGGAAGGAACCGCCGACTATTCCAGCATATGTTTTACACAGCCCTTCCAGTCACAACCCAGTACTGGGAAACATCCATACACACTCATTCACATACATACACTGCGGCCAATTTAGCTAATTCATTTTACCTATAGCGCATGTCTTTGGACTGTGGGGGAAACCGGGGCACCCAGAGGAAACCAATGAGAACACGGGGAGAACATGCAAACTTCACACAGAAATGCCAACTGACTCAGTCAGGACTTAAACCAGCAACCTTCTTGCTGTGAGGTGTCAGTGCTAACCACAGAGCCACCGTGTCACCCCATTTCAAAATTATTCAGTTTAAATATTTATATGAAATTAATTATAAATTTTTCATCAATTCTCATACTAAAGTCTGAGGGTTTCTAAATTATATTACAGAGAAGATTGTGATGTTTGGATCAAATCAAAAGCATCATGTCCCATGTAAAAAAATATTAAATAAACAGCAACATCCTGACTTAAAAATCCAGCTTATGTGTTTTGTGTTGGTGAAAACAGCCTGTCATCAAGATGATTTTTAATCTTAATCCAGCACTGACAACCCAACAACTGTTTAAATCTCAGTCCTGTCAGATCGTCTGTGCAGAAAAAAAAAAAAGTGACAGGGGGGAAGAGCACACCTATCATTTTCTTTCCCCCAACATACCTTTCCAGAAAACTCCCTGAGGGTGGAAAAGCTTTCCCATGATAAAATCCCATTTATATCCAGCCTTCCCATGGATGAGTAAGCAGGTGTCACGAGGGAAGGGTGGGAATCATCGTGTCGGATTGAAAAGGCTGGATGTAAACACGTATTCTGGACCAGTCTGAACAAGCTAAAGCCGGGCAGTGTTAATGAAGGGCTGGCACACACACGCCTACATATGCGTGCACACATTTACAGAAAGCCAGGGCTTCCCCGCCTAACTGAGCACCTGATTATCTGGAAAAAGTTATCGTGAATACACTTAAATAAGAATTAAAAGCAATAACATTATTTCTGAAGACTTTAAGACTAACACTTAACCAATAGACTGGCACCGAAGGGAAAAAAAGATCATGAGGATTTTTAACAATAGCTGATAAGTGTTTAAATACACGCCTGCTTTGTGCTTTTGAAGTTCTTAATTGGTTGCATGTTGATATGTTGAACCCATCCAATTGAATTAAATTAATGACGTTTAATTGCAGAGTTGGTGTAGAGATCTTTAAAGAGAGCTTCTTCCCATAGAACACAGCAAATGACACGATCGAGTCTTTTACACTCTCAAAATACTTCAGTATTTGTGTGCATACTGTATATGCATGATTTACAATTAACAAAAAATGTAAACATTAAAACAGATGAATTAATTTTAAAAATGGGTGGCACGGTGGCTCTGTGGTTAGCACTGTCGCCTCACAGCAAAAAAGTTCGAGTCCCGGCTGGGCCGGTTGCCGTTTCTGTGTGGAGTTTGCATGTTCTCCCAGTTTTCGCGTGGGTGCTCCGGTTTCCACCACAGTCCAAAGACATGCGCTATAGGTGAACTAAATAAACTAAATTGGCTGTAGTGTATGAGTGCGAGAGTGTATGGGTGTTTCCAAGTACTGGGTTGCAGCTGGAAGAGCATCCGTTGGAATAGCTGGAATAGTTGGCGGTTCATTCTGCTGTGGGGACAATGAATAAAATGAATGTAAAGTAAATGAAGTAAAATGAATGAATGAATGAATAAATAATAGTTTTAAATCCAAACAGTAACATTAAGGCAAGACACTGCAGGCAGAAACCTGTGGTCTTTTTTGGCTTTCCATAAAGGTTAATATTTAGATTTTTTATTTTTTATTTTGTAGAGCAATATTTAAAATACAGTTTTACAAGTTTTTCTATTGTCACATTTGATCATTTTGCATCTGTAGACTTTAATTATTATTTAAACATATTTATCGAAAGACATGTTCATGCATTTTATTTAGACAATACATTTTATTCTCCACAAAGTTGTGATACATTTTTTTTGTATTTAGTATTTTACAACCTGAATCTGACTTCATCCGGTGTTCAGATGTTTGTGCTAGAAATGTATGCGAATGTGTGCTTATTTAATCTAATAATGCATCATTTAAACAACATTTTTGAAGACTTTTAATACCAAAAATATTAGCCATTCTTAATGACTGGTTTATTTCTCTATTTAATTTGAGTGAGTGATTTGCAAAAAAATATTGTCTTGTTATCAGAAATATGCCTAAATGAAGTGGGTTTTTCCTTAAAACAAGCAAAATAATCTGACAATAAACAAAATAATCTTGTTTTTCCTTTTGACAAGATTATTTAGCTTGTTTTTAGGAAAAACTCACTTAATTTTCACATATTATTTCTTAAAACAAGACAATATTTTTTGCTTGTCATAAAAATCTTGATTTAAGAATTTTTAGATATTTAGATAACTAGAAACAAAAAAACTAAATCAAAGTAAGAAAAGCTTTTTTTTTTTGTTCTTTTTTTGTGCGAATTTTTTTTTTTTTTTTTTTTTTTTTGTGTCAAATCAAAGTTTGTAATGTAATACTCCTCCTAGCTTATTATTTTGGTTTTTAGATTATAACTATTGTGTGTTTTTGGTTTCAGATTTCTGACTTTGGTCTTGCGCGGTGGAACGGTTTTGCTCGGGATGATGATATTAGTCGAGACGGGTTTTGTGGCACCATCGCCTACCTTCCTCCGGAGAGAATCATAGAAAAAGATCGAATCTCTGACACCAAACACGATGTCTACAGGTTAGTCGATGTGTAAACCGTAACTTACATCAGCTTGTTTGACAAAACCATCTTACAAGTCAATATTGTCTAACACCACATATGTTGTTTCACAGCTTTTCCATTGTTATCTGGGGAATTCTTACACAGAAGAAGCCATATCAAGGTAAGAGCAGAAATAAAAGTGAAAAGATTAAAAGCGAAAGTATGCGTAGAGTGTCTGGAATAGCTGAAGTTTGTTATGTGTATCAGATGATCCCATAAACATGGATTTTTAGCATTCACTTCGATCCTGCTGGTGCTCGGTGAGGGAGTGTCTGTGTGTTTATCTGGTTGTGATTTCCAGGTAAATCTGTAGGGAAGAAGATGCATTTTTTTTTAGAAACGTGCAGTTACAAGAATAAGTTGTGAGAGAATGAAATGTAACAACAACAACAAGTTGTTTGGCACTGGTTAATGGAATCAGTTGCTGCCAAACAGCTTAAGGATACTGTAAAATATCCTCATCTACAGTGAAATGTACGTGTTGCCTTTTTAAAGGTGGTTACTTTTTATTCATTTAATTATTTTTTTTTATTTTTGGTCTTGTAAAAACATTTCATATTACTTAATTTCTCCATTTTATATTTATTTTAGACAAATAAATTATATGAATAAAATAAAGTGCATTTTTAAAATAGGATTAGTGTTTTGAAAATTTCTTATCCCTGTTCATTAATATGTTGCATAATAATAATAGTAATCAGGGCTTGACATTAATGCATTAATGCATTAACGCACAGTCCTGCTGCTTTCAAGAGCTTCAGATTCTTTTTTAAAAACGTTGCCACTTTCGCTTTTTACTATTCTTTGAACGGATTATTAATGGGGATAACGATAACTGTGTGCACGTGATCATCCTTTCTTTATCGCACACGGTATGCTTTCTTTTGCTTACAGTTATTTTTTTATTTATGGTTTAATTATCATTCTTTACAACAACATTGCTTTAATTGCTTTAACTTCCTATTTATGTATAGTGAGCTGGTGGTCTGGGACCTTTGGCCAGGACAGACTACTGTGCATACTTTTAGATACATGACATTTAATTATTTTTAAAATGTAATTTAAAAAAAAAAAATGTTTTGTTGAATAAAAAGTGCACGTATACAGCTATATTTAGCTTGTTTTTATTCGTTTATTTAGATCAAATTTGTAGCTAAGAAATAATTAGTTACTTGTTTATTTATTTTTAATGTCGCCAGAAAAAAATAAGGTAAATCCTTAATGTTAAGTCCTGAAAAGTCATGTGAAATAAGAATTAATTGCAATGCAACACTGTGAAACCATAGCCCATTTGCTCGTGCTCGTTGAGCAAGGTCATACACAATACACAAAAAAAAGTCAAATGAATGAGGAGGCTTGTGGACATAACACAAAATCTAAATCAATTAATTTTAGCATGCCAAAGTCAAATTTATGCATATAAAATATATTTTCCCAATAATAAAACAGTGGCTAGTGAAAATGCAGAGTGGCTAGTAACGTTAGAAAACTACAAGCCACAGTGGCTGGTGATCAAAAAAGTTAATGTCAAGCCCTGATAGTAATAATAATAAATTCAAGGCAAGGCACGTTTATTTATATAGCACATTTCACACACAATGGTAATTCAAAGTACTTTATTAAACAAGAATAAAAGAAACAAGTATAATAAATATAAACAACAAAATGGATAAAAACTAATTAAAATGTGTTAAAACAAGTTTTAAAGGAATGAAGAAGAAAGGAAAGACATAATAGTGCTATCTATGGGACGTAGCACAGTGCTCATTCAGGAAAGGCACAGCTAAACTGATGTGTTTTAAGTCTTGATTTGAACGTGCCTAATGTTGGAGCACATCTGATCATTTCTGGAAGCTGATTCCAGCAGCGATTCACCCTGCTTTGACTGAATTTCTAATTTACTTGATCCTAATGATCTGAGGGATCTGTTAGGTTTGTATTCAATGAGCATATCTGTAATGTATTGAGGTCCTAGGCCATTTAGTGATTTATACACAAGTAATAATACATTAGGATCTATTATGAATGTAACGGGGAGCCTATGTAAAGACCTGAGGACAGGTGTAATGTGCTCTGATTTTATTTGATTTGGTGTTTTTAAGTTAGTACTACATATCACAGTAGATTTTGTGCATTCATGATCATTTTAATTAGAAAATATGAATGCATATTTCTATATTTCATTAAAAAGGCTATCTAATTTGAATCTATGTTTAAATTGTAGGTTTCACGCATCCTTGTGGAATTTGTTATATTCATTCATGATCATTTTATTCTATTTCCTTTAAAATATTATGTGTCAGGTTCACTAACGTCACTTTTTTCTCTGTCTGCCTCACAGGAGAAAACAACATCCTGCACATCATGGTGAAGGTGGTGAAAGGCGTCCGTCCAGACCTCAGCCTTGTTCCCCGCAGTCGACCGCAGGCCTGCTCCGGCTTTCTGTCTCTTATGCAGAGGTGCTGGGCTCAGTCTCCACAAGCCAGACCCAGTTTTGAAGGTGAGCACATTAGTAATGAGTCACAGGAGCCAGAGCTGCACGGTGACCATGATATGACAGAATATAGCAGACTTATGAATGATCTTTCACAATGTGTCATTCCTGTTCTGCTGTACAGATTGTTCATAAGTCACACTCACGTTTCGTCATTTTAGGAAGTGTTTCTATAAAGGGACTTTCAGAAATATGCTCTGCTCACTTAATTGTAGTTTTGGTTTGGTTTTTAATATTTTAGAAAACCAGTGGAAAGCATACATACTATAGTGTTTGTTTAGTTTTTTAATGTTAAAGAAACCCGAATGGTATACTCTAACAGCATGTTTAGGTGTTAAAGTGCGTCACAAAAGAAAAACAGAAAGTAACAAATGAGGAAATAATACATACACAAAGCAAAATAAACAATGAATTAATAACTAAAAGAAATTAGTAATAAACCAAAAATATTACAAGCAAAGTAAATATTATAAATGAACAAAACAAACTATACATCATGAATAAAATATTTTTTTTAAACTCTCAACATTTCAAGAACTTGTCTATATTTATACTTATACTTCAAAGTATATTTAAAGTATATTTATCTATATACTTGATCAAAAAACATTTCATTTTTATCTGGTTTCATTTTAATTGTTTAATTTTATGTGTGTGTATGTGTGTATACATATATATATATATATATATATATATATATATATATATATATAATTTATTTTTTATAATTATTTATTTATAATTTTTTTTTATTATTGTTATTATTATTATTATTTTTTTTTATTTTAGATTTAAGTAAAACTGACAGAAAATATGAATGGTTTCCTTGGCATCTAGATGTAAGAATATAAGTGTTTTCCATCATGTCACTGAGAGATATTTTAGCATCTTCAAGTACTGTGTTTTTTATAATTGCTTGAATTAGTTTTCATTTTTATGTGTTGTTTTCATTATAATTTTAGTCTTTGTCAGGTTTTTGTCATTTTTATTTTTCGTTTTCATTTCATTTTTTTTGTTTGTTTTGTTTTTATTTTAGATTTAAGTAAAACTGACAGAAAATATTAATGGTTTTCTTGGTAACTAGATATAAGAATGCAAGTTTTTTTTTCCATCTTGTCACTGAGAGATATTTAAGCATCATCAAGTACTAATGCGTTTTTAATAATTGTTTGAATTAGTTTTCATGTTTATCTGTTATTTCCGTGTTAATTTTAGTTTTTCTCAAGGATTTTTCATTTTTGTTTTTCAATTTCATCTAAATTTTTTTTAGTTTGTTTTGCTTTTTATTTTAGTTTTAAGTAAAACTGAAAAAAAGTAATGGTTTTCTTGGCAACTAGATATAAGAATAGTCGGCGCCAATGGTGTAGTGGTTAGTGCGTCGACACATGCACTCCGGTGCTCACGGCGACCCGAGTTCGATTCCTGCCTCGAGGTCCTATGCCGATCCTTCCCCTCTCTCTGCTCCCACACTTTCCTGTCAATACTCTCTACTGTCCTGTCAATAAAGGTGAAAACCCCTAAAAAATAATTATTAAAAAAAAAACTAGATATAAGAATATAAGTTTATATACATGTTTCAGATAATGTTCTAATAGTTTCATCATTCAGCTTAACCTAAAAATGTCAAACCTGTACTTTTTAAAATATATAAAAGAACAAATGACTATACTCAGTTGAATTTTTAAATAATTCAAAAGATAGGGATATGAATAACTTTTATTTTGTCAATCAAATAAATCTTGTTCTAAATGTGCTTGATGAGATGTATTGCTATAAAACTATTGTTACAATGAACGACATATCAGTGGCTGTTTTCCGTAAATCAAGAATGAAAAGCATGAAAGTCGTAACTTTTTGCTCTGAACACATTATTATTATCATTAACCCATGCTAATGGATTAGTGTGTAATGCTTTTCACTGTGTCCTCCAGAAATCACCTCAGAAGCTGAAGAGCTGTGCACCAAACCCCATGAAGAGTCCAGAGCTTCTGTTTCTTCAGAGCCTGAATGTTCGCCCTGTCCTGCTCCGGCCTCCTCTGAACAGGTAAAATCTGAAGGATTCTAGAATTGCAGCTACTTTTTGACTCTCCAAAATAAACTTTCTATTATTGATGAAACAATGTTGAATAATAACACAAATTATATCAAGTTATCTCTAAAATAACGGCTGTTTGTGTATACAGGGTCATTTTGTTTTGTAAATATTAGCTTGAACACTCTCACTATAACTATTTTAATACATTCAGCATGAGTTATCATGAAATAATTAAGTCTAATTTTTTACTTTTTGTGTTTATTAGGTTAAATAAACATTTGCATGAAACATTTATTATCTGTATTATTTGTCATTTTAGTTATAAAAATTGCCTTTTGTGTCTATCCCTCCCTTCAAGTCAACTTGTTACATCAGTTACATTCAAATACTGTGTACACTCACTGGCCACTTTATTAGATACACCTTACTAGTACCAGGTTGGACCCCCTTTTGCCTTCAGAACTGCCTTAATCCTTTGTGACATAGATTCAACAAGGTACTGGAGATATTCCTCAGAGATTTTGGTCCATATTGACATGATAGCATCACGCAGTTGCTGCAGATTTGTCGGCTGCACATCCATGATGTGAATCTGCCGTTCTACCACATGCCAAAGGTGCTCTATTGGATTGACATCTGGTGACTGTGGAGGCCATTTGAGTACTGTGAACTCTCTCATGTTCAAGAAACCAGTCAGAGATGATTCGTGCTTTATGACATGGCACATTATCCTGCTGGAAGTACCCATCAGAAGATGGGTACACTGCTGTCATAAAGGGATGGACATGGCGATACCCATTGATACGATGCTCAATTGGTACTAATGGGCCCAAAATGTGCCAGAAAAAAATGTCCCTCACACCATTACACCTCCACCACCAGCCTGAACCGTTGATACAAGGCAGGATGTTACCATGCTTTCATGTTATTGACCCCAAATTATGACCCTACCATCCGAATGTCACAGCAGATATCAAGACTCATCAGAACAGGCAAGTGGCACCCGGTGTGGTCTTATGCTGCTGTAGCCCATCCGCCTCAAGGTTGAACGTGTTGTTCATTCAGAGATGCTCTCCTGCAAACCTCAGTTGTAACGAGTGGTTATTTGAGTTACTGTTGCCTTTCTATCAGCTCGAACCAGTCTGGCCATTCTCCTCTGACCTCTGACATCAACAAGGCATTTGCTCCCACAGAACTGCCGCTCACTGGATATTTTCATTTTTTTCAGACCATTCTCTGTAAACATTAGAGATGGTTGTGCATGAAAATCCCAGTAGATCAGCAGTTTCTGAAATACTCAGACCAGCCCGTCTGGCACCAACAACCATGCCACATTCAAAGTCACTTAAATCATCTTTCTTCCCCATTCTGATGCTCTGTTTGAACTGCAGCAGATCGTCTTGACCATATCTACATGCATAAATGCATTGAGTTGCTGCCATGTGATTGGCTGATTAGACATTTGCGTTAATTAGCAGTTGGACAGGTGTACCTAATAAAGTGGCCAGTGAATGTATGTAAAGATACACTATATATACAAGTTTATATACATAAACTGTTAAATAGTTTCATCATTCAGCTTAACCGAGTTAAGTAAAAATTTGCACGAAACATCTATTTTCTGCATAATTTGTCATTTTAGATACATCTTGTGCCTATCTCTATGTTCAGGTCAACTTTGTTTCATCAGTTATAAAAGGTTAAAGTATAAAGTTATAAAGTTTGCCTATCACATTTAAGTCTTATTTGTATCATTTTACATTAATGATGGATTCAGTTGACTGTAAATGAATGTAAAATACCTGAAATGGACCTGAAATGAGTCATACTGCAAACATAAAGCAACGTTTTCATTCAGATATGTTTTAATGAGTCGTTAAGATTGACCTTGTTGATGTCGTTTAGACTTCCTGACCCTGTTATTAGGCAACTCTTTGGTATTTGTTTGTTTTAGTGGAAGTACATAGTGTAAATGTTTTACCCTGATGACGGTCCTTCAGCAGTGGCAGAGAATGCCACCAAACTGCATTGCTTTAAACAGAGCCCTTTTGTCTTTTAGCGGGTGAGCATGTAAAACTGTTTAGTTTAAGACGACAATTTGTCAAAATGATATATATTCGATTGAACTGTTTACATGTGCAGTATGTGCTCTTTTTGCATTGTTTATATGCCAATGGACTCCTTCTGTTGCTTTAAAACAGGACACTGCAGGTGAAAAGGAAAGTAGTGTTCAACATATATTTTCCTCAGTTGATTTATTACACTGCAAACAAGTTTTCAAAAATGTCATGCAAATGAGGCATTGTTTTATTAAATATGCAGTAATTTGCATCCATTTCCAGCACAAAAATCTAGATACGGTCTTGCTTGCCTTATATTGACATATTAGATTTGGTTTTATTTCAGAAACTCTTTTTTTTTTTTTAATTCAGAAAAATGCTGCGAACAGAGATGAAACTGAATAATGAAGAGAAGGCGGGACATAGTGTAGCTCCTCCCCTTTAAAAAACAGCCAATAGTGTTTTGTTTTTATCACAGCTCTGCCAGTGAGAGCAGTTGAGCTCAAGTGCATCAACTGGAAATTGCTGCGCCTCAATTCGCATACTTATACTATGCCCTAAAAGTGTGTCCTTATTTGTGTGAAGAACAAAATATATACTTTTGAGTGTGTAACAGAAGAGTATGCAAGCTTTGGGACATACTACTTCCTCATCAACAGATCGTTACGTTGCTTAGTTATGAGCCCTGTCAATCATCTCAACACATCATCCACATTTCTGTCATATCTAATTTCCTACCTTATTGGAGAAGCAGCAGCAGGTTCCCATTCACGAGTCTTTCATGCAGGGAAATCTCCTCAGGTCTTTGGGTTATTCTGCATTCAGACGTTAATGTCCAAACACTTCTTTATATAAGTTCAGTATTGTTGTTGCAGATGAAATATAACCCAGAAAAACACAAAAAATGCGTCTTAAATATTTTCCAGTTGGCTAGATATTACTTAACAGTCATACAAACATCTTTACCGAAGCCTCTCTACTTGATGGTTGGTTCCGCGCATCCACCATGTTTGTAGTTTATTTACACTTGTCACCCACGTTTGTAGTTCTAATCGAATTTACGTATAACACGCAATGTATTGTAGGCAATATCAGCGGTTAGAGTATGGACTTTTTACCAAAAATAGGAAACCATCCGCACTTTCCTCTAGGATTTTTTCCAGCTGTGGCGGCAGGACTGGTAGACACAGATCTACCAACTACCTATGGCAATAATGGTGTTATTTCAATGACAAATGTCGTGAGCGCAGTATTACAAGTCGAGATTGCATTCGTTTAATACGAGCATGCGAATCTCCTTGCTTGCGCGGCGATTGCCTCTGTTCGTGCACAAAACTTCTTGCACGCCCTCAAATGTACTCTGCTCAAGTGCAGATTTTCTTGTGCGCTTTCAAATAAACACTGCTAAAGTGCGATTTAGTGCGTTTACGTAACGAGTATGTCTCCAACATTTATTAGATTTGCTAGGAACATTTATAATTGGTTCCAATAGACTTATAGAGCGACATTAATGCGTCCTGAAGTAAAGTGAAACGGCTATAAACTCCAGCAAGATAGTCATTGTATGCAGAGCCATAGGTAGGGCCAGACAGAATCTGCGGACATTTTTTTCAATTTCTGCTGAGAATTTTGGTAAAAATCTGCGGATTTCTGCGGAATTATTTTGGGAGTCTCATAACTAAAACCTTAATATGTGAAATATGTGTAATTTAAAAACGGAATAAATTCAGATTTACACACATTTACTCAAGTAAATAAACAGAATTAATGATGGGCTAAAAATCGCTTACAATCTGTGCTACTTTTCTCTACTTGCAGATGATTGACCAGAAGCCGGTGAGACCGAAGTCCGCCATGTTACCTGAGAAAGACTACAGCCTGTCGGAGCTGCTGACTCAGATTGACTCGGGCTTCTCCCGCAGCTTAAGTAATGTCCAGGAAGAGTCCCTGGAGAGCAAAGACAACACCAGCAAGAGACTGTCAGGCATCTCCTCTGTGGACTCTGCTTTCTCATCTCAAGGCTCCATTACACTGTCCTTAGAGAAGGAAAACTCTGTGAACGGTAAGCGAGAAGCCACAGTAGCATATTACCGCTCATTTATTTAATTTCATCATTTAACATTTTTTTTTTTTTGTTCACTGTACCACTTTAGACTCCAGTGAGCTGCAGAAGAAGAAGCTCTGCGACGCGATCCGCACCGAGGACATCGCCAAGCTCATGAAGATCCTCCAGCCTCAAGACGTGGACTTGCTCCTGGACGGCGGCAGCAACTTGCTTCACTTCGCTGTCAATCTGGCCAATGAGGAGGCCGTCAAGTTCCTACTGCTTAGCAACTGCAACCCCAACCTGCCCAATGCTCAGGGAGCCACGCCCCTTCACCAGGCTGCCGAAAAGCGTCTGAAGGGAGTGTCTGAGATCCTCCTGAGCCGCAAAACCACCAACGTAAATGCCAAAGATGAGGACCAGTACACACCTCTGCACTTTGCAGCACAAAACGGCGACGAGGCCCTGACCCGTTTACTCCTAGACCGCAGCGCTTCCATTAATGAAACAGATGCTCAGGGCCGAACGCCAACACACATTGCCTGCCATCACGGACAGGAGAACGTGGTGAGGGTTCTGCTGAGTCGAGGAGCAGACGTCCACGTGAAGGGGAAAGACGACTGGACTGCGCTGCATCTAGCCGCATGGAAGGGTCATCTGGGCATCGTGAAGCTCCTGGTGAAGCAGGCTGGTGCCGATGTTGATGGTCAGACATCAGACGGACGCTCTCCCCTTCATCTAGCATCCCAGAGAGGTCAGTACCGAGTCGCACGAATCCTAGTGGAGCTCGGTGCTAATGTGCATCTCACCTCCGACGGCCTCTACTCTCCACTTCATGTGGCTGCAGAAACCGGGCACACCAGCACTTCAAGGCTGCTTGTGAAGCATGATGCAGATATTAACAGCCGAACAGCTAACGGCTGCACCGCCTTACACCTAGCCTCCCAGGAAGGCCATCTACCAACAATTAAAATGCTTCTAGCAGAGGGTGCAGACCCTGAGAGCGGCAACCATGACCTCCGCACGCCGTGCCACCTGGCCGCCCAAAATGGCCACTGCGAAGTGCTCAAAGAGCTTCTGAGAAGCTGCTCAGACGTTGCTAATGCTCAGGATAGAAATGGACTGACTGCGCTTCACCTGGCTGTAAGCGGAGGCCACAAGGATGCTATTTGCGTCTTGCTGGAAGGTGGCGCTGACGCGGCACCACTCACTCCACAGCCCGTCGAGGATCGTTCCTTCGACTACACGTCTGAATCTGAGCCGGAGAGTCCCAATCCTCTCACCCCGACCAGGAAAGTGGTGATTCTGAAACTCACCAACCGCAAAAACTCTGAGCACACACTGATCCCTGTTGACGTTCGCTGTGAATCTGCACCTTGTTGAGGGTCCTACTGGGGCTTTGACTCCAGGAACTTTTGCTCAAGACACTTTTGGCCTCTTTTTTATCAGTCATACTAATGGTAAAACAGAGGCCCTCTCACTGAGATTTAATGTACATACTGTAATTACTCCCTTATTGGACTCTCCAGGGTTTGGGCTGTTGTCGGCTTTCCATCTTAACAATAGAAATATTTTGTAATTGGAAATGCGTGTATGTATATGTAAATATATATATATATATATTGGTGCTGTAGATAGAGCTTGGATATCATAATCCACTTCCTGTCATTCACATCTTTTTGTTATGTCTGTTCTTCTTCTTGTTACCTGAGTACCAGAATCTTCGTTACCCTAAACCAGAGTTTTTTTGTAGCATGTTAGAATAAGCTTCCCATATATCAGCTTAATGTTGCACTTCAAATCTTGGCTTTAATTTAAAGAGAAACTGCCAGTCTATGAGGTCAATTATATAATTAAAGCTGTTCACGCAAATATAGACCCATTTGGCTCGTACCATGGGAATGTGGCCTCGGGGGGATCACAGGTGTGGGTAGACTGTATGGGGGGAGTACTCTATCCATGTACCCTCATGTTCAGGCCATTGGCTCATTCCTGAGACCACTTTATCTTTTCATCACTCTGTAAAAGCAAAGCGCCGAGCCCTGCTTTATGCCAGGGGGGCGTAGCCGTCATTATCTTTCACTGTCTGGAACAGACAGCCTCTTAATTGCTAGGTCCTTAAACTCCTGTTGAACTCTGGGTCTTTTAGATGTGATTCTGTGTTGTTATTGTTGTTGGCATCCATGCATTTGTGGCTGTAGAAAGTAAATCTTACGTAGCAAACTAGTCAGTAATCCAGTGCCAACACCTCTTGCAATGTCATTTGTTGATAAAGCTGCCTGCCTTTTCCCTTTTGTATACAAAAATATGTTTCTCATTTATCCATAGTGTTTGCACACTTTTATATTTGATGGAAAATTAAAGTGCATCACGTCAATTGGAAGTATTTGTTGTCTTTTGTTGGATTTTGGATATTGTTATGTTGAAAGGGAAGAATAACCACGGTTAGGGTTTTAACAGCATAGCTACATTGAAAATTAAGAATGCTTTAGCAACAGCATAACTGGCAAAAATATATTGAGAATGCCAGTTTGCAATATCAAGCAGTATAAAGATCTGTCTTTACTGTCTCAAAAGTTACGTTAATGTTTGTTAGCAATAAGCTGCTGAGACTTTTAGTTCAGTATGTTGATGTACTTTCAACTAAAATGGAATATTTAGTAGGGGGCGGGGCTTTCTTTTTACGCATCATTCTCTCATAGCAAACTAACGATAAGAAGGGTGTTGCTACTGATATTGTGGCTGAAGCATCAAACTGACGTCAGCAGAAGGACCACCACTCCGAACATGGAAGCTAATGGTCAGACTTTGATCAAAGACTTTAGAATACACAAGTCATGTCACTCGTATAGTTTTGAAAGGGGAAAAGTGTAACTGTTAATATGGCGAATAAAGCACCGCCTACTAGTACAGGAGCCAATCATCAGTCGCTATTGACCTTATTCTTCAACGCGGAAGTGCGCTCGTTTTTGCGATTGTTTTAGAACTTCCGATTCAGTTGCCTATGGGAGAAATGACTAGGAATAATAAACGGCTGAAAACGGTCAAACTACTCGCTCTACAAACAAGTGTTTGCATGATTATACAGACAAAATAGAGTAATATAATGGGAAAACCTCAGTTTGCAACATCAAGCAGCAGAACGGGCTGTTTTTAACATCTAAAAATGAATGGAAGTGAATGAGACCGGAAGTCTCGAGCCAAAATGACTCAAATGGCTGCGCCCGCTCGTACGCGGAGAATAAGGTGAATAGACTGACGTTTCTCTGGGGGGAAAGCTTAAACCAGACGTGTGCTTTTATGACAGTTTGGTGGTCAACAAACACACTGGAATCTCAGCGAATACTTGCTCTCAGACATGAGAAATAGATCCACGTAAAGCTTAAAATCTCTACTTTTAAATGAATCATACGTTTTTTAGTTTTGTAATCTGTATGAAATGAACTCGAGGTACAGTCCGAGGATATTGTGTAGAACGGCCATAAATGAGGTTGGTGTCGTGATCTCGTTCCTTTTGAGTGCGCATGCACATTAGCTCGAGCACCCTGAAAAAATGCTGATTTTGTTTGATTCGAATGTTTATAAATGAAACTTATGAGAGTTGTTTAATTTTATTGGTGGTTACAAATATGTAATGTAATCGTAAGCTTGGCAAACCGTTTTGGAGAATTTGATGTTTCCCCATTCAGACAGAATGCCCGAGCATACTGACGAGAGGCGTTTCAAAGATGGCCGCCGAGTGAGATGACTAGCCTTGCTTTGATTGAAGACTACAAAAAAACTTTTATTTTTTAGTGGATTAACTTATGGATTAATTATTCACCTAAAGTATAACAATGTGCGCCAGCAAAATAAACGCTTTAAATATTTTTTTAAAAATACATTAAGATTTCACACAGACTAAGGTGCACTGCTAAAAATATCGAGCTTTATTTTTGACCTTTATTTGAACACAGATCCATGACGGAGTTGTCTAGTTTCTAAAATTACATTCACTTTTTCCAAACCCGTATAAATAGATAAACTTTCTGCCTTTTCAAGTATGTACACATCCAAAAGAGTCAACAAACAATGCTTCACTATTAACACACACACACACACACACACACACACCGCCTCATTATCTTAAAAAGACAACGTCGGGTTGTAATATGGAGCCTCTTCCACTTTTTTTCTTCAGGACTAGTTGGACTGGTCTGGCAGGTTTGTGGGATGATGATGATGATGGCGTTTTAAAGCGAGCGCCAGACAGGCTCAAACGTGCATGTGTTCGCACGTGCACGCGTCCAAACATCAGCCAGAGGACAGCAGATCCAGTGCTGGTGAATGAATCCACTGATTTACGAGCTGCTGTCAGACATCCGCAGATCACTGTTTTACCCGTGGAGAGTTACTCATTGACTAGCTCTGCAAACAGGAAGGAGCTGAATACAGTTATTGTTCCCCTAATCTAGATCTGCTACTGTCTATGGCCCAGACAGTTCTGACATATTGCATGAAGACTTTATTTTAAGGTTAATAGATGGGCATTTAATAGGAGGTACTTTGCTCTTTCTGTTATGAGAATACAGACACTGATGTAAACACCAAAAATGCTGCCATTATAAAGCATAAACTGTCTAAAAGGTAAATAGTTAAATGACTTCTGAGATGGGTGATGTCAGGGTGAGTAATTCACTGTGACGCCTTGAACATACAGGTGTTTCCTTCAGGACGTTTTCCTGCAAGATCTAACTTGAACCGCATTCTTCTTCCTTGAACTTGCAAATGATTTATCAGACTGATTATTTTTCGCTCCAGTGCGCCACCTTGTGGAAAAAACTAAAGTAAACACGCAGTTTCATAAATGAATGCTGTCTTTTTAAGAAGGGCACCTATTTTACCTCTTTGCAAGATGTAATATAAGCCTTTGGTGTCTCCAGAATGCGTCTGTAAAGTTTTAGCTCAAAATACCCATCAGATTATTTATTATATAATGTAGAATCTGCCCGTTTTGTTGTCTGAGGACATTGTAGCTGTTTTTGTCAATAATATCCAGCTGCAGGCCCGCAGAACCACACACGTTTCAGGCACACACAATCCAGGACACACGTTCTAGGCAAGCCATATATGGTAACTAACTAACTCCTTAGGAGCGTTATCGCCACCTAGTGTGTTTCACAAGTACGGCGATCGAGAACCCCCGTGCTACGATTGCCTTTCATTAGACTGTCAACAGTTTATGGCTTCCTATTTCAGTCATTATTTCATTATTATATCGTAAAGATCATTTTAACATCGCTACAGTTTCTGAACTCAAATTATGTAAATAAAAATAATTGGTTAAACACTTAAGACTTTATTCACGTATCCACATACACAAAGAAAACATAACAGACCGTCTAATTGTATTAAGTGTTATAAACTAATTCAGGATCTTAATGTTGTCATACTTGGTTAAAATCGTTTTGTTGTAAAATATATATATTAAAAAAAAACAATAATGTGTCACTTAAAAAATGAATTACTATAGATAATAATTTAAAATTAATATAGTTATAAACTGATTTAAACTACTATATTTTACTAAACTGTAGCAACTGTTAGTAATATACATATAATTAATTATTATTTATAAATTACTATAGTATTTAATGTGGGAAATCATTAATAAAAAAGTTATTAGAAAATTAAGCAAATAAATACTATTAAATCGCTTGAGTAAAATATAGTGTTCACATTTATTAAATGTAAAAAAATTTTTTATTACATATAAAGATGTTATTGCCTATGCATATTAACTTGCTATTATTTCCTTCATCCATTATATAAATTAAAACTGTCCAATTTAGATAGTTCAGCAAGGCCAGCAAACGAGTATCTGCTATATTGACTCTGTCAGATAATAATGACTGATCATCTATGATAACTGATAGAAAACTATTCAGTCTATTATATTGAATGGCGATCGGAAACAATGTTCATCATTTGCCCGCCTCGATCGCAATATTTGTGAAACAGTAAACACTATTGTTTATTGTGTACAATATTTATCAACAATATATATAAAAATATATTGGTGACGATGTCCGAGAAGACGTTAATAACATTAACTTCCGTCGTAACCATATATGGTTTGCCTAGAACGTGTGTCCTGGATTGTGTGTGCCTGAAACGTGTGTGGTTCTGCGGGCCTGCAGCTGGATATATCTCTTTTTTGTAGACCTCGGCTTTAAATGCAAATGAGCTGCTTCTCCCTGCCAACCATTACCACGTCTATGTCTGCTTCTGATGCGTTACATAAGATCAACAGCAGTCAGTGATAGAGACAGACTTGGAAGAAGCTGAAATAAGTTCACTAGTCAAAAATACCAAGTAAGTTTATTTGATGTATTTGTGGTGGAGTCAAGCCTGATTCAAGCCTTTCTGAAAGTCTCACACAAATTCCGTTTGCAGTACACACACACACACACACACATGCGCGTTTACTGACACCATGCGGCCGTGGTTAAGAATTACATAGTGATTTTACTGTCTTTATTGCCAACATGCTTAGTTTTAAAAACGTTTTCAACTTATAAAATTATTTATTGAGGTGCAGATGATCACAGAGAGTTGTAATATATGTTTTAATTCCAGTTTCTATGCAAAATTTTTTTCTGTGGATATGTGTATACAGCTTATTATACAAACATGACGCCTGTCAATCATTTTGGTGGGCGGGGAAAACCGCACTCCTGAGTCAAGTGAGCTTCAAAATCACTGGGATTTGAGTCCTATTTTAACGTCAGTAAGTTTTAAAAAAGAGACTCGTTATGTTTAAATCCCTCCAGCATGACTGTGGACTACAGTATACCTACACCCAGTTCAATCCAAACAGCTTACAAAGATGATTTTCATCATAGGTGCCCTTTAAAAGTATAATTCATGCATAGTTTGCTGTTAATTCCTGCAACCAGCCTAGATTTGGTGGCTTTTTCCTTCAGTAGAAGTTTTTTTTAGTTGAAGCTGTGGTCTTTGGTAATTCATAAATGCAAGTGAATGGCTACTGTCATTTTTGAGGGTTAAAAAAAATATTCAGGTAAAACAAAATTGATAGTACATGATCATACCTGAGTGGCATGGTGGCTCAGTGGTTAGCACTGTCGCCTCACAGCAAGAAGGTCACTGGTTCGAGTCCCGGCTGGGTCAGTTGGCATTTCTGTGTGGAGTTTGCATGTTCTCCCCGTGTTGGTGTGGGTTTTCTCTGGGTGCTCCGATTTCCCCCACAGTCCAAAGACGTGCACTATAGGGGAATTGGATAAGCTAAATTGGCCGTACTGTATGTGTGTGAATGAGTGTGTATGGATGTTTCCCAGTACTGGGTTGGAGCTGGAAGGGCATCTGCTGTGTAAAACATATACTGGATAAGTTGCCAGTTCATTCCATTGTGGCGACCCCTAATGAATAAAGGGACCAAGCTGAAGCAAAATGAATAAATGATCATACATTGAGTTTTTATTAAGCGAAACAATCAGACTGTGGAAAAAACTGAACATCATTTACATCACTGCTAAATTTAAAAGTTGTGTAAATGTTAGTAAGTAACATCAAATGTTTTTGGAATATTCTTGTAATGTTTATAAAAAAAGGTTCTTCAAACATAATTATAATGTGATTAAAATGTTTTTAAATATCATTTTGAGAACATTAATATAATATGACACTAAAATGTTATGAAATAAACTTTTAAATAAAATGTGTATACCCCCAATAAACATATTATTTATTGTTTAGGTTTAGAACATTCCAAGAACATTTAAAAAATGATGCTATATAACTTAATGGGAGGGCAGCACGGTGGCGCGGTGGGTAGCACAATCGCCTTACAGCCTTAAGGTCACTGGTTCGAGACCCGGCTGGGTCAGTTGGCATTTCTGTGTGGAGTTTTGCATTTTCTCACCGTGGGTTTCCTCCGGGTGCTCCAGTTTCCCCCACAAATCCAGAAAATAGGTATAATTGGGTAAGCTAAATTGTCCGTAGTGTATGAGTGTGATTGAGTGTGTATGGATGTTTCCCAGTGATGGGTTGCTGCTGAAAGGGCATCCGCTGCGTAAAACATATGCTTGATAAGTTGGTGGTTCATTCCACTGTGGCGACCCCAGATTAATAATGGGACTAAGCCGAAAAAAAAATGAATGAATGAATGAACATAATGGGAATGTTACAGGAACGTTTTTTGGAACCTAAAGTTGTTAGCTGGGCGGTAGCAAGCTTTTGTCTGTTTGTTTGACTCTCATAAGACTATTTATTTATTTTTATATAAGATCTTTTGAATGACCACATTGAGTGACAACAATTTTTAAGCTAAAATATTCTTCTTATGAAAAGAGTGAATAAATGAACAGCTATTTTAATTTGGATGGATTATGCCTTTAAATACTCGAGTTATTTAAAAATGCAGGATTCTACCTGTCAGGGTTTTTATGTTCACCTGCATGGGATTTTTTTTATTATTCTTTCTCTTCTACTTTCTATGCTGTTTTTTATAATAAATATGTTTCCCAGTACTGAGTTGCAGCTGCAGGGCATCCGCTTTGCAGTTTATTCATTCTAAAATAAATTCCTCCAATTCTTATCTGCAAAGAAATAACATGATTTTGATGATGATGTAAATATTAAGTAGGCTAGTAGTATTAATAGTAATCTCGTTTAGCTTTATTGCAATTGTATGCTAATGGGGGTATACAGCAAGTGTTTTCCACCAATTAACTTTTGGTGAAAATTAATGTCACTATTTTCAATTACACACGGTTTTACAGCATCGATGTTGTATTTAAAATAAATCAGTTAAATACATTTAAGCCTTAGTTTTATTGATTAAGCATAAAACAAGATTAAAAACCATTTAAACGCAAGCGTCGAGCAAGCGAGCGTACAAACTCCATTAAAAATACTGTGGTAAAATAAATGTCCATATAATTAAAGACATGAAGTGGGACAACAGAATTTAATTCAGTGATTCTTGTCCGGTCCGAGACCCACTTTATATCAAATATCAGAAGTAAATATGGTTAATTTTTAAACGCGGCGATTTTGTATGGGACGACAGTTCACCGGAAGCGTTTGAGCTGGCTAACTGATAATTAAAAGTCCGCGTGCATGTTAAACAAACAAACAAACGATAAAAATCCAATGTGTAGCGTTCGAGCTTCATGTGTCCCGTCAAATGCCATTTTACACTGAATATTTTGAAACGTTGCAGTATCCTGTCTGTCCACAGGTCGGTGCTCAAGCTTTGTTTATGGCTAATTTTAGACAATAATAAATTCTGCTGTAAAACCTCAACTATAACAAACAAGAATAATACACACATAAAAACACACATACATGACCAAAATAAAAAATAATAATACAATAAAAAGTAATATATAATAATTGAATATATAATAAGCAGTGAAGCTGTATGAGCAGTGGAAAGACAGGCTAGTCAATAAAATAGCATAGAATTAGCAAAAGATAGCGTTTTAATACCGTACGTTACATTTTATACCTTGGATTTGAGAAGAAAGTCAGTAAATCTGAGAATGTAGAAGTGACTGTACTTGTTTTTTGTCAATGAAAAGAGTCTGTCTTTCGTGTAAATGTGCTCTTAATAGCTGTACTGGATTATTTGTTAGAATGACTCTGTTCTGCACATGAATTTTGGCATGAGGCTCTCAGACAATCTGTCTATGAGGATGACAGAGATGCCAAATGAGGCCCATGGAAACTGGCACACGATGAAAGCAAAAGCAGAAGCCATTTCTTTTTATATCAATGAATGCTGAGATTAATGGGGTCCTCGGCAGAAGAGCGAATGCATTCATGAAGGCACGTGTAGCTCTGATGTTTTCAAGTTATGTAAGACTGAATGATGGAGGAAAGGAGAGATGGAGAGAGAGAGAGAGAGAGAGAGAGAGAGAGAGAGAGAGAATTTCCCCTCTGGAATTCCCCGCATGCGCAAATGCTGCAGGCGAGTTTTTCTGTCGTAAATGAATGAGTAGTCTACATAGACGTGAAATCAAATAATTAAGTCGCGACGTACCCTACAGAGCAAGGCTGTTAGGAAAATGGACGTGAAAATAACAATAAGAAATAACAAATACATTTCTGTGGACGGAGGTTTGAGAAATAGAAGTAAAATAAACATTAAAGTAAAATCAAACAGACTCCCTATACAGACTGCAAGGTTTAGAAAAAAGAAATCAATTAAAATAAATAAATAAATAAATGCAGTTAAAGTAAAACAAAACCATAAACTCCTCAAAGATTGCAAGATTTGGGAAAATATTAATTAATAAGATACTCGTTTAGGGGTTTGGTAAATAAATAAATAAATAAATAAATAAATAAATAAATGCAGTTTAAGTAAAACAAAACCATAAACTCCTCAAAGATTGCAAGATTTGGGAAAATATTAATTAATAAGATACTCGTTTAGGGGTTTGGTAAATAAATAAATAAATAAATGCTGTTGAAGTAAAACAAAACCATAAACTCCACGCAGAATGCAAGGATTGAAGAAAAAAGAAAAAAATATGAATGAATTATTAAGACACTGGTTTAGTGGTTTGATAAATAAATAAATAAATAAATAAAAATAATTGAAGGGAACAAGCGCAGTTTAAAAAAATATATAAAATATAAAATCATGTAATTTAACACTCAGTCACAACCCTACTTTATCTATTTTGGAAAATGTGAGGGCATTAAATAAAATTCAATTAAATGTAAAAATTAAATCACAATGGGCGACGCGGTGGCTCAGTGGTTAGAACTGTCACCTCACAGCAAAAAGGTCTCTGGTTCGAGTCCTGGAGTCAGTTGGCATTTCTGTGTGGAGTTTGCATGTTCGTGTTTGCGTGGCGTGGGTTTCCTCCGAGTGCTTCGGTTTCCCCCACAGTCCAAAGACGTGCGCTATAGGTGAATTGATCAAACTAATTGAATTGAATTGAATAAGCTAAATTGGCCGTAGTGTATGTGTGTGAATAAGTGTCTATGGATGTTTCCCAGTACTGGGTTGCAGCTGGAAGGGCATCCGCTGTGTAAAACATATAAGAATAAGTTGGCGGTTCATTCCACTGTGGTGACCAGTGATGAATAAAGGGACTAAGCCGAAGGAAAATGAATTAATTAATTAAATCACGACTTTAACCGAAGACAGATGGTTTTGAAAAGGTAGCCTATATGAACTGAAATAGGACAATATGAATCAGAAATCTGCTAGTTAATAGGTAATATGTTGTGTAACATGATGTATATTTCAGACAGAAAGTTTCTTTATTTTTTCTCCAGCCAACGAAAGTAGTTTCAAAAGAAGCTCAAGCATCAAACTTGGCATAAAAACTAAAAGCATGAAAGGCGATCTGAAGCAGCAAAAGTGGAGCGGAGCCATTGAGATTTGCCATCCCACTTCATATCACTCGCAGACGCAGGTCTAATATTCATAACACAGCAGTTAAATGTATAAATAATTATGTGTGCCTATTTCTCATTTTCTCGTAAAGCCTGTGCATGAATAAACTCAATGAATTCAAGTATGCAATTAACAAATACCAAATGTCGATATATACACACACACATATAAAAAAATATACTCCCCTCATAAAAGCAATAAATCATACGGAAATGTTACCCTCACCCATCCTAGCCAATCCACTCTGATAACCTCGCTAACAGCGCGCTAATAAACCCAAAGCCAATCAGAGGCGCGCATGCACAGCACGTGACCAAACACAGCGGCGTCACTAGAGTGGCTTGATTCGCGTCTGTTAGCGCAGTCTTTGTCGTTGCTGTACTTGTAGCTGCTTGCCGTCCTCTTCAATAACAACACCCGCCGCTCGGCTCCACCAGCGTGGCTTTACCTCTAAGGTCAAACATTACCCCCGTTTTTACCTGGATTGTTCCGAAATTTCTTCTGACAACGTAACGAATAAGGTAATACACGTCGATAACGTCTGTCGGTGTCCTCTGCTTTTCGAGAAGGTGCCGTTTTCTGGGGATTTTTTTATTGTGAGATGTCGTTAGCTAGATAACGGATCTAACGTACGCTTGTGTTTCGATTGAGGCTGTGTATTATAACACGAAATGTCTTGAAAACTAGTATTTAAAGTCTTTTTTCATATAACGAGGGTTTAAAACGGGTTTGGTCAACAGGTATATCTTAATATGAGTGTTTTAGTACTAAAAATAGTCAAGCGTTATCCGCGTTAATCTGATTAATGTAACGTTACACCGCTTTTCTAGACAAATAAAGTTCACGTTTGTACATGAAACTGATATCAAATACAGCTAAAAATTTGTTTTAGATCGTATTTATTATCTATTTGTCAAATGTACATACTAAGCTTTGGTTTTGACTCAAAATAATTCTTTGTTTAGTTGAAAAGCTCATTTATTACAGTTAAATAATAATAACTTATTGATACATTAATTATAAATGATAGCAACAACTATGTTTTAGACACTTTATTCCAACTAGTTATCTAAAATAAACATTCCCACAGGCTGTGGATCATAACTAGGCAGCTTTTGTGGTCAACATTGACACGTGCAGCACTTTTGAGCTGACTATGCAGCACACTACAGTAAATTTGACACACACAACTGCAGTGTTTTTGTCCTCATATTGTAATTCAGTGTAAAGACTTTAATAATCAGAAGAAGTTCAACATGAGCCCACGCTTGACACCGCTTTGAACTGTTCTGTGTTTCATCTCTGGTACACACACAAAGAGCCAGAAAGAAATGTTTGATCAAAAGGAAACTGATCTTCAGTCTTCTTGGCTTGTTTGGACCTGTTGGAAAAAAAGAGAAAGATTTGTTTATACAGGATTCCCACAGTCAGTTAAAATACCAGGGCAAGGTCATGGTAATAACTATAAAAATGATGATAATAGTGAAGAAAAGTACATTAGACATTGAAAATGTGAAATACATTATAACCATAGATTTGATGGTTGAATCAAATATGCTCTGCAAGTCATTTATACACTGCTTTATACTAACAAAAATTTGATTTCAGTCAAATAAATGTCTTTAAAGTTGGTAAGCATACTGTAACTGTGTAGTAAAGTAGCACAGTGATGTTTGAGTGAACCGTTATCAATTTACAAAATTTAGCTAAAATCCAAGATATTTGCACCGTAATCTGATGATCATTTGTGAGTTTATATGTATCAGATTATTTTTAAAAGTCTTTATCCAAATATTGCCAAAAATTAGACTGATCATAAAAAATTACAACATATTAGTTACATACATAAATCTATATACATACAGCCATACATGTATTCTTGTGTGTGTGTGTGTGTGTGTGTGTGTGTGTGTGTGTGTGTGTGTGTGTGTGTATGGGCAATTCCATGCAAATGTCAAGTTTTCAACAAAATGCCGAAACAGTTTCTATGTTTTTTGTGTAATTAAGTATTTTACAGTACTTTAAACATACTCAAAAATGTTTCTGTCATTGTTTTTGAACAATTTAATTTGCTTTACCAAAGTCACACGAATGGCAATTTCACATCGGTCACATCCATAACGCAGAGGTGTCACATCCATAACGAAGCTTTTTCCTCATAAATGCAAAATATTACATAAAATAAAATCAATGATGTTTGTTTTATAGAGAGTCAACTCTTTTTCTGTTGATTAGCATAATTTTGGGGGGGTTGTGCAGTTTATTTGACAGAATTTCTACTAAGTATGTTGTATAGTGTAAACTCACAGACTTTTTTCGTCACATCCATAACGCATGTTTATTTTCCTCATTTAAAGTACAAAACATGTTTACAGACTGATATTTTTCTGATATTATAACTCTGTGGTCAGTAGTTTTGTAAAATATAAACAGATGGTTCAATATAATGTTAATGTAAACTTTTTATGTGAATTTATGTTTTCAGTTTTTACTGCAAATGTCACATCCATAACGCTGGACTTGCTCATATATATATATATATATATATATATATATATATATATATATATATATATATATATATATATACATATACATATATTGTTAAATATATTAGGGCTGCACAATATATCGTTTAAGCATCGATATCGCAATGTGTCTGTCCACAATAGTCACATTACAAGATATGCAATGTTGGGTTGGAATTATAGATGACCAGGAGCTACAGGTCAAAACGCATGAGATTTGTGGAGACACTGCAGAATTTAGGCATAAGGCGCAATTATCTGCATGTTTTTAAGGCCTGTGACTATGCAAGCATTTTGAAAGAGTTCAAAGCATTTTAATAGAGCATAAGGAAGTTCATTTTGTTGAACATTTATATGATGAAGACTATGCATTAGGGCTGACCGATTATGGGGAAAAATCATAATCACGATTATTTTGGTCATAATTGTAATCATGTTTAGTTAAAATGATATATAGTTGAAGCCAAAATTATTCTTCCTCCTGTGAAATTTTTTTTTTTTTATAAATATTTTCCAAATTATGTTTAACAGAGCAAGGAATTTTTCACAGTATTTCCTATAATATTATTTTTTCTCGAGAAAGACTTATTTGTTTTATTTTGACTAGAATAAAAGCAGGTTTAAATATTTTGAAACCCATTTCAAGGTCAATATTGTTAGCCCCTTAAGCAATATATTATATTGATTGTCGGCAGAAGAAACCACTGTTATGCAATGACTTGACTAATTACCCTAATTAAGCCTTTGAATGACACTTTAAGCTGAATGCTAGTCTCTTGAAAAATATCTAGTAAATATGATGTACTGTCATCATAGCAAAGATAAAAGAAATCAGTTATTAGAAATGAGTTATTAATCTATTATGTTTAGAAATGGGTTGAGAAATGTTTTTTTTCTGTTGAACAGAAATTAGGGGGGAAAAGGTTGCTAATATTTTAGGAGGGCTAATGATTCTGACGTTAACTGTATATATACAGTTATTTTCCTCCCTGTAAATAAGGAAAGGGAAATAAATACAATAGAATAAAAATATGAAACAAACTTCAGTCAAGAGCAGTGAGTGATTTTGTCCTTTTGTTGTTTGATTAATGATAAAAACAGTCAGCACGCAGGATTATTGTACACTGCGCCGTTCTGATTTATGGTTTCACTTTCACATGTCTTTTGATTCTCAACTCGTTTGTTTATTTCAGAAATGACGATTAATATGAATAATCACTAAACAATGCGCTTTGACAAATTTGCATGTATTTGACCATTAAAGCGCTCTCATTAAGATGACTTTAGATGTGTGTGGTCTGCTCGTCTCTGAGGCTGAGAGCACACACACAACTGCATGCGATCTCTTTCGCACTTTTAAAAACATAAATGATGCGATGTACATTAATGAATGATGCGCATCCCATGCTGCAAACGTTACATTACAGTACATGCTTTTAGTCATTTTCACGTGAAACTGAGCTTTGCAGAGCAACAAATGTGTACAACTGGAAAGGTGGCGGTACAGTATATGATGCAATTGTCATTTTATCTCGATTAATGTTTTTTCATAATCGTTAGAATCCGAAATCGAAACTGAATTTTCGATTAATTGCACAGCCCTACTATGCATTGTTAATTTACATTTGATTATTGAATTTCTAAAACCGAATACTGTTAGACTCTCTGCAGAGAACCCTAAATCAGAGTTTATTTCACTTTAATATTTGCTCCATTTAGTTTATTTATGACTGTGTTCTGTTTAATACATGTATATAATAAATTGCATAAAAATACATTTATATTTCACTTTCCTATAAAATCATTCCAATCAATCTAAAGTATTTGCAAAAAAAAAAAAAGTGAAGTCATCTGGTGAAATTATCTCTCTCTCAAATTTTTCTAATATCGTACAGCATTATATAAGCTCTATTTAAGGATCATATTGCAACCCCAAAATTCTAATTAATAATCATTTTAAATATTGAAATATTCTTTAAACTACTAGATTTTACTTATGTGCTGTTTTAAACAATTAATCATGAAAATAAATATGAGCACTTTTTATTTTTTATTTTAGTAAGTATGCTTTTTGATTTTTACCTATATATCGATATTTTGTATGATGATGAAACATTATATTTTATTATTTACTTTTCAATTATATTTAAGCATCTGAAATGTCAGTCGATCTCTGTTTATATTGCATTACATTGTATAAATAAAATGAGTTTCTTCTTAGAATTGTTCACAGTGTGATTATGAAATAGTTTTACGCAACAGCAGTGGTTTGGCTGTGACGGACAGAGTCCTGATTATCTCCAGATTGTTACTGATTTTGGCCACTCAACAGGCTGTGACATTCTGCATGGGGGCTTTATGTAAGGCTTGAGCAAAGGTAATTTAGTTGTGTAAACACTGGACAATAAAGACCTCTGGCTTCAGAGGAATCCATGCAGCTCTTATGTTGTAAAACTGGCCATTATAAAGTGCAGTAGCACAGCAGCTTCTGACTCCTGTTTTGCACAGAACGTTTTCTCATCTGTCTTGTTAATCTGATTGTGTCTCTGCGTGTGTTTCTTTTTCTCTTATCTTGATGATGTGTCATGTTTATATAGGACAAACATTATCACAACATTCTTGCTTACCCAAATGTTAAATCATAAATGTGTACACTACAGAGATGTTTGAAACATTAGCTATACTGTTTGTGATGAAAGATTATACAAAGCCTATAATAATAAATAATAGTAAAGCATTAAAGGAACAGTTCGCTCAAAAATGATGTTCCAAACCTGAGTTGAACACAAAAGATGATATTTTGAATAATGTTGGAAACCCACAGCCGTTCACATCTATAGTAGTTTATGTTTGCATTAAGAATGTCAATGATGGCTGATCTAAATCGTTCATCAAAGTAGCGTTAAACAGAAAAAAAGCACTATTCTTATAGTTGAGTAAATGGTGAGTGAATTAAAAATTGTGGGTGAACTGTCCCTTTAATTAATGTGTCTTTTTTTTTATTGGAACTAAAAGTGAAAAACCGGTTTGTATTCAGATTCCTAAATATTAATTAAGGTTTTTTTTTTACTGCTAAAATGGCCCAAAATAACATTTAACTCACTGAAAAGTCAAAAATGAATAGGCAATAGAAAAACTATAGAAACTGGAAAATTAAAGGCATAGTTCAGCCACGAATTCTGTCATTATTTCTCAAATTTATGATTTTTTTTTCTGTTGAAAGCAGAAGATGATATTTTGAATACTGTTGGAAACCCACAGCTGTTCACATTTATAGTAGTTTATTCATTGTATTAAGGATGTCAATGGTGGCTGGTTTTCAACATTCTTCAAAGTATCTTCTTTTGGGTTAAACGGAAGAAAAAACACTATTCTTATAGTTAAGTAAACGGTGAGTGAATTTAAAATTGTGGGTGAACTATCCCTTTAATACATGTGTCATTTTTTTTATTGGGACGAAAAGTAAAAAACCTGTTTGTATTCATATTTGCCTATTTTTAATGAAGTTTTTCAAACTTTTACTGCTAAAATGTCCCAAAATTACATGTAACTCACGGAAAGTTCAACGATGAATTGGCAATAGCAAAACCATAGAAACTGGAAAATTAAAGGCATAGTTCAGCCAAAAACTCAAATTAATGAATATTTTTTTCTGTTGAAAGCAGAAGATGATATTTTGAATATTGTTGGAAACCCACAGCCATTCACATCTATATTAGTTTATTTTTTGTATTAAGGATGTCAATTGTGACTGCATTCTTCAAAGTATCTTCTTTTGGGTTAAACAGAAGAAAAAGCACTATTCTTATAGTTAAGTAATTTGGTGAGTGAATTAAAATTGTGGGTAAACTGTCCCTTTAATTAATATGTCATTTTTTTATTGGGACTAAAAATGAAAAACCTAATTGTATTCAGATTTCCTAATTATTAAGCAAGTTTTTGTTTAATGCTAAATTGGCCAAAATTACATGTACCTCACTGAAAAGTCAAAAATGAATGGGCAATAGCAAAACTATAAAAACTGGAAAATTAAGGGGATAGTTCAGCCAAAAAGTCTGTCATTATTACTCTACTTTCACGTGTCACAAAAAAAGTTTGAGGTTTGTTTTTTCTGTTGAAATCAAAAGAAGTTATTTTTTAAAATGTTAAAAAAAAAGATAACCATTGACTTCCATAGTATTTGTTTTCCCTTCTATGGAAGTCAGTGGTTACTAGTTGCTTACATTCTTCAAAATATCTTCTTTTGTGTTCAACAGAAAATAGAAACTCATGAAAGTTTTGATGGAATTATTTTTAGGGCGAGTATATTAAGTACACTTTTTGGGTGAACTATCCCTTTAAGGCAGAACCATATTAGACATCCAGTAGTGAAGTTGCATTGGCTATTAATCAATATCATTTGAGATTTATAATTTCTGCTCTGTTTGCTTTGCAGAGGCAGCATGGAGGAAGAGGAGCACTTTGTGAACATAGACCTGAACGATGACAACATTTGCAGCATCTGTAAACTAGAAACAGACACGGGAACGCTTTCCTTTTGCCATGTGTGCTTTGAACTGAGCATAGAGGGTAAGCAGTGTATATTTTTAATTATGTACAAGTATTTTAATGTCCTCTACTTGCCAGTACTGGTTCAGATTATGCTAATTCTAAATAAGTAAAAACCTCCTCCTCCATACGCCCATCCATATTCCCCTCATTCATGTATTAGCGAGCCCCCAGTTTTCTCCGCTTCATGGGCTGCTCAAAAAATGAACTGGAGCGTTTGAAGTGGCACTTTAGCATCTAATTAACGCTCAGCTTATTAAGGGTAGAGTAGCGTTTCCTGAGGGGCCTCATTGGAGCAGCACTTTTGTTCTCTGCAGCTGTCATTTTTTCACTCTGAACCTTCCCCAAAAGAGCTCTTAGTGTTTCAAATGGTTTTATATCGTCATGGCAGGAAGTAAGCATCTTGGCTATAAAGATTCTTCTCTGGAATCACACACCTTTGTCTGGAATTTTTCCGTGAAGTTGGTTTCAGTTATAATGTGATCCTCCGGTTTCTCGAGTTTAATTGTAGATGAGGGTTCTACATTTTTGAATTTTGATTAGATGGTTATATATGAGTTTCTTAAATGTGGAATATATTGAAATCATAACTGTGATCTGTTTTGTTTTTTTTTGGATGTGGGTGTTTAATTTGTACATTTACACCTCATTAACCATCCTCTCTCATTTGTCTCTCAGTTTTTTTTTTTTTTTTTTTTAAATATTCTGATAATTTAATATAAAGCACTGTTAAATGTAGTATTTTCATGCCTAAATTCAATTTGTAAAATAGATTTGAATATATGCCAAGTCATAAAAATATTTATGCATAATAATACAAACAATATGTAATATTATCATCAGCTATTAGTCATGTGTTAGTTGGGTAAATGGTTGAGCGTTTTAGTTATAGTCATAGTCAGTCATTTCAGTCAGTCACAGTTTCATCATGCTGCATAATTGTTAAATTGATGTTCATGATTATTTTGCTCACAATTATGATTGCATTGACTGTTGTCATTGGAGAATGTGTTTTTAGATTTCTTCAGAAGTACTGCATCTAACTAATCTGTAAGCACAAAACTATTTTTCAAAATACTTTTTTTTACCATCTAGTTTGCTAAATTATTATAGACTAAGACTTTGGTAAAACAAGAAACACATCCTAAAATAAATTTCTAAACTCTTTGTTGGATGTCTGTGTGTTTTCAGGTTATGCATGCTTGTGTTTAAGTAACGCGTTGGACATTGATATACTTTTAATTAGGGCTGCACAATACTGGAAAAATTACAATTTTGTTTTTCTGTGATAATTAATGCAATATATATAAACAATTTCACCAGATGATACGATATATATATATATATATATATATATATATATATATATATATATATATATATATATATATATATATATATATATATATATATATATATATATATATATATATATATAAAAATAAATAAATAAATAAATACTTTCACCAGATGGCTTGAAAACTGCTGTTTAGAAAGTATTTATTAATTTAGATTGAGTGGAATGATTCTGTAGGGAAGTGAATCATTCATAAAAATGTCAAAAAAAACGATTTAAAAGCAAAGATAAAAGTGAAATAAACAGTGTTTTAGGATTTTCGAGGCAGTCAAATAGTATTCAGGTTCAGAATTTGAATAGTCAAATGTAAAATAACACTGCAAATGTCTTTACTCTATAAATAATTCAACAAAATTATTCTTTTTGTTAAAGTTACAATTACTAAAACTTCTTGTGCCTAAATGCTGAATATATCAATGCTGTCAGACCTTAAAAATACAAGCAAATGAAAAACTTTTACTCTATTATAGTTAAACTCTCCCAACAACTACACAAATCTCATGTGTCTGCTTCTCCTGGTCAACTATAATCTTAACTCAACATTGCAGATCCTGCGATGTGACTATTGCGGATGTGCACATTGCGATATTAATGTTGAAATGAAATATTGTGCAGCCCTACTTTTAACACTTTGATTGAGGGATCTAAATTCTTGACATCTGGCAACCTCAAGCATGAAAGCTCATAGAGAACTTGATCAAAAAAAGTTTCTTTTTTTAATATATATTGATATCAAATTATTTTTAATGAATTTTGCGTCATGTGAATCTCTTTTTTTATCAGCAATATTGTTGATATGTTAGTATGTTGATATAATAACCATTTTTGATTAATTACATTGGTCATTAATTACTCATTCTCTTGTCTTAGTCATGGGAAAAATCACAGTATTACGTTGTCAGTTTTAGTTCAGTGCTTACATTAAATTGCTAAAATATTGTTTTCCTTCCCACTTCATATTAATTTTATCTCCAGTTATTCGATAGAACACAGATGTCTTGTGACTGAATGAGAATTATGTTTTGTTGTTGTCTATCATTAAACTATAATGATATGTTCAGTTAATATGTTAGTGTGTATTGAAATTGCTCTTTCATTTTTAGTTTCACCTTTTCTTTTATGATCAAGCTCATTTACAGGAGAAGATATTTGCATGTGAATCATTTGCAATTACACACACACACGTACACACACAAATTGCATTATGGGACATTTAACGATTAGTAACTGTAACATTACAATACATTTGATTTCATACGTATTGGATAGGATTTTTATATCAGTGCATCCATTTTTGAGCTTTACCTTTTAGCACTGATTGTGTCACACGTCCTGCCAGTACAGGCCTATGCCTTCATACTGTGGTTTGTGTTTGATCAATGGCCAATCTAGGTCAGGTTGTTGAAGCGTGACTAGTGGATTCTATTACATACTGGGAAACTATGCAGAAAGACCTTTGCATTTCTAATGTCTCTCTCCCTCTCTTCTAGAAGCTCTGTTGCATTGTATCGGTGTGGCATACTAGCAATGTCTCCTGAGTCGATGTAAATTTACAAAAAACACACAAACATTATCATTATGTTTCATTTTTGCAACTCCCTTTCTGTAATGATTCTGATGTTATTGTTTTTTAATGTGTGTGTGTTCAACCTTCGTGTTTTTTTTTTTTCTTCTGCAAGTCATGCAATGTATTTGCAAAAATAAGTGACTGTTCAGCCAAGCTGCCTTTTCCCCCCCCCTAGCACTTTTCTTTGATTTATCTGTGACACGCATAATCCCAGTTTATGAAGCCACTGGATTTGCGCTGGAGAAGGAAGCATCCGTGACTCTGGCGAATGGCTCGGTCCGCTCACGAATTAGGCGCACTGAATATTCATGCCTGCGATAGAAGGTTACCTCTCTTGAATATTTAACAGAAGAGCACAGCACACGAGGCAGCCCACAAACAGCCAGCCGATGGTGAGCTTCAGGCTGCTGTATTTCACAAGTGATTCACTGCAGTTCGTGTTGCACAACAGCACTTGTGGCCCCTCAAGAGGCTCTGACAGGCCTGTGGTCTCAGGTCGCCCTCTTCTGATTGGCTGACGTACACTCTCTTCCCACTGACAAAACACTCCAACGTTCTTGGCGTGGGTAAACAAGTACAAGCTGACGGTGCATGTTTAGACCTGAACGCTCATTTTCCCACACCTGCTTACACACCTGCGTACCCTCAGAAAACATCCTGGCTCCGGAAATGACTATAAGTAACTTAAAGAGAGCATATTGTTTTCTCATAATCCAAACATGTTTCTTTCTTTTGTTGAACACAGAAGAAGAAATTTGGATGAAGCCGGTAGCCATTGACTCCTACTGTGGATGTCAATGGTTGTTTTCATCCCAAAATTCTTCAGAATATCCTTGTTTGTGTTCAACAGAAGAAAGAGATCATAAAAGTTTAGAACCACTTGAATGTGAGTAGATGGTAACCCCAATTTTGTGTGATCTATCTTTTTAAGTTCGTTGTTCATTGCTCTGTCCATATTCGTTTGTCTATGGAGCCAAATCAGTAATAGATTTACAAATTCTAATTCATAAATCCACAAGACAACTCTCATTTAAAAAACACTATTCAAAAATGCATAAATCCAATTTGTGAATTCAAAACACAATTTGAAAATACACAATTCTAATCCATAAATTCAAAGCACGATTCATAAATACACAAATCCAATTTGTGAATTCAAAACACAATTTGAAAATACACAATTCTAATCCATAAATTCAAAGCACGATTCATAAATACACGAATCCAATTCGTGAATTCAAAACACAATTTGAAAACGCACAAATCCATTCCATAAATTCAAAACCCAATTCAAAAACACACATCCAATTCGTAAATTCAGACATGGTTCAAAAATATTTGTGAATTCAAAACACGATTCAAAAACATAAATGCAATTCGTGAATTTAAAACACAATTCGAAAATACACAAATCCAATTCGTGAATACAAAAGACGATTCGAAAATACACAAATCCAATTCGTGAATTCAAAACACAATTCATAAATACACATCCAATTCGTAAATTCAAAACACAATTCGAAAATACACAAATCCAATCCATAAATTAAAAACCCGATTCAAAAACATATAAATCTAATTCGTAAATTCAAACATGATTCGAAAATACACATCCAATTTGTGAATTCAAAACACGATTCCAAAACATAAATCCAATTTGTGATTTCAAAACACTATTCGAAAATGCACATCCAATTCGTAAATACAAACATGATTCGAAAATGCACAAATCCATTCCATAAATTCAAAACCCGATTTAAAAACACACATCCAATTCATAAATTCAGACATGATTCGAAAATATTTGTGAATTCAAAACCCGATTCAAAAACATAAATGCAATTCGTGAATTCAAAACACAATTCGAAAATATACAAATCCAATTTGTGAATTTAAAACACGATTCGAAAATACACAAATCAAATTCGTGATTTCAAAACGCGATTCGTAACTGCACAAATCCAATTTGTAAATTAAAACATAATTCGAAAATACACAAATCCAATTCGTGATTTCAAAACACGATTCGTAACTGCACAAATCCAATTCGTAAATTAAAACATGATTCGAAAATACACAAATCCAATTCGAAATTCAAAACATGATTCAAAAACATAAATCCAATTCATAAATTCTAACATGATTAGAAAATACACAAATCTAATTTGTGAATTCAAAACACATTAAAAAATGCACAAATCCAATTCGTAAATTCAAAACACTTCGAAAATACACAAATCGAATTTGTGACTTCAAAACACGATTCAAAAATGCACAAATCCAATTCGTAAATTTAAAACCTGATTCAAAAATACGCAAATCCGATTTAATAGCAGGTTTGGCACGCTGTCCTGGGAGAGAACCCTGAGTTCGGAGAAACTTAAGTCTAAGGCTCCCACCCAGTCAATAAGCATATAAGGGAATCTGAGATCAGGTAGGTCTCGAGAGCTCCCCTTAGAAAAGGGAGGAAAAGGAAGAGATTGGGTAGAAGGGGGATTCTTCCAAAACGAAGATGGAGCAGTAGGGGAAAACAATCCATTTATTGTAAGCTTGGATCACTCTGATTGGATTATTACTGTTTACAGATGAGCAGCCAGTCGTGCTCAATCATATCATGTTCTCCTCTCAAAATTTGATTATGAATCTTTACTTCGTAAATTCAAAACACGATTCGGAAATTCACATGAAATTTGAAAATTTAAAAGACGATTAGAAAATACACAAATCCAATTTTTAATTCAAAACATGATTCGAAAATACACAAATCCAATTTGTTAATTAAAAAATGCACAAATCCATATCATTTGGTGAAAATTATTTAAGATTTTTACATGCGAGTTCACAAATTGTGTGTTGTATTTCTGAATTGTGTTTTGAATTTACAAATTGGAATGTGAATCGTGATGTGCATGTATGAATTTTATATTGTAACTGTATTATTTTTAAAACTGATCTGGCTCCGAATTTGTCTGCCTCCTGTATTTCTTCAGACAGGCAAACCGATGAAATTTGAGGTCATTTTTAGGTCTTAGGTCTTTTAAGGTTTAGTTTTGGAAGCAGAAAAGGTGTTATTTTTATTGTATGTCATGAATGCTGGCCGGTTCTGCTTTTCTGTTTCCTCAGCTACAGTGAGAGAAAATAAATGGCCACTGTTTTTCTGCATGCATGTTGAGAACACACACAGGAAGTCAGCTGCATTGTTAAAGCATTCAGAGAAGTATGAGAGAGTGGTTAGTCTTTGGTTTAAAAAAAAAAAAAAAAAAAACAGGTTGTTGAAAGAAATGCACATTACATAAGGAAAGGGAAACTCAGTTGCAGAATGTAGATTTTTCAGGCTTCTTGGATGAGGATGTTTGAAAATGGATGGCTTTAGGGCTGCAGTTTTTTCCCTATGCAAGAAATAACTGCAGCAGCCAGACTGCTTATTTTAACTACGCTTTGATTTATTCTGTCTAGACCTGATAGAGTAGCTTAGGAAACGTTTTATGGGGGTTGAATTCGAAACATTGCTTGCCTTGAATTACAGGAACGATTTATGTAGTTTATTGCATGTTATGAACTTCTTTTTTATATCAGGATTTATACAAAAGAGCTGCACGATTAATACAAGTTTATTTTAATTAAAATTTTGACAGTAAACCCTGTAAATCTCCAGCACCTGCTTTCAGATGAAGCAATGTTTACTGTACAGAGCTATAGTTCACTGACAATCTACGCAAAAAGTCACTGACAATTTAATTAGCACAATCCTGAAATCCTGATAATCATTCTGCAATTTGACAGCTGTTTGTGTCACTTCTCTGTAAACTAATGCTCTGTGTTACTGCTACATCTGAAAGCATGTGAAAATCCTACTTTTATTAACGTTCACTCGCTTCATCTTCATTCGAGTGTTTGCATTAAATAATTCTGTGAGATGATTCAGTATTTGTGTTTGTCACATCGATTCAATAAAAGCAGTTAAATGGTTGTTGCTAGAAGGAATACAGCTGCTGCCGGATAGTCATGAGAATTATTCATATTCATTTATTTATTTTCATTCCGGCTTAGTCCCTTTATTAATCAGGGGTCGCCACAGCGGAATGAACTTATCCAGCACATGTTTTACGCAGTGAATGCCCTTCCAGCAGCAACCCAGTACTGGGAAACACCCACACACTCTTGCACACACTCATACACTACGGCCAATTTAGCTTATTCAGCTTACTGTGGGGGAAACCGGAGCACCCGGAGGAAACCCACGCGAACACGGGGAGAACATGCAAACTCCACACAGAAATGCCAACTGACCCAGCCGGGGCTTGAACGAGCGACCTTCTTGCCGTGATGCTATTGTGCTACCCACTGTGCCACCGTGCTGCACCAAATTATTTATATAATTTATTAAATTACCTAATAATTTTATTTTATTAATGTCTACGCTCACCCCAACCCTCACAGTAATGTAAAAACAGTAACTTTACAGAGTATTAATTGGATTACCCATTAAATTGTATTTTTATTAACAACTACCCCAACCCTAAACTCAACCCTCAGAACATAAAAATAGTAATCGTTGTTGTACAGCGTCACACAAATTATGCTATATTGTGCGTATTCACAGCTCTTCTAGACTTTTCCCAGTTAAATCTTCCGCTCTGCTTGATTTCTTGTGTCTCTTCTTTATGCATGAGACCGCCCTCTGCCTTCTTGGAGTTGATTTACTACTGATCACAATGCTGTTATTTGCTGACAAGATGTGCATGAGGATCACAGCTTTTGCTAAATTGAGATTTCCAGTTTATTTCGATTAATCACCAAGCGACAATCAGCCATTGGGCTTTGTCGGTCCATCGATCAGGCTAGTTGCTTTGTTGTAGGGTAAACTTCTGAGCTTGTTGGCCCATGTCCCTTTTATTTATTTTTTTTATTTATTTTTTTTTATTTCAAATTATTTTTTCAGGGTTTGGATAGGAAAGTAGAGAGTTGACAGGAATCATGGGGAGCAGAGAGAGGGTAAGGATCGGCATAGGAACGTGAGGCGGAATCGAACTCGGGTCACCGTTAGTGCATGTGTCAACGCACTAACCACTGGCGCCAACCCGTTTCAGCATGTTGAATTGCTGTCCAGTAGTCGGCTGAAGAGAGAGCTCTGACTGGTTATTCAGCAACAAATCAAAAGAGCAAGTGTGATGTAGTGAAGTGACTTAGCAAGTAAACCAATCAAATCAAGAAGGAACACAAAGAGACTGGCTGTAATTTCACTACGTTTCTCAAATATTTGCAAATGATATGTATTATTAGATTATCAGACCTATTTTCCATGAGCGAATCTCATGTGGTGAGTGACAATTACTGTGGTTATATAGCTAAACACTGCTTTGTTTACAGTTGTATGTGCATGTTGGAAGTTTGGTTTCCCTGTGCCAAACAAGAAAACATACTACTGCCCCCCTGTGGAGCAGAAAGACACGTCCTCTTGCATAGGTGCAGAATGCGGCTCTTGTTTCTGTTGGCTTTCGTCGATTTGATGTGTTCATGCACAGCTTTTTGTTCCAGACGCTATCCAACTGGAGGCGACAATACAGTTGGGTGTGGGGTGTGAACCTACACTGGTCTGACGGTTCAGTTAGGTTCGGGTCTGTTACGATTATCATGCCATCAATTCGGTTCAATTCGGTATCTCTGTGCATCACGGTGCATTGACGATGCTTTCAATAAACAATTTGATATTTTACTTAGCAACACAGTCGTTCTTGTATTAAAGTTTATAATTTATAAGTATATTTATATATAATTTTGTCTGTTAATACAAGCAGTCAAAAAACTTAACTCTCTCGTGTCTGGATCTACAAGTAAAGTTATTGTTTTAACAGTCGAGAGAGGAGATAAAACATTACTCACGAACACGCCAGCAGGTCAAATGGGCCACAGAGAGAGAGTTTACAGCTTTCATTTTTTCCTAGCTAGGTTCTGATGTACTTGCCTGTCAGTGAAAGACTGTCCATCAAACTCCCAAACAGTGAATTGTGCACAGTTATCTGCTTTTTAAGTAGTTGAAGCGTTTTAATTACTCGCGATTTCCTCCCTCGCCATAGTAAGCTGCCGCCATATAACTCATATGTGATAAATGACGTCAGTACATAATAACCAGTTAGGATTATTACTGAACCGATACCGAATTTTTCGCATCTGCATCACGGTGCACCGAAGAAACAATTAATTTTGACATCCATATTCGTTGGTGCTAGTTGTTTGTCATCAACTTTGTGTGTCCTGGCTCTAAGACAACACGGTTAACAAAAGCTGTGGTGAAAACGAGGTATTGATATACCTTGTTTTCATATTTGATATTAAGTTTTTATAATCTTTATTGATGCATGCACTACTGTTTTTAAAATGCTTTTTGGTCATTTGTGCTAACCAGGGCTACATCTACTGTGACCACAAACTGACAAAATATCCAGCATCACTTCAGGTGTTCTTTAGCTAATATAAATCAAAAGCCCATCGAAACCTCTTATCAACGGAGAATTCAGAACACATTTTATTTTAAATCATGACCTTGCTTTTGAGCAATAAATGCTTTTTTGCTAAGTTTACTTTATTTCCTAAATAACAATCAGCAACTCCAAGCTTCACTGTAGATGTTCTGTTATTTTGATTTGTGCATTTCAGAGAATTGACTTAGAAAGATGCAGACCTGTAAAAATGGAAATATAATATAACATGTGCTTCTCTCTGGAAAACTTGTTTCATGATAATAATAATAATAATTCCTTTTATATAGCGCTTTTCTAGACACTCAAAGCGCTTTACATATTGGGGGGAATCTCCTCATCCACCACCAGTGTGCAGCATCCACCTGGATGACGCGACGGCAGCCATTTTGCGCCAGACCGCACACCACACACCAGTTGATTGGTGGAGAGGAGACAGAATGATGAAGCCAATTATGATATGGGGCCAGTGGGCAGATTTGGCCAGGATGCCGGGGTTAAACCCCTACTCTTTCTCGAAGGACATCCTGGGATTTTTAATGACCACAGAGTGTCAGGACCTCGGTTTAACGTCTCATCCGAAAGACGGCGCTCACTGAGCAGTATAGAGTCCCCGTCACTATACTGGGGCATTAGGACCCACACAGACCGCAGGTTGGGCGCCCCCTGCTGGCCTCACTAACACCACTTCCGGCAGCAACCTAGCTTTCCCATGTGGTCTCCCATCCAGGTACTGACCGGGCGCAGCCCTGCTTAGCTTCAGTGGGCGACCATGTGAGAGTTGCAGAGAGCTAGCTGCCGGCAATGATGCCAGTGTTTTCTGTGTGGTTGCTAGGCTAATCATAAAAACCTAAAATCCCAAGTCACTAATATTCACGTCCCCAGATAAGGCTCAAGTCCCACCGTTAATTAGAGTCGATGGGAATTTATTCCACACCAGGTCTATTGTCAGGCTGTGTATGTAGACATGAAATAAAACACCTCAACGCGCTGCTCTGCTCACTTTGAGGCATCATGTTCATCCAGGCGTTTCTGTTTAATGGTTTTATTCTAGTCACGGTGTGTAGTAAGACTCACTCTTCTTTTCCACTGGCCCTTAAAGACCTCGATGGCTGGCTGCTTTCTTGCTCGGCCGAGCACGCTTATTCAGGACTAACAGTTTCCCTGAAGCAGACACGGGCCGTCTCTCATCCTCTTACATAAGAGCAGTGGAATGTGAATGTTATCCAGCCGAGTCGGCATGGCTGGATAACAGAATATTCCAGACACTTGCAGCACGAATACAATAGTTGTGTTTCCACTGTTGGGCCTAAAAAGAGTGTGCTAGTGCATGCCAGGGCCAATCGCATTTAAACTGTCACTTCCGGGGCTTAATCAGGAGTCAACGGAGCTTTCTCAAGGCCAATGGGCAGGCTTTTTTGGCCTGTTGAATACCTAGTGCCAAAACTGTTCAGCTGGGGCCTGTCCTTGGTAATACAAGGTCCATTTTACAAGGACATTTACATTCCATTCTACACCACTAGTGTCAAAGTTTATTTGAGGACATTGCAGAATCTAAATAACTAATCTAAATTCTAAATACAGAATCTAAATAACTAATAATCTCTGGCATAAAATGGTCTTAAAATGACAATAATATCACTTATCTAGGGATGCACTAAATATATCGGTTGCCATATTAATATTAGTTAATAAATGCTATTTTGTTTTGTTATCATCATCATCAGCCAATAACAAAATGAAGCCTATATTCTTTTAAGCCCATAAATTGTGTTATTCTGTTGGTTGAATCGCTTTATTGGCTTGCTGGCCGCCACTTTTATTTAAAAAAATTTTTTAGTGGTATTTTGATTACTGACATTTTGATTTTGGTTAATGTTCAGTGACTTGGTAGCTTTATTTAAGCCTTTTTTTGTCAGCCCACATTACCAGCTAACATTATAAACAAATTCAGCTTAAAATGCTTGTTTGTGTCCATAACCCCGATTGCAATTAAATATGAATTCTGAACACTGTGTGAGGCAAAAATATGATGTACAAAGCTAAAGGCTACTTATTCTAGCTATTTCCATAATAAACATCTAATATGTATGAAATTACCAGAGACTGTATTCCTCTTCCATGTGCTTTTGTTGATTTTGGACTTCTGGATCATAAGTAACCTAATTTTGTCCATAACGTTCTTGTTTCTGGTGAGTGCTTAATCTGTTTTTACCTAAAAATGTAACAGTAATATAGTTAGATTGGGAAAAAGTGCTCAAATAGTGCTATTTCATGAAAAATAAATAGAAATGTGAATCCGTGATGTTTATTCTTAATAAAGAAATGTTATCCAAACAGAATTAGAATTAATCAGTATTTTCCTGAATGCGTTGATCTTAAACTTAACGCATTAGTTCATCCAAAAATAAATTTGATTAATTCCGAAAACTTTTTCATCTTCCATAGACACCATTGGTCACGAGATGTTCAAATTCCAGAAAAGGAACCAAAAATAATGTCAACTGTGACTTCAACTTTCATGTGGTTCAACTGTCATGCAAAGCTCCAAGAACACTTGTGTGTGCCACAAAACTGTAAATATGAATTTGTTTCACTATATCTTCAGGTTTTGTGTTTACTATGGGCTGTATGATAAACTCACACTGCAAGCGTACCGCGCCAAAGCCCAAGTAAACCGCGCTCTGGCACACCTCTTCCAACCGGGCTAGGGCAGGGCACCTGAGCCCAATTCAGAGCAAAACAAAACAAAGCCGTTTTTGTGGTGCACAAAACTGTTTGTGGAGCTTCATATGATTACAGTTGAACCACTGAAGTCACATGAAATATTTTGACAACATTTTGGTTCCTTTTCTCGACTTTGAACATTTCAAGATCATTGCTGTCTATAAAGGTTGAGAAAGCTGTCAGATTTTATCTAAAATTTCATCATTTGTGTTCAGAAGATAAATGTAGGTTTCTGGAAATTGAATCCACATGAGGATGGATGAGTAATTAATTACATAATTTACATTTTTGGGTAAACTAACCCCTTTAATGACCTGTTTCCACTGGGTGGTACAGCATGGTACAGTTCAGTATGTTTTTATGACCATTTCCACTATCAAAAGATACCAAAAAGTGAACCGTATCGTACCACTTTTTGGGTACCCATTCGAAAGGGTATAGCACAACAAAAGGGTACCAAAAAGGCGGAGCTAGACGTGCAGATGAACGCTATTGGTTTACAGAGAAACGTCACTAGTTCGTGCACAAGCCAGGAGAATGAAAACAAAGGAAGCTCCATTTTTAAATGCATAGCCGAGACATTACACCGTAATAATATATACATATAATAACGAGCCATGGTAGACCAAGCTCAAGTAAACCTTCTCGTTGTCTTGATGAACAGCCACAAAGCCAAGAAGAAAAGCAGAATTTACCCTGTGCCCCGTTGTTGTTTACAAGGCCATCTGAAGCGCGAGCGGTTTAATTTTTTCCAGAGAGCTCGCATGCACATCTATGTTTGAAATAATGAACTTCTTGAGCTGATGATAATAACGTGCACGTGAATATTGAAGTGCTTCCGACATCCGACCCCCTCAGAAATCGACAAACGTCAGAGTGAAGCGCGAAAAAACAAAGGAGAAGCCGGAAAAAACAAAGGAGCAAATGATTGTTTCAGCAACCTTAAACATGAACAAACTGCCCTGTTTAACTATTAGCATGACCTTTTGGACTATTATGAACTCTGAGTGACAGAATTACTTTCTAACAAGAGGTTACATGTGCTGGTGAAGCTTCAAGATACAGATGAGAGGTTTGCACTGACTGGGCTATATGTTGCATGTTGTTTTTGAACCCAAATAAGGCCAAATGTGTGCTGTGTGTAGTTTTTCTGTAATTGGTAACCTATTGGAAACTGTAAGGGTCTGTATGTGTTCATATATGTTACATTTATTTATTTGTTTTCATGTCATTGATCTGCAGTTATAATCAAATCATGTTCATAGAAAGGTTAGTAATGAACATTTTTGCAAAAGTATTTATGTGTATAAAGCATCTGTTTTGTGAGAAGTGCTTCTCATATGATATGTGAACAGACCATACAGCTTTACTTTTGACATTTCCTCGAGCGAGAATGATGTCGACTGAAACTTTCTGTCATACACCACACCTTCTGTGGTACCCTTTTGGGAGTGGAAACGCAAGCCTGATAAAGGTGACCCGTACCATACCACTCAGTGGAAATAGGCCATAAAAGCCCTTTCAGAGTGTTTTTGTTATGCAGCGAAGCAGCCACTAAATAAGAAAGGTATCCATTTTTTTTTTAAATAATGTTAAATTCCGATTTGATTGAGGTACAATATTAACATAAATAAATACATTTATCCTTTTTTATTGTAAATTATTGGCCCTTAAGTAAGCCCTTCCTAGCAATGGACCGAAAGCTCAATCGCAGCTAATGCTTCCTCAGTGTGTTTGTTTGCTGGTTTTTGTAGGCTCAAGGTGTTCTTAGTTTTTCCACATTTATTTATTGATTGTCCTATGATGGATGTAATATAGCATACCAGTGTGGCCTGTTGACCCCGAAGGTGCAAAGCTCTGTAATAATCAGTGAATGCAGTCTGCATGGCGGATGAGAGGAGATTTGCTGACTGCGCTTCCCGTTCCCATTTCAGTAATGCTTCTCCATGCTTCAGAGTAATCGGAGGCTTTCAGCCGGGTTTCTGTCCTTTTGAAACTGAGGCATTAGGGAAAACACAACCACATAGGTGATGTGGGATGCCAGTATTATGCAGTATTACTGTCATAAATTGCCTCACAGCAGGTTTATTCTAGGATATGCACATGGGGAAATATGCTGTTCAGTTTTTGCATCCTGGCCGGTCTGCTTTCCTAAAACAAATGATCTTTATAGTTCACTATTGAACACCTTTTGTGTTTTCTCTATCTGTAACGTAAAACTACATAATAAGGCTGGGCGGTACAAGAAAAAAATTATCACAATATAATTTTTCATATCATTCTGTATCGACGATTATTGAATATTTTTTTTTACAATCCATTTAGGAATATTAGGATTTTTTTTTCTATTTATTTAACCACTTTATTTTATTTACCAACATTACTAAGTAAATAGTTTTAATAGTCAAAAGCAAAAAAAAATCACCAAAAATATCTTGTTTCTTATGTCTTATAATAAAATAAACATACATGTTAAAGAGACTCTTAAACTTGATAAATAAAATGTTACAAAGTGTGTGCAATGGTAAAGTGTAAGTGCTGAACAATCAAAGCAAACTTTAAGGTAGATCAATATCTGATGTCAATATGATACAGTAAACCTCAAACTCTTAAAACAAAACAAATTATGATAATCAAATCTGAGCTTTCAAGTAAAGGAGCCAGCCATCATTATTCAAAAACATATTGCAACATTACAAATTGTGAAGTTTAATGACTATATTACCCCCTATGCAAATTTTTTTTTCATATTGGGAGCTAGTGGCTGGGATGCACAAGAAAAGAAACCAAAAAGCCACTCAAGCAACGTCCTTATGTCCTTTTTTATTTACAAACTCCTCACTGCTGCTACCACTTCTTTTCACTTGTATTATTTTGACCTTAGGTGGGGATGACGAAACTCAACCTGAGTCCATTCATATGTTGCATCTAAAAGCAGGTGAAAAGTGCAAGCACGTGGATTCCTTCACAATTTTCTTTGCGCTTTGTGTTTACGTTCCCCTGTTGTCTCTTATAACTAGGTGACCATCAACTGTTTTTTCAGAGGATGACAAATGGACAAACCATTGATGCGGTTCCAATACACGTTTTATTTATGGAGAAAATTAACAAAGCACTGCAGTGTTTGGGTGCTCTGTGTTTGTTTGAGGTAATTTAGTCTGCCATCATTACTGAAATGTGTATATTCCATACGAAGTGTGAAGCAGATTGGTTAGTTCTACTTACATGAATCGTGGTATTCTAATCAGTTTGGATGTTTTTCAACTAGTTGTATGTGGAAAATGCGAGCACGTCATATGCGCTTGAACACCATGTGCTGCGCTCCTTGTTTGAAAAATAACCCTAAGCATATTGGCATTCCTTCCAAGGCCACATTTTAATAAAACTTTAGTTCTTCGGACCGAAACTTCATACCGAACTTTTTTTTTTATCATCATTATTGTCAACGGTGTTCGGTCAATAAATAGAGATACCATTTTATTGCCCCAGCCCTGCTACATAATAATGTCTTTTAGTTTAGTTAAGTGGTGTTTAGATGCATGATATATACATTTTACATTTAGTAATTTAGCAGATGCTTTCATCCAAAGAGAGTTATATAACACACACACACAGAGCAGTGGTTCAGTTTCAGCCATGGTATTGAGTGTGTAAGAGAGTGTTGGATATTCACTTTCCCCACCTACATTTCCCGCCAGTGCCGGGACTCGAACCTGTGACTTTTGAATCCCAAGTCCAACTTTCTAGGCCCATGGCTGCATAAACAGACATTTATAAAAAACCTGAAGTCTGTTCATTTTCTTCTGCATTTTGTTGTTTGCCTATATTCCATTTAAATGGTTTAATTAAATATCAGCAATAATGTTACAATGTTAAATCATGAAACCACAATTCAAACTACAATAATTTTTTTTCGAACCCTATGAAATCTGTTTTATTTTAAAATTTTAAAATTCTGTTTTATTAAATTTGTAATAAGTTGGCTGTAGTACGTGCTTGTGTGCGTGCATGCGTGCGTATGAATAAGAGAGTGTATGGGTGTTTTCCCGGCTCGGTGCTGGGTTGCAACTGGAAGGGCATCCACTGCGTAAAACAAAAGCCAGAGTAGTTGATGGTTCATTCCGCTGTGGTGACCTCTGATAAATCAGGGACCGAGCCGAAGGAAAATGAATGAATGAGAAAATGTGAAATAATCAAAATGTAAGCTGTCTTTTTTTTTTTTTTTTTACTTGCGTTTGCATTTTTACGATGTTTAAAGTTACTATGTTTTATTTCTATTAAAATTAAAACATGAGTTTTGTGTAAACTTTTAAAGTTTTAAACTTTTTTTTTTTTGCTTCTATTATTATTTTTATATTTGCTCTTGTGTTTTGGTGTATATGTGCATATATATGTATATGTGCATTTGCGTTGCTATTATCTTGATTTATTTAATTTTTTTTTTCATTCATTTTGTTAAGTGAAAGCGCACATGCTGCTAAATGAGCATCTGGATGTTTTCTAACGTTTCAAACCTCTCTTTACCCCTAAGCATACGTCACAAGATGGCGCCGAGCATGGCCGCCATGTTGCGAGCTCCCAGCAAACTTCTTTGTGTTTTGTATGTTTTTCTTGTATTTTTGTAGTTTTTTGTGCTGGATGTACACACTCTTATTGCCTACGACAGACACACACTTCGGGAAATTGGCTCCCTCGTCGCACACCGAAGACCGGACTTTGAGTTCTTCAACGACGCTCTGTTTACAAACACAACAACAAAGCCCTTTGTCTGGGCCACACAACCGAGGCGGCGACGCAAACGCAGCCGGAAAAAAGGTAAAAGAGCCGGCGTCCTGGTCAAACTAAGATGCCGTGGATTTCGACCCCCGCTCCCCACCATTCTGTTGGCTAACGTTCAGTCACTGGACAACAAACTTTGCGAGCTACGGACGCGCATTTCCTTCCAACGGGAAACAAGAAACTGCTGCATTATCTGTCTTACAGAAACCTGGCTATCTGCGGAGGTACCAGACACAGCTGCTGAACTTTCGGGGTTCTCCGTGCACCGCGCGGACAGAACGAAAGAACTCGCAGGGAAAAGCAAAGGAGGAGGTGTTTGTTTCTTTATTAACAACTTATGGTGTGATGAGAGAAAGATACACTCAGTTAGATCATTTTGTTCTCCTGATCTGGAATACCTTATGCTTCGGTGTCGACCATACTGGCTACCAAGGGAATTCACATCGGTGATTATTACGGCTGTCTACATCCATCCTCAAGCCAACACAGAGCAGGCGCTCAGGGAACTGTATGGGAGCATAAAAGAGCAGGAAACCGCACACACGGAGGCAGCGTTTATTGTTACAGGGGACTTTAACAATGCCAATCTCAGGAAAATCGCTCCAAAATACTTTCAACATATCACCACAAACACGCGTGGTGATCGCGTGGACCATGGTCGATGGACCATTGCTACTCTCCGTTCCGGGATGCTTACAAATCCCTCCCCCGCCCACCATTTGGCAAATCAGATCACTCTTCTGTTCTGCTCCTGCCTGCTTACAGGCAGAAACTGAAACGGGAACCACCCACCCTCAGGACGTTTCAGAGCTGGTCAGACCAATCAGATTCCATACTTCAAGACTGTTTTGATGACGTTGACTGGGAGATGTTCCGGGCAGCTTCTGATGACGACATTGAAGTGTACTCAGACACCGTTACGTGCTTCACCAGAAAGTGCATAGAAGACGTGGTCCCAACAAAAACTGTCCGTATCTACCCTAACCAAAAACCATGGATCAATTGCGAAGTTCGAACAGCACTATCAGTGCGAACTTCCGCCTATAAATCCAGAAATGCTGAGGAACTAAAACAAGCAAACTACAACCTCAGGAAAACGATCAAAGCAGCAAAACGTCAATACAAAGACAAGGTAGAGGGTCAATTTAACACCAATAACGCAAGGAGCATGTGGCAGGGACTTAATTACATCACAGACTTTAAAAGTAACAAATCCGCCACTGTGAACATTGCTGCGTCTCTCCCGGACGAGCTCAACTCGTTCTACGCCCGCTTTGAAGCCCAGGACAGCGCACACACACAGCGCGCTCCCACGGCCGATACAGAAACCGCCAGCACACTCTCCGTTTCTGTAGCAGATGTAACCAGATCTTTCCGTCGCGTGAACATCCGAAAAGCTATGGCCCCAGATGGCATCCCTGGACGTGTACTTAAGCATGCGCACACCACTTAGCGGGGGTTTTCACGGACATCTTTAACCTCTCGCTTTCTCGGTCTGTGGTTCCTACATGCTTTAAGACAGCTACTATTGAGCCAATACCGAAATCAGCTAAAACCACATGCTTGAATGACTGGCGTCCGGTTGCACTGACACCCATCTTCAGCAAGTGCTTTGAGAAGCTGATTAAAAACAACATCTGCTCTGTACTGCCCGCTAACACTGACCCTCTGCAATTTGCATACAGAAACAACAGCTCCACAGATGATGCTATTGCTTTCACCTTGCACACTGCTCTGTCTCACCTGGAAAACAAAAACACATATGTGAGAATGCTGTTTGTGGACTACAGCTCAGCATTCAACACCATAGTGCCTGCCAAGCTGGTGGTGAAGCTCCAGGCTCTGGGCCTACACAGCTCTCTGTGCAACTGGATCCTGGACTTCCTGTCAAGCAGACGCCAGGTGGTCAGAATGAACAACATCACCTCATCCACACTGATCCTCAACACTGGTGCTCCACAGGGCTGTGTTCTCAGCCCACTCCTGTACTCCCTGTACACACATGACTGTACATCCTAACACAGCTCCAATGTCATCGTTAAATTTGCTGATGACACAACGGTGATGGGCCTAATCACCGATAATGATGGAGAGGAGGTGCACGCTCTGACGCAGTGGTGTCAGGAAACCCACCTGTCACTCAACATCAGCAAAACCAAGGAGCTGGTGGTGGATTTCAGGAGAGAGAAGAAAGAACACACTCCCATCACCATCAACGGGACACCAGTGGAGAGAGTCAGCACTTTCAAGTTTCTTGGAGTACACATCGCTGAGGATCTGACATGGACTGCACACACAGACGCAGTCCTGAGGAAGGCACAACAACGCCTCTTCTTCCTCAGGCGTCTCAGGAGGTTTGGAATGAGCCCCCACATCCTCCGCTCGTTCTACACCTGCACTGTGGAGAGCTTCCTCACTGGCTGCATCACCACCTGGTACGGAAACAGCACCAGCAGCAATCGCAAAGGTCTACATAGGATCGTGCAAACTGCTGGACGCGTAGTAGGAGGTGAGCTTCCCTCCCTCCAGGACATCTATACCAGGAGGTGCATGAGGAAAGCCAAGAGAATCATCAGCGACTCCAGCCACCCAAGCCATAGACTTTTCTCTCTGCTACCCTCAGGCAGACGGTTCCGCAGCATCCAGTCATGCACCAGCCGACTGAAGGAAAGTTTCTTCCCTCAGACTATCAGGCTGATGAACACTTAACACACCCCACACAAACTCTTCCATACCCCTCACTGCACACCATCAAGATGTAGCATGCACTGCACTTTAACAAATCCATACTTAAAACAATACTGCCTACGTATCGCTGTCAACATTGCCAATTTTACATTGTCTTGTTTTTTTTGTGAGTATGTTGTATTTTGCACTGTCTGTATTTTTGCACTGTCTGTATTTTTGCACTGTCTGTATTTTTGCCCTGTCTGTATTTTGCACTGTCGTTGTATTTACACTGTCTGTATTTTGCACTGTCTGGAGCCAGCACCTAAGCTTTTCACTCATCATAGCACACGTGCTGCTGCTGATGTGACAATAAAAGTGATTTGATTTGAAGAAAGAGGGACAAACTGTGCTGTGAGTAGATTGGGCTCTTTATGTTTCTACTTGAGCTTGGAAGAGAATTTTAATCCAAATGCAAGGGATAAATTTTCCTCCAGTCTGATCTGCTTGATGGCTTCTCTAGGAGCGCTGTGTATGATATATGACCAGCTATATTTATTTTCTTGAGGCCGCACGTGACGCCGCATGTCAATCACTGCAGCTGTTGACTGCGCTCCAGTTTTAACCATGAGTTACTGTTTTGGGCACAGCGGTGCCACTATTACGTTCCCATTTCCAGCATGCACAAACACACAAGCTGAAGTGTGTCAAGGATCCAGTGTCCTTCCTTCATGCAAGGACGTGTAAAGCAGAAGCTGCACGCATGGTTGTGGAAATAAAAAAACAGCATGAGATCAGAAGAGCAAGGTGATTCAATGACTGAATCATTTCTTTTGAAACTCTTTCCATGTTTGATCAAGATTGAGCACATTCATTTTTGTGTGTTACTAAATTACTAAGCATGTTTACTCACAAATATCTGTAACACTTTACAATAAGGTTGTATTAGTTAATGTTAGTTATTAATGCATTAACATGAACAAACAATGAACAATACATTTACTACCGTGTTTGTGTTAACATTAGTTAAAGAAAATAAAGCCATTCATTGTTAACTCACAGTACATAACTAATGTTAGGAAGCATGAATTTGGATGTTAATAATACATTAGTAAATGTTGAACTAAGATTATTAAGTGCTGCACAAATATTGTTCATAATTAGTTCATGTTAGTAAATGCGATAACTATGAAACCTTATTGTATAGTGTGACCAAAATATCATCTCTTTGAAATTGCTCATTGTCTTGTTTAATTAATAATTGCTGCATGTCAGCAGGACACTTATAGCTCCTATATTGTACTTATAAGTCATATGGGTTATTGAAAAATGCAGTGTTCAATGTAAACGGTCTGTAATGTTGTTAATAGATAAAGATATTGTCTCTTAAAGTTTACAATTCATTATATGTTTTTTAACCTTATACATCAACACAATCAAAGTGATGCATTTGCATAATCCCCACTTGTCCACACAATTAAAACACTCTGAAATGGGCAATTTGTTTCCGACACACAATAGGTTGTTTTCACATGACGTCATTGACTCAGATGGAGTGCAGGAAGTGATCCTTCTATATAGTAATCGCTATCAGAACATCAAAATGTTTCTGTTTTATGTAGTTTATAATTGTTTGAATTGGCCAAAATAAGATAATGCCGAACAGCTTTTATAGACTTCCAAAGGAACTCTCAGAAAATGGAAGAAAATGTGGCATGTAATAAACATTTATTCAATACATTCCTGTGTGCAAACTTTTTTTGAACGCGATAATTCGTTTGACAGCACGAATAATTAATATATGTTAAATGCTACAGAATACTGTAGTAAACTGATAAACTGTAATAACGTTAGAGTAAACTGTGGTGCATTGTGATGGTGTATAATTAAAGCGAAAAAATTGAAGTTAATTGAATAATTTATTACTACAGTTGTGTTGTACCACGGCAACAATATAATTATACGACAGTTTAATTCAAGTATACTTATCTATAGTATGCTTCCAAACACTATAATATTTACCATAGTATTTTTTCCATTTAACGTAATAGCTTATACAGTATCTACTGCCTAAATAAAGTGTTTGTTTTGGTAATCTTCAATCAAAGTCTGATCATTTGCTTCTGTGTTTGGATTTGCAGTCCTTTTCTCTTAATGTTAATTTGACTGTTCAGCCACAATATTCTTACGCCTACCTATGAGGGAATAATGCACAGAAAAGCCCCGCCCTCTGTGCAATTTTTTTTCAGTGGCAAGTACATCAACACACTGAAATAAAAGTCTCTGCAAACTCTGGTTCAAGCAGACTTTAAAGCATTGAATTGATTTCAAACAAACCCAATCAAAATAATTGCAAAACGATTGTAATATTAAAGGGTGGCTCAGTGGTTAGCACTGTCGCCCACAGTCCAAAGACATGTGCTATAGGTGAATTGAATAAACTAAATTGGCCGTAGTGTATGAGTGTGAATGTGAGAGTGTATGGGTGTTTCCCAGTACTGGGTTGCAGCTAGAAGGCATCCGCTGTCTAAAACATATGCTGGATAAGTTGGCAGTTCATTCCGCTGTCGCTACCCCTGATGAATAAAGGGACTAAGCTGAAGGAAAATGAATGAATGTAATAAAAACGCAATGTTATCTGATCTCAGATGCATTTAAACCAAGCGTTCATTCATTCATTCATTCATTTTCTTGTCAGCTTTGTCCCTTGCGGGGTCGCCACAGTGGAATGAACCACCAACTTATCCAGCACGATTTTACGCAGCGGATGCCCTTCCAGCCGCAACCCATCTCTGGGAATTTCCACACACATTCACACTCATACACTACGGACAATTTTAGCTTACCCAATTCACCTGTACTGCATGTCTTTGGACTGTGGGGGAAACCGGAGCACCCGGAGGAAACCCACGCGAACGCAGGGAGAAAATGCAAACTCCACACAGAAACGCCAACTGACCCAGCCCAGCCGAGGTTTGAACCTGCGACCCAGCCACGTTCTTGCTGTGAGGCAACAGCACTACCTACTGCGCCACTGCGTTGCCCACCAAGCGTTCACCAACACAATATTAGGACACTTTAAAATACCACATGACCTGCTTTTTAAAAGAGGCAGCATTTTGACTTTAGCACATATTATAGTTCTTTGGGTTAAAAAACCCCCAACTCATCAATTTGAGCATATGTTTCTCTTCTTTACTGCCAAATGTTTGCTTTATCTGGATAAGCTTATATCCACAGTAAGTACATGTTCCTGTCAGATGTCACACATACGCACTTCAGTAAATTGACAAAGCAGGTTAATGCCTTGACATGCTGAGCAAACGTGGCAAAAATTGATCCTTATAATGATCAGTTCGCACTTTAGCTTTTTAAGACCTTACTCTGATAAAGGAAAACACCTAAACGCATTTTGATTGTTAAACATAAGAACATTCGGGTTCCTGCAGCTCATAGGATTTCTGCAATAACATTTATTGTTAACCCTTGTGTGCTGTCGAAGATGTTTTCATCCACTCTGGGGTGATTATAAGTCTTAATTTGGCCACAGCTTTCTCTGTTTTTCAGCAAATTTGGGGACAAATCTTGTTTTGACACATATTTTGGGGAAATGCTTTGAAAATTGTCAATTCAATAATACACATTGACTACTTTTTCGATATGTTCGTGGCTGTTTTTGCCCCATTGACTTCCATTATAATGATATTTTTTGATTGCAAAGCCATGACAGCATATAATCATGCATTCTTGCTCGTTGGTGGCTTAAAGTTAACATTATTTTTTTTTTACTTTTGATCATCAGTTGCAGTGCAAAAAAAAGCTTAGTTTCTGCCTTCTATATGGATTATAGTGTGAGTGTGTGTGTGTGAGAGACCTTTGCACACTTATCTTGATATGTCTGACAAAATCAATATAAGCAGCTCAGCTCTCAGAACATAGTAAACAAGTAAGTGTGCTTGTGCACACACACTACTGTATAATCTGCTGTTTTACTCCATAGAACGGCATATAAAAGCCAGAAACTTTTAGCACACACCTATCTAAATGGTTAATGCTGCCAACAATGATCAACAGTAAAAATGACACATTTGACCTCTTCCCAAGGAAAACCAACAACAATCGAGAATGCATGATTATATGATGTCATGGCTTAGCAATCAAAAAAATGTCATAGTACACCACCTGACAAAAGTCTTGTCACATATCCAAGTTTTAAGAACAACAAATAATAACTTGTAGTTTATCAATTGGTATCAGAAATGGCTTATATAAAAGGCGAAGGCCTCTAGATTGCTTAGACAAAAGTCTTGTCACTTAACAGAAATACTGTACAGTATAGAATATAAAGTCATGGTGCAGTGGAAAAAGCATTATTATTGTGTATGACTACCATGAGCTTGGAGGACTGCATCCATACATCTCTGCAATGACTCAAATAACTTATTAATATAGTCATCTGGAATGGCAAAAAAAAAGTTTATCAAGATTCTTTGGATTCATCTTCAATGCCTCCTCCTTCATATACCCCAGACATTTTCAATAATGTTCATGTCTAATGACTGGGCTGGCCAATCCTGGAGCATCTTGACCTTCTTTGCTTTCAGGAACTTTGATATGGAGGCTGAAGTATGAGAAGGAGCGCTATCCTGCTGAAGAATTTGCCCTCTTTTGTGGTTTGTAATGTAATGGGCAGCACAAATGTCTTAATACCTCAGGCTGTTGATGTTGCCATCCACTCTACACATCTCTCGCACGCCCCCATACTGAATGTAACCCCAAACCATGATTTTTACTTCACCAAACTTGACTGATTTCTGTGAAAATCTTGGGTCCATGCGGGTTCCAGTAGGTCTTCTGCAGTATTTGTGATGATTGGGATGCAGATCAACAGATGAAAATCAGAAAATTCAACCTTCTGCCACTTTTCCAAATGATCAACTAGAAGTCAAGTTATTATTTGTTGCTCTGGTTGCAAAAATCTTCGAAATTTGATTTTATCTATTTTTTTTTGTCCAATAATGGATTATCAGGTTTTTAAAATCTTTTTTTTTATTTTATTTTTTTTATTGAGATTTTTTTTTTCTTTTTAACACTGTTGTTTAACATGTTTGACCTATTATTTGTTATAGTTAGGCTTTTTTTTCAGTGTTGTTCTATTCCTGTTTGGCTTGTCAACCGACAGTCACTTAATGCAAGTCAAATGCAGTCACCAGGCTGTTAAAATGTTTTGTTTGTCTGCTCGATGCTCAACACAACAGCTGCTTGTTTTTGTGTTCATTATAGTTTACGGAAATGCAGCTTTTTAGTCAGAGAATGAAAGTCAGGGAATTTGACATGTGGCTTAGAATGGGAACCATGGAGCGTGCCTGTAAACCCACTCACTGACAAACTCATTTTACATATAGTGCACATCCCAATTAGATGCTCTTGACTTGTTAGAAGCACGTTTATGATGTAATTGAACGCTCTTTATCTAAAGTTGGAAATGAAAAGATGATTTAATGGAACACTGAAAAGGCAAATGACGTTGATAGCACTGGATACGATTACGGTTTCCATGACTGCGACCCTCAGGCTTGACCCTTGGCAAATCTGCTAATCTCTGAGTGCTTGTTTTCTAAGTAGTTACACGGGTTACAAGGTCTGCTTTCTTTTCCTCTTGTCTGGATCTTCATTCTTGTCATTCTCACCAGGAGTCAGTCACTTGTTGCCGAGACCAGTGTTACACAAGCACCATTCAGTATTTCATCACCACGGGGTTTGATTCAGAACATGTCTTCCTCTGTCTGTGTTCAGACAGCAGCTAGATATGCAAATCGGGGTATTGTTTTTTGCAAGTTGACACAGATTTTTTGTTTTGACTCATGGCCTCAAAGAGTTGTTTGCTAAGATGAGCATCACTTTTTTCCCACCTGAAGTGTAATTATTAATTGTTAGCTGTCAGAGATGCATTTTATTGTTGTAAGTGACCTCAAATGACCCAACCTAAGAAATTTTGATTGAAATATTTTTTTCATGTTAATAATATTTTAGCATCTATTTGAATACATGTGTTTATTTTAGTATATTATATTGTATTGTGTTGTATTTATAGAAGACATTTAAAACAACATGCTAGGCAAAGTTCTTTCCAATAATATCCTACAAAATAAAATAAACAGATTTAAAACAACCTAACATAGAAAGAGCATGACAAACACTACAGGCACACATCACGTTCATGCTAAGTGCTCTTTTAAAAGTGCTTTAAGATGACCTAATGAGGTACAACAACTAACTTTCAACGCACTGAAAAGGCACGGTCACCTTTAGATAGTAGGCAGTATTTTGGACCCTTTAATAGAAATGTTTGAGATGACCTCAAAAGCCTCAATTGTCGAACAAGACTGAATCATGTCTGAAATATATTCAGGGGTTTGACCATGCAAAGCTTTAAAATTATTCAGTAAGACCTTAAATTTAACTGTAAATGTAACTTTTAACTATTGCAATGAAGCTAGCACTGGGGAAACACTAACTTGTTTTCTTGGCTCCAGTAAGCAATCTGTTGCAGTGCTTTGCAGTAATTGAAGATGACAAGTCTACAGTCTAGCAGGAATCTCCAGATACATGAAAGTACAATATTCCAGTCTTTAAAAGCATGTATAACACACTTCAAGTCATCGAACGACAGATAACTTTTTATTTTTGCAATGTTTCTTAACTGAAAGAAATGATCCTTTACCAAAGAGTTCAGCTGCTTATCGAATTTGAACTCTGCATTGAAGACCGCTCCTTAGTTTTCTTTTCCTTTTCTTTTAGTTTCTTTTCTTTAATAAGTTCTTAGTGTGTAATACATGATATTGCTATAATAAAGAAAATGTTAGGATTATGTTCTGTATATGAAAACATAAATCATTCTCTGGCACTTAGAATATATATATATATATATAATCGATAGATAGATAGATAGATAGATAGATAGATAGATAGATAGATAGATAGATAGATAGATAGATAGATAGATAGATAGAATTTATTTATTCATTCATTCATTCATACAATAGTTCTGTCTGGTTTTTGAATCTGATTAGTTGATAGCCGTGCGATATTCTGTCAGTAACCGCACTCGTACCACCCCTTCACCCTTGTGTATTACTCCGCTCACATACAGCAACATGCAGAGGACACTCTACAGTTTGACAAATATTACTGCTGTTGGGAACTTAATGTACCTTTGAGGCTTTTTTTTAGTCAAGAATGTAGTTGTTTAGATTGAAACTATGCAGTTTCTTTATAAGGATAGTGCCTATTTTTAAATATTTATAATTTCTGAGATGCAGCGCATCGGCGACCATTAGCCTGTCATACTGAGCAAAGACGGTTGACATTGGCCATCCACAAGATGGCGACAGGACCGCATAATAAGCCTTTAGAGGAGGTAAAATACAGCGTAATTTTAAACTACAGCTGATGAAATCATTATTATACTGGTGGTAAGGGATATTCTAAGTCAATCTCTCTCTTTTGTATGTTGTAGTGCTGTGTTTTTACCATATAATTGTACTGTATTGAGTGTGAGATGGGACTTGCATGTCAGGAATGTGTGTTGTGTTGGCAGAAAGAAAGAAGAAATGCCTGCATGTGTTTAGCGTTTTTCCTTATCGCAAACACAACAGCAATCTGGTAGTTATTTTGCTGCTTTTTTTCTGGGTTAATTATTGTGATATCCCGCTTGCAACAGAAAAATACTGTAATTATATTATTTATATATTATTTATAATTATATAATATTTTAATGCAAGTCCGCGGCTCTAGCCACGACTCAGGACACTGTTAATATTTCTGCCGCGCCACAGAGCATCATCTGATTAGTTTTTATTTTAAATAGCAAGCGAATGTGCCCGTCTGGTGTGCGGTACTTTCAACTGTCATATGCAGGCCGTGTCGCGGTGCATCCGGTGTGTGACACCACCTCCCACCAGTGCCGATATACAGCCACATCGCACTGCTACTCGTGTGATATTGTTCATATATATATATATATATATATATATATATATATATATATATATATATATATATATATATATATATATATATATATATATATATATATATATATATATTCTGTGTTTGTATGTGATTTTAATATTCTGTTAATTTTTCAAGAAAATGTGTAATTCCCTGATGCAAAGAAAATATAGAATGGTTATAACAAAATATAAAATATTTCAAAATATGAAATGAAAAGTGAAAAAAAAGCATTTAATAATCTCACTTTAGTCAAATCATTTTTATGAGGTTTTTTTCTTATTATTTTTTGTGGCTCACTGTGTTTGATTTCTGAGTTGCCCTGGCTTATGTTGATCCTGGGAGATTCTGTGTTCAGAAAACTGTAGTTAAAGTGTTCTGAACTCCTTGTGCTCATATTCCCTGTCAGAGCCTGTGTGTGTGTGTGTGTGTGTGTGTGTGTGTGTGTGTGTGTGTGTGTGTGTGTGTTTTAAGCTTCAGTACCTCTATTTATAATCGCACTCTACAGTGTTCTTTCCTGTTATTCAGTCTTTACTGTGAAGTGCAGGAAATTGGTTTATCGTAAGACGCTGAATGAGTTTGGCTTTTGCCTCCCTCAGCTGTGAGGCGATGTCTGCAGCAGAAGAGCTCAAGCAGACGCCTGAAGTCTTGAGTTTAGTAGTACATTGTGTGCAGACGTTACTGGAAATAAAGCATATATGTGGCCAAGTCTCCGCAGCTCACAGTAACCTTGAAGCCGAATGAAGGTAAATGAAACCACCAGTGCCGAGTCTGACTAATCCACTGGTTAATGCTGCTTTATGTTAGTGTGCTCTGTTCTTAAAGGGCCAGCTCAGCCAAAAAAAAGTCAAGGAAACCGACTGTTTCTATTGTTTTTGTGCATACACTTAAAGGGATAGTTCATCCAAAAATGAAAATGATGTCATTCTCTCCCTCATGTGGTTTTAAACCTTTGAGTTTTTTTCTTCTCTTGAACACAAAAGAAGATATTTTGAAGTATGCTGGTTGCTGGCGCCCGCTGACTTTCATAGCAGGAAAAAAATTACTTTGGAAGTCAGCGGTTGCCAGCATTCTTCAAAATATCTTTAAAGAAAGAAAATGACAGAAGAAATAATCTTGATTGCAGATGATCGCAGAATTTTCAGTTTTGGGTGAACTATGAAAAAAAAAAAGTGGCCTCTAAAATTAGACTTAACGGTATTTATTAAATGCTGAGACATTTTGGTCAAAAGTATTTTGTTATTCATTCTTTCATCTTCCTGGAACAAATCAGTGAGGTGAACTCCTATTCCAGGTCTGTGCAATTTGACAAATGATTCATTAAAAAGATCTGACTCTTCAGAATCATTTATTCATGAACTGAACATCTCTTCTTTGGAAATTGACACTAGACCACTGTACAATATTTTTTTAATAGTTTTCTCCAGTCATTTTTAACCAGTTTTATTTCCATTCTAGTCTATTCTACAGCATAAAATACTAGCCTACCCATTATGTTAGCGTCTTTAAAGCTAAGAAAATCCCAAAGTATTTGCATGTGTTCTGTAAGTTTCATAGTCTACACATGCAGCCTTATTTTCTAGGCTAGAATTCAATTTATGCAAATATATCAAAAGCTCTTTGAACTGTTTTTGCACCTCTGAGATTTTATTTTATTTTGTAAGTGAAGAAACTCAGAATTAGAGATCTGCATTTAAACAGATATAGATATAAATGTATAATAATAAATTGATATATAAATATAGATATAATTTCTAGCTAAAATACATAAAGTCTGTGTATCACTACAAGTGTTTGGTGCAATAAACTACAAAGTAATTTGTTTTGAGTAATTACGTTACTTATTACAATTAATTTTATAATTATCATAAGTAATATAAATAATTATATGACTTATTTTAAGTAGTATTGTGCTAAGTTAAACAGAGAATACTAAAGTTATTGCATTTGGGAACAGAGATGAGATTCTCAAGGTGAATGCGTACCTTGGCTCTAGGGGTCAAACAACAAAAAATAAGGTCAACAATCTTGCTGTGATTCTGGAGTCAGATATGAGTTTCAGTAGTCATGTCAAAACTGTAACTAAATCATCATACTATCATCTCAAAACATTGCAAGAATTACTTTGTTTCCAGTGAAGACTTAGAGAAACTTGTTCATGCTTTTATCAGCAGCAGGGTGGATTACTGTAATGGAGACCCCACTGGCCTTCCCATAAAATCCCAGAAAATCAGAGCACATCACACATGTCCTCAGGTCTTTACACTGGCTCCCAGTTACATTCAGAATAGATTTTAAAGTATTATCACTATTGTCTATAAGTATTGTCTATAAATTGCTAAATGGCCTAGGACCTCAATACATTACAGATATGCTCATTTAATACAAACCTAACAGATCACTCAGATCGTTAGGATCAAATAAATTAGAAACTCAGTGAGTTCAGTCAAGACACACCCACACACACACACACATACCCCGCTGCTGGAATCAGCTTCCAGAAATGATCAGATGTGCTCCAACATTAGACACATTCAAATCAAGACTGAAAACATCTTTTTAGCTGTGCCTTTACTGAATGAGCACTGTGCTACATCCTACAGATCACACTTATGTCTTTCTTTTGCTTTTCATTCTTTTAAAACCTGTTGTTTAACACATTTTAATCTGTTTTTAATCATTTAAATTATTTGTTTTTATTTTCTTATACACTTGTCTCTTTTATTTCTGTTTATGAAAAGCACTTTGAATTACCACTGTGTATAAAACGTGCTATATAAATAAACTTGCCAAATGTAATTAAAAATCATTGAGTAATTAAATTACTGCTCTGACGTATTAATTACAAAGGTAATTTACATACAGTTTGACTGACATAATTAGTAATCAATTACTTTTTTGAGGTAACTTACCAAACACTGCCCAACATTATTTTCCACTGTGCTTGTGTCAAGCGCTTGTGTTTGTTTGCAGATGCTGCATATACGGTGAATATACTGTGTCAAAAGTTTACTTTGGCCTTAAACAGTCAGTAATGAAATAAGAACAAATATTATCATTGCAAGCATTAGCATAGATAGATACTAGAACAAAGTTGTGAATGTTGTAAATAGCAGTGTCTTTTTTTATCTGTTTAATAAGCTTTTTTTTAGAGAAATAGCAGGATAGTTTTACAGAAAAATAGAAATCAATATTATTCCCAACCCTTCCCTCATTAACAAAATGAAATTACAATAAGACTCAAAAAAAAGTATTGAAAAAATTATAATAAATTGGAAAATACATAAAAAATTAATCAACATTTAAAAAGTTTAGTTAGTGTTTTATGTATAAATTATGTATAAAATATATATTGGATTGTTTACATTTAGAAATGACCCATTTACAAACATGTACGTCAACAAACTAACATTTTAAACTTAATCCACAGGACTTTCATAATATACTTCATTAAATTCACCTTTGTTTTTGGTTTTTATTTTGACCATGAGAATTGGGCTGTCTTTTATTTATGTTTTTCTTCAGAATAAAGTAAGTTATACATGTTCGGGATAATATGAGAGGAAGTACATGAATGTCAGAATTGAGTTGTTTTTTCTTTTAAGAGCATTTTTTTTTTCGTGTCTGTGTTTGTCCCACAGCGGTGTTTGATGATGAATGCTGTGTGGCGTGATTAAACTCAAAACATGTTTGAACAAAACTCGGCTCTGACACAAATGGCACAATCTAACGCAAACCCAACACACAAAGGCACCCAGCGGCACTCGATCTGTGCCTGCGCCATTTATTTGTTCTTGGCCTACTTAAGCTACAGGCAGATTTGCGTTTTTACTTTTCTCAACAAAACAGGAAACGATACTTTCAGGTGCTGATTTCAGAACGATTTATAAACGCCTCTGCTTGAAGCCCATCAGAGATCAGATTTACTGTGTTGTAAGTGAGTTTGAAGGTAAAATGAAAGGTGGAAGAGCGTGGGTTTTTATGTATATGCTACAAACAGTTTTTAACATTTAATAAAGTTAATATTTATCAAAGTCTAAACATCTCTGTTTCTTAAGCATGAAATCTGCAGTTTAGGATGATTTCTAAGGATCATGTGACACTGAAAACTAGAATAATGATGCTGACAATTCTGTCTTGCTTCAAAATAATTCCATTTGAAAGCGTATTGTTTAATTGTTTAAAATTGTAATTATATTTCACAGTTTAACAATTTTATAGCATATTTGATTAAATAAATGTAAGCACCAGAAGTACGTGCTCAAACTCTAGTGTTACTGGTATTAGAGACTTTTTAAAAATAAAATGTAAAGACCCCAAACATTTGAAGAGTACTGGCTAAAGATCAGTCTTTAATGGTGCTGTATGTAAGTTTTTGACTCGTCTAAAGCATAAAAATACCATTATTTGGGTGTTTGCAACACGACAGAAATTTAAATATAGCCATTTAGAAGCACAAAATAGTGCACTTACTGCACTTCAGCGAAATGCTAAGGTTTATAATCTAAATTAATACATGTTAAACCTCTTAAACATTATTAAATGTACATGCTGAGTCACTGAAGTCACAGTTCTAAAGTTCAAATTCAACCCGTTTATTTTATTTTCAAAATCTGAGGTGAACTATCTGCCTCAGTAGTATGGCAATAAATGTCATGTAAAATGGCATTCAAACTCGCATTATTAGCATTTAACACTAAATTAAGCACATGAGGTGATCATGGTCGGTTTATCCTGTTGATTAGCTGCAAGAAATAGAGGCTGTTTTATAGTTGCTTTTATTTAGAACATGATTTAAATCAGCCTTTAGGCTCGATAGTCAGGCACGCTCCTGTTGATGTCGTCAATCTGGCAACCTGCACTTGTGCGTATTTCAAACCAGAGGTGCAATACCTAGCTCGACCACTGGGTGTCAAACTTACATACTGCACCTTTATTAACAAGTGTAAGCTGTGCCAGGGGTTTACTTTTATAAAACATTTATAAAATGTTGAAAATTATTTCACTTTTTGAATGTTTTTACTAGCTAGTTTATCAAAATGTGTCCAACATATAGTCAAATGTCGATGTAATTCTATGTTATTAAATTTTTTTTTACATTTATATTCATCATGTGTATATATATATTTCTTTTCAAATCGGAAAAAAAATAACTACAGGGGTCAATTTTGTCGGTGTATCAGTCGATTTCTCCTCAATGCAGTAAATTCTTCTCATTTTATTTAATAGCAGACAAACTAAAATGCATAGTTTTTAACTCATTTTTTCTTGCCTAGAAGATGCAAGTAAAATGTGGCACACACACTCTCCCCATCCACATATAAATAGTCTGTCTTTGTTTCATCTTTCATTTGTTTCTCATGATTCTTTAAATATTTGAGCAGCTTAAAGAGTACATTTTTAGCTTTCCTTATTTTTCTTCTTTCTGGAAGCTGTTGAAAGAGTTCCCTTGAAACTCCTACATAACGTTGATTTGGACTGGATATTTTATGTAATCTCTCAAATGATATATTTATTTAGGACATTCACTCAAATCTTTGTCTGCTATTTGTGTCTGCAAACACAATTACAGTTTTAATGATACAAACCAAAATGTTATCCCACTGTCAAAATAATGAGGATCATATACAATAATTCTGTTACTTTGACCTGTTAGGAGGTTTACTAGCATTTGTTTAGTGCTTACAAAAACAGTAGCCATTAGCCAAGCTATATTTGATGTTTTCCTGGAAATTTAAGATACCATACTAGCCTTTCTCTTGCTTCATTTCTTTGTTTTAAAAAGAATTTGTTGTCCTAAATAGGAGATGAGGAGCACTTGAAGCTTTGTGCCATGCTGATTACATTTATCAAGCAGTAGAAAAAGCCAGAAAACAAGGTGTCTGAATCAAGGACTGCTGGGACCACACTGTTCTGAACCCCTTCACAGACAATGAGTGGAAGGAGAATTGTGTAGAGCCATTTATGACGCTCTTCAACAACAATAACAGCTTGTTCTGAAAATGCGTCATTTCAACGTCATTCTATATACACATACTTTGCATTTCAGCACAGCAGGTCTAAAACATTTTGAGCTTGTCCACTTTTAATCACTTCCACAGGTATTAAAAAAGCTTTACATATATGTTTTTATGACTGAATGTGTCTAAACAGCTACAAAAGTACAACTCTTTGCCTACCGACCCAACAGTAGGTGTAGGCAATGCTGTTGTTTAGTTTATTTGTTACCCATACTTTTTGTTACAATTTAATGGTATTGAAACTTGGTATAGGGGAATTTTGGGCCACACAGTGGCTCAGTGGTTAGCACTGTTGCTTCACAGCAAAAAGGTCGCTGGTTCGAGTGCCGGCTGGGCCAGTTGGCATTTCTGTGTGAAGTTTGCATGTTCTCCCCGTGTTGTCGTGGGTTTCCTCCGGGTGCTCCGGTTTCCCCCACAATCCAAATACATGTGGTATAGGTGAATTGGGTAAACAAAAAATTGGCCGTAGTGTATGAGTGTGTGTGAATGTGAGAGTGTATGGGTGTTTCCCAGTACTGGGTTGTGGCAGGAAGGGCATCTGGTGCATAAAACATAAACTGGAATAGTTGGTGGTTCATTCTGCTGTGGTGACCTTTGATAAATAAAGGCTTAAGCTGAAGAAAAATGAATAAATATTTTAATAAGGGTGTATGTGAGATTTTACATTATATTTTTTAAATAATGTTTATTTTAAGCACCATTATAAGTACAAAAATACATTATTTTACATACATATGGATAAAAAAATGTAACAGTGTAAAAATATTTAATTATAGAATAAATAAACTGAATTGCCATATTTTGTTTAATTTTAAATAGGTTGTTTTTTTCTCCTTTTTTATGTTTATAAGCCTACAAAAATAAAAATAAGCATTTATCTAATCTGTGGTTACATTATAAAGAGATGAGCAACGTATTCATACAGTGTACTCAAGATAGATCAGGTTTTAATCAGGCTTGGTGTTGAGGAAAGGGAACACGGTGAAATTATATTACTTTAAGCCCATTTCACCTTAACTTTCTGTCCTGAAATCACAGTGACCTATAAAACACAGTGGCTGTGCCTCGATTTTCTTGGTTAATGTGGCATTGGCCACCTAATTATATCAGTGTTGTAGGACAAACATCACACACAATTACTGAAAATCATTTTGCAGAAAAGTTTAGCAGGAACCAACCTTTTGTATAAACACAAATTGATTATTAAAACCTTTTTATAAAGATATTGTCCAGTAGCTTTTGGGTGTTGATATCGATCAATACTAAAATATCGATATGCCCATCTGTACCAAACACATGATGATTATCGGTGGTGCTGTGAGAAAACTAAAACAAGGGATTCATACAATTTGCATGTGCATTGTAGCAAATCTTTGTATTGCATAGTTGCATTCACTTCCTTTTCATTCAGTTGCTTTGTTCTTGCTGAAATACCAGGTGGAAATGATTCTTCTCACCTGACCACTTGTTATTTAATCATTTAAAGCACATTTTAAAGGGGTGGTCCAGAGTGTATTTTTAAGGCTTGGTTGTGTTTATAAGATGCAAAGCAACTTGTGCTTATGCTTCATTTGTAAAAAATCACGTTATTTTTTCACATAGCTTATTTTGATTATATACAGCTACTCAGCTAACATGAAAAGTCTCTGATTGGTCAGCTAACATAATGGGCTGTGAGTCGCAGATCGGCTCACGTCACCAGGAAAAGCGTCACAGCCCTACAAGCACTCACTTTTGCGCTGTGTAAACACTGTCAGCTAGAGTACCTGTGTTAGCTGTATCAGTTTGTGCCTGAATCAGACAGAAAATGAAAAGGACTCCGCTGAGCCTCACGCCTGCTCTCTAAAATAAAATCTGATAAGTGTCTTTCACATATATTTAAAATAAGCATGTGCAAGTAATATAACGTTCACATATCTTTTGCGAGTTTGTTATTTGAGATATAGAACGCAGGGAAAGCGGCTGCCTAGAGAGACACTGAAAATTGTGGGTGTTTACAGCGGTTTGACTGATAAATATGAATTTTAGCTAAATTGTTAGCGGCGCCAAACAGCATTTCCCGTTGTTTACATCCTTGTTTACGTCCTCACTACAACATGCTGTTAACGTTAGAAACTGTGCATGTAATTGATCAATTTTAACAAATAAAAATATTTACAGGTTGTGGCTCACACTACATAGTCTCGTCTATTATGGCTGGAGGAGTTTTTAGCCGAATCCAGCACGGAACTGGGAGAGATTCTGGAAGCTTTCCTTTGTCAAATGCTAGCTTATTGGTTCAGTAATAATCATAACCGGTTAATATGTACTGACGTCATTTATCTCATATGCGCTATGTCGCGGTAGCTTACTATGGCGAGGGAGCGAGTATTTACAACGCTCCAACTTTTCCTCTAGTCTCGGCTGTTACAGCGATACTTCTGGATACAGACACGAGCACGTGTCTGCAGAGTTTACTCCACCGCGTCTATGATGGATCAGCTGTGATCGCCGCTGTCGTTTATCAGTGTTTAAACCAGGCTTTACTCATCTGTGAAGAGCACCAGCGCGTAGAGCCAATTGCAGCCCTTTCACTTGAGCGCGTGACCAATCAAAGGGGTGTAAGAAAGAACTTGCTAGACAGGACTCAGAAAGCGAGCGGGATATTTATATTTGTTTACTTGTTGTAAATGCTCGTGTTGTTTAAAGGCACCGTTTATATATCTGACTGTTTGTATTAAAGAATTAACAATTATTAAAGAACAAATAGTATATAAATATATTTATACATTTTAATACAAGAATTGCTGTGCTGTGAAGAAAATATAAAACTGTGTATGGAAAGCATCGTCAATGCACCGTGATGCACCGAGATATCGAATTGAACCGAATCGATGGCATGATAATCGTAACCGAACTGAACCGTGAGACCAGTGTAGGTTCACACCTCTATTTGTTATCTACCTAGCCCGGATGTATTTTTTTGTTGTCCCCAAACTTTGTTCGCTGTAGGCTTTGCTATGCTAGTGTCTCCCTTTGCATTGAACTTTGAGCATCTTACATTCAGAGATGATGTTTATGTTCACACAGCTACATTACACATCAACTAAAGTTTAAAATATGATTCAAGTGGACCACCTCTTTCAAGGCGCAATGGCTGATTTGTCTTCAGAATTTTTTTTTGTCATGCTTTTCCAAATTTTTTTTATATGTACTTTAATATTCTGTGATAGGTGAAGAACCAAGAAAAGTTTGTCTAATCAAAATGTTCGGTATTTTATAAATACACTTGATAAAACACTTTGCACTTCTGCAGAAACACTTTGATTGACATTCTCCCTTTGTACGTGTCATCAGAGGGGGAAAGCCCCGCCCATTAGTGACAATCTCTTCCTCATTAGCATAGGATGTTAGTCTTGTTTTTGAATCTGCCACTATACTGACACACAGGCATTTGTAGCTCCACCCTTATTTGAAAAAAGCACATTTAAATTTAAAGCAGTCACCAAAATGGCACAATTAGGATCAATTAGGGGCAGTTATAAAACATTATTTGTGTGGTATTTTGAGCTGAAACTGCACATACACACTCTAGGGACATCAGACTTATTTTACATCTTGTAAAAAGGGGATAATAGGTCTTCTTTAAATCAAGAAGCATTTACTAGACGAGCAAAAATATTGTCTTGTTTTCAGAAATAATATGTCAAAATTGGGCAACCCAGTGGCGCAGTAGGTAGTGCTGTTGCCTCACAGCAAGAACGTCGCTGGGTCGCAGGTTCGAACCTCGGCTGGGCTGGGTCAGTTGGCGTTTCTGTGTGGAGTTTGCATGTTCTCCCTGGGTTCGCGTGGGTTTCCTCCGGGTGCTCCGGTTTCCCCCACAGTCCAAAGACATGCAGTACAGGTGAATTGGGTAAGCTAAATTGTCCATGGTGTATGAGTGTGAATGTGTGTGTGGAGGTTCCCAGAGATGGGTTGCGGCTGGAAGGGCATCCGCTGCGTAAAATCGTGCTGGATAAGTTGGCGGTTCATTCCGCTGTGGCGACCCCGCAAGGGACAAAGCCGACAAGAAAATGAATGAATGAATATGTCAAAATTGGCTAAGCAAAATTTTCCTTGTTTTCAGAAATAATATGTCAAAATTGGCTAAGCAAAATTTTCCTGCCAATGGGCTAAGAAAAATAATATTACTTAAATGAAAACTAGATTATTTTGTTTACCCTATTGGCAAATAATTTTTCGATATTTGGACTGGAAACAAGACGATGGCAGGCAAATATCAACAACCCACCTTCTTTTTTTAAGTTACTAACTGTACCATAAAGCTTTCTCTTTGGTCAATGTGAAGTGATGTATTGTAGGGATGTGGTTTAGTACGCATTTATGTGTGGGTGGCAATTTGCAGGGTGGAGTGCAGGCTTTAGTGCTATTAGGCTAACGTTAGCATTTTTTAAGAGCTCATATTACATCTTTAATGCCAGGTAAAAACATGGCCTAAGTGTGTCCTCCTTTTTGTTTTGTACCAGGTATATCCAGCGCCACCCTACTGCACTCCAAATCCCTCCGTGGGCACAGGGACTGCTTTGAAAAATACCATCTCATCGCCAACCAGAAGCTGTCCCGCGCCAAGGCCTCTCACAGCGCGTATGAGGGCGTGAAGCGGGCTCTGAGCCAGCGAATCAACCGCATTATCCATTATGCCCAGAACAGAGACTCCGTGACCCCTGAGACTCCTGGCCGCTGGGGCGCCAAACAGATCCTGTGCCATACGCAGCAGGCCGGGAGGAAGCTCGTGCCCCAGTCGGATGCCCAGGTTCCCCGTTACACCCCGCGGTGGACAGAGGAGGCATCTATGGTGTCTGAGTCAGACTATGGGAAATCTATGCTGGACTGTCATCCCGCAGAGGAGCTCGGCCTGGAACTGTGGCCCGGAGAGAGACCACAGAACCGAGAGCAGAGAGACTCCAGACAGAGGAGACACACGGGACACAGTCGAGAAGAACGTGAGTGTTCATGATTTATACAAGAAGCTGAACTATTCATTGAAACCAAATCACAATTGCGATTTGAAATGTTACAGTTAGCTTCAGACCTGTCGCGATAGTCAATATATTGACTTATCGTGCAATATATGAAAATGAGGGCGATTAATTTTGGAAGCGTGATATATTGTCTATATTATATAAAGAAATTTAAGATGATGGTGATGATGATTAGGCTACATAATAGGCCTATAACAAGTTAAGTTTTTTTGTTGAACGCACTGCATTATGCTTTCTGTGGAAGGCAGGGCTTATGCAGCATCTCCACGCATGCTGTGCACACACACACACACACAGAGTGCGTGCGAGAGAGAGCGGATAGTGAAGGTGAAGAAGACAAGATGCGAACCCACTGACTCGTGTTTAGAAACTACAGTCAGTTAGCATAAACAAGTCGCGATGGACTTGGTTTCAAAGCCACATTCTTCAGCTCCGGTGTGGAGACATTTTGGCCTTAGGCCAAATGAGAAAGGAGAGTCTGCTAACGTAAACGAGCTGATATGTCGAATTTGTTTCAGAACTGTGGCAATGAAAAAAGGCAACACAAATAACCTTAAATCACACCTAAAACATAACCACCCTACCCATTTTTTCAACAGGGTCTTCCAGACAGTTAACTGTAACGGATGTATTTATCTGCCAGTGCAAATATAAACATGACAGCGCGAAATGGCACACACTCACAGACAGGTACCATTATCTAAAGAGATGTAGCCGTTAAACACACTCTCAAAAAACCAGCATTTAAAAAATTATGCTGCAAACATTTAACAAACAGTGCTGTCTTGGAAAAAAAATGGCACCTGAGATGCATTAAAAGTCTACTTTAGACTTACACTTTTTTGTTTACATCTATTTATTATCACTTATTTGTTTTAAGATAATTTTTTTCATGTTTCAATTTCAAACCTAAATATTCTAAATATTCTTAAAATAAAAATATAATTTATATTTAAATAAATAAATTCTATAAAAACTATACATTATTATGTTGTAAACATTTATTATTTTTTTTATTAGTGATATAAGTTATAAAGTGGCAATAATATAGTTTATTGCAATTAATTTGAGTGCAATTTATCGCCCAGCAAAAAATAGATATCGTGACAGCCCTAATAAGCTTAAAGTCTGTGAAAATATTAGGGATTCGGGAATATTGTTTGTCGTTTTATATTGTAGTTTCCTAATATCAACATGTAATTTATTATTATTTTATGCTGTTTTGAGGCTATGGCCTCTTATTACAAGACCGTTATGGCGTGTTTAACGGTCATCAGCATATTAAATTGAAAGTTTTATATATATACAATTTTTATTTTTTTTTTATTTTTTTTTTTTTTAACGTACAAATATGCGTACAAATAAACGTACAAATAAAATTGGGAAGTGTTTCTAAAGCGGCGTCTAGTAAATTTGACATTGTTCTCTCTTGTGGCTGCCGTTATCAACTTTATAATATCACCAGACCGCAGACATACTTGCGCTCTCCGCTTCAAGCTGCTTCCATGTTTTACTTTGCTGGCATTTAACCAATAGTGGCTCTGCAACAAAGTGATGTCATGCCGCACGCGTTGCTGTTTCTGTGTGAAGTCAAGGAAGAGGTCTAACTCTGTGCCACCGCATAACTATAGATGTGTTAAAAAATAATTAGAACATATATGTTATACATTCAAGTCCTGATTAGGAGGTAACGTCCGCTTCCGATTGAGTCTGAAACCGCGTGATCCGGCCCGATTTGCGATCACGTGATCGGATCTGGACATCCCTAATTATTATTAAAACCTTTAATGGATAGAACAGTAGAGTTTAATGACAGGAAAGTGTGGGGAACAAAGAGAGGGGATGGGAGGAGGAGCCAGGAATCGAACTCATGTCATCGTGAGCACCTCTGTCGACGCAATAAAACCACTAGGTCAGTGTTTCCCATCCCTGTTCCTGGAGGCACACCAACATATTTTAGATGTCTCCTTATCTGAGCTATTATCTTCAGGTTTTGGAGTCTTTTGTCCTGATGAGTTGATTCAGGTGTTTGATTAGGAAGAGTATGTGTACTCTTGGTGTGCCTTTTGGAACAGGGTTGTGAAACACTACAGGCTATTGGAGCCAACTTCAGATTTTTTATTTATTTATTTTTTAAATCTGAGGTAAATTATCTATTGTTGATCTCATGATGATGTTAGCTGTTCGACTCAATGTCGACTCTTGGCGATACTATGGGTCAGTGCTCTCCATGCTTCCTGATCACATTCTACTTCTTTTAGTTGTTCCATTTTGAGGCCTGCGTCAGCTTTGATTCTGTACAACCAACGTCTTCGTTAACGGCCTGGTCTTCTTTTGCCGATTACCATCCAGAGCACAGTGGTTTTTTATTCAATTGGGGTTTTTTGACTACGTGATTTGGAATGCAGTACGTGCCCAAAGCATGCTAACCCAAGTTTTGTGATCTAATAGCAAGTGCAGCATGATGCACTCCAGTACTTATTTTTTCGTATCATTTGCTGTCCATGGGATCTGTTGAAATCTTTGCCAGCACCATAGCTCAAATGCATCAGTTTTCTTTTTCTCTGCCTTCTTTACCGTCCAGCCTTAATATCCATACATAAATATGGGGAATATGATCACATTTTATGCTCGGATTAATATTTCTGCTTTTCCATAAACGATTCATACAGATGATTGCATTGGTTTAATGCCCATAGCTATACACCTTTTGATTTTCCAACTGCTATCACAATTGTAGATTCACACAAGATAAAATTCAAGTTCAAAGCATTTTAATGTTGTTATTATTTAATATATTATTTTAATCGTATCTGATTAATTAAACATGAATTAATTTCCCAACTCTGGGGGTTCATGAGTTGGTCCAGAGTAATTGGCGGTTCGTTCTGCTGTGGTGACCCATGATGAATAAAGGGACTAAGCCGAAGGAAAATGAATGAAAGAATGAATGAATGTTTTAAAACACAGACTCAAAACATTTGAACATCCCTTTACTCTGACTTTTGTGGCTATTATAATCGACTCTGTGAATGGTCTTAGCCACCGTTTAATTCCCGCGGCGTCAGTGAAGGAGAGAAATCAATATCCTCCATCATTAGGCTTTTATCTGACGCTGTTAAATCTGTATCTTTCCAGTCAATTCAGTCCACAAAACCCTAATAAAAGCCTGAGGTCACAATCCAGACTTTGAGCTCTTCAGTCTCCTTCTTTATTATTATCTTTTGTTAAAATCTGAAACCGGACATGTCATCAGGGTCACGCCACGAGTTTTTCAGAGCATCTGTGTTGTCCGTTGAGAATGAAATGTTGAAATTCAAATAAATAAAGGACTGTTCTGAAGTCATCTGCTTTGGGCTGTGAATGGAGATGCATGTCAGTGTTCGCTGTATTGAAAAGGAGAGCGGGAGGATGATTTTCAGACGGTTATTGTTTGTGTTTCAGTGATGAGGAAGAATGTGGAGGAGCTTCGGCAGCTGAACGAGCAGCTGCTGCTACAGATACAGAGTGAGTCGCAGCTTCTACCTTAAAGGAACAGCTCCACAAATAATTGTAGACATTCTGTGGGGGACATGAATGAATGAAAATTGATGGTTTCTTTGTTTTGATGACTTCTATGTTATTATTTCTCAAAATACGATGCATCACAACAACCTAAATTATTTGTAGTTATTTATTATTATTATTATTATTAATCTTACCAAGGCTAAATTCTTATTAATTTTTATTAATTTACTTATATTCATTTAATTGTTATATTTTTAATTAGTGTTATTGAATAATTGTATTAATATTGTTTTATATTTATTTTACGTATTACTTAGTATTACTTTTCTTTAATTTGTTTCTTATTTTGCCTTTTACGTTTTTATTTTTGTCTTTATTATTATTATTATTCTTTCACATTTTATTAATTACATTATTTTTATTTACAGTTATTTCATATAATTTAATATTTTGTTTTTTATTACATTCAAAAATTTGCAATGATAAATGTAAATTTGTTGGTGTGTAGTTTTCAACATGTTCTTTGAGGTACCAGCTAGAAAAATCTTGATTCAGATATGCCATTTTATGATTCAAAGGGATAGTTCACTCAAAAAAAAAAAAATTGCCATCATTTTCTCACCCTTCACTTGTTCCAAATTAGTTTGAATTCTTTTTTTTCTGTTAAACACAAAAGAAGATAATTTGAAGAATGTTGGAAGCCGTTAATGATTGACTTCCATAGCATTTCCTTTTTGTACTATGGATGTGAATGGTGACCAATTTGAAAGCACTTGAGGGTGAGTAAATAATTTTTGGGTGAACCATCCTTTTTTTTGTCAGATACTCAGTATTTCCAGCTGAAGATCAGTACAATCAATCCCAATTTATTTTTATTTACAGTTATTTCATACAAGTTTATAAGATTGTTAAATCTGTTGTTTTTTATTACATAATACCAATAATAAATGTTTATTTGTTGGTGTGTACAGGGAGTGCAGAATTATTAGGCAAATGAGTATTTTGACCACATCATCCTCTTTATGCATGTTGTCTTACTCCAAGCTGTATAGGCTCAAAAGCCTACTACCAATTAAGCATATTAGGTGATGTGCATCTGAAATGAGAAGGAGTGTGGTTTAATGACATCAACACCCTATATCAGGTGTGCATAATTATTAGGCAACTTCCTTTCCTTTGGCAAAATGGGTCAAAAGAAGGACTTGACAGGCTCCGAAAAGTCATAAATAGTGAGATATCTTGCAGAGGGATGCAGCACTCTTAAAATTGCCAAGCTTCTGAAGCGTGATCATCGAACAATCAAGCGTTTCATTCAAAAAAAGTCAACAGGGAAGCGTGTGGAATAACCAAGGCGCAAAATAACTGCCCATGAACTGAGAAAAGTCAAGCGTGCAGCTGCCAAGATGACACTTGCCACCAGTTTTGCCATATTTCAGAGCTGCAACATCACTGGAGTGCCCAAAAGCACAAGGTGTGCAATACTCAGAGACATGGCCAAGGTAAGAAAGGCTGAAAAACGACCACCACTGAACAAGACACACCAGCTGAAACGTCAAGACTGGGCCAAGAAATATCTCAAGACTGATTTTTCTAAGGTTTTATGGACTGATGAAATGAGAGTGCGTCTTGATGGGCCTGTGGCTGGATCGGTAAAGGGCAGAGAGCTCCAGTCCGACTCAGACGCCAGCAAGGTAAAGGGTTTCGGGTTGAGGATGGAGTCAAGCTCAACTCCCAGTCCTACTGCCAGTTTCTGGAAGACACCTTCTTCAAGCAGTGGTGCAGAAAGAAGTCTGCATCCTTCAAGAAAAACATGATTTTCATGCAGGCCAATGCTCCATCACACGCGTCCAAGTACTCCACAGCGTGGCTGGCAAGAAAGGGTCTAAAAGAAGAAAAACTAATGACATGGCCTCCTTGTTCACCTGCCCTGAACCCCATAGAGAACCTGTGGTCCATCATCAAATGTGAGATTTACAAGGAGGGAAAACAGTACACCTCTCTGAACAGTGTCTGGGAGGCTGTGGTTGCTGCTGCACGCAATGTTGATGGTGAACAGATCAAAACTCTGACAGAATCCATGGATGGCAGGCTTTTGAGTGTCCTTGCAAAGAAAGGTGGCTATATTGGTCACTGATTTGTTTTTGTTTTTGAATGTCAGAAATGTATATTTGTGAATGTTGAGATGTTATATTGGTTTCACTGGTGGAAATAAATAATTGAAATGGGTATATATTTGTTTTTTGTTAAGTTGCCTAATAATTCTGCACAGTAATAGTCACCTGCACACACAGATATCCTCCTAAAATAGCTAAAACTAAAAACAAACTAAAAATTACTTCCAAAAATATTCAGCTTTGATATTAATGAGTTTTTTGGGTTCATTGAGAACATGGTTGTTGTTCAATAATAAAATTAATCCTCAAAAATACAACTTGCCTAATAATTCTGCACTCCCTGTAGTTTTCAACATGTTCTTTGAGGTACCAGCAAGAAAGATCTTTACTAAAACCTGATCCATTTATGCCATACCTAAATGTGTCTCAAAACTAAATTATTTAAAGGGATAGTTCACACAAAAATGAAAATTGTCATCATTTACTAACTCTTCACGTGTTCCAAATTTGTTTGAATTCCTTTTTATCTGTTAAACACAAAAGAAGGTCATTTGAAAAATGTTGGAAACCGGTAACCATAGACTTCCATAGCATTTTCTTTTTGTACTATGGATGTCAATGGTGACCGGTTTGGAAGCACATGAGGGTGAATAAATAATTTTTGGCTGAACCATCTCTTCACATTTGACAGGGATACCCAGTATTTCCACCTAATGATCCATTCACAATATTACCAGCCAGAGATCCATACAGTCAATCCCAGTGTATTCATTATTAAAGTTTGAAGCTGTTGAACTGTTGTGTGTCCCTCAGATGTGTTCGAGGAGCTCTCTGTGGTCGTTCAGGAGAAAGACTCTCTCTCATCAGAGCTTCATGTTCGACACATCGCCATCGATCAGCTCTTCAAAAACTGTGCCAAGCTGCCCTGGCTCCAGATCGGCAGAGCGGGCGTCAAAGCTGCAAACAACCCAGTGGAATAACAGATCTTCAGGATCCCCAAACAAAAAGAAAAAAAAAGACCAGAACCAAACCACAGACTCCCGCAGAAGCTCAAAGCTCAGATGGGAGACGCACAGGTGTTTAAAGTCACCAGAATGGTGGATTTTCAGTAGTAAAAGTACTGGATTTGTCCAAAGTGTTACTATGCAGAAAGACAGACGTGTTTTTAACAGATTTTTGTTGCTCTTATTTAATTTTTTGGACTTCTCACCTCACTGTTTACTCTCTGCACTTGATCACGGGTGGTTTGTAGACTTGGATGAGCCTGACAGTGACATTCAGGCTTGCCGATTGTTTGTTGCCGTGGAAACTGTTGCTTGGTTTACGGTTGTCTCCTCCCTCTGCTCATTGCAGTGGAACTGGTTATGGTGATGCTGGTTGTTGCATTATTATTTCTCCTGTTATGCTGAAGCTTTAGTAGAAGTTTACATTTCTTTGGTTCTTTGTGACATTTCATCAATGCTTTTAGCCCAAATCGCAGGTAAAGTGTTAGTTAATGCAAAACATTTTAATTCAGGACCACAAAAGGAGAAATGTTTTAAATGGACTGCTCGTGTTTGTCCAGGTTATGGCAGTAAGTAAGCACCAGCATTAAAGGGACAGTTCACCCAAAAATAGAAATTTATTTATCATTTACTTTCCCTCTGGTTGGTTCCAAACTTTTAAGATATTTTGAAAAATGTTGGAAACTGGTCACCATTGACTTCTATAGTAGTGAAAAAAGTACTGTGGAAGTCAATGGTTACCTATGTTCAATCTATCTTCTTTTGTGTTTAACAGAAGAAAGAAACTCAAACAAGTTTTAAACGGGGTTCATAAATGATGACTATCTTTAATTTTGGATGAACTTCCCCTTTAGGGTTTTTTAGGTGTCATATGACGCATGCAGTGTGTGTGTATGTATGTATGTATGTATGTGTGTATATATATATATATATATATATATATATATATATATATATATATATATATATATATATATATATATATATATTATGAAGAGTTCGGATGCAAAAACCTCTAAATGCCATCTGAAATTTCCTTCTAAAATGAGCATATTTATCAGGCTCATGTGTGTAAGTTCAGTAATATCACTTTTATGGCAAATAATAAGTCCTTTTCAGGGTCTTTCAAGTAAAATAACTCGACATAAAAGGAGGCTGAGCAAAAATTTCATTTTCTAAGGAAATTTCAGACGGCACTTAGAGGTTTTTGCATCTGAACTCTTCATATGGCATTCTGGGAATATATGACAGGGCAGGGATGTCCAAACTCGGTCCTGGAGGGCCGGTGTCCTGCATAGTTTAGCCCTACTTCCTTCAACACACCTCCCTGGAAGTTTCTAGTTTCTATAAAATATGCAGGGCACCGGCCCCTCAGGACCGAGTTTGGACACCCCTGTGATAGGGTATAGTGAACAACAAACGGATATTTAATTTATTATGCAAGGAAAATCTTCATTCGTTAATTGTTGCGTTCAAACCGGTGCAAAAATTAGTGCAGCTATTCAGTAAAAGTGATAAATGCAAAATCCCTAAAGTAAACACACACTTAGAGTTAAAGGTACAGGAGCTGTCACTGGGGCGCAGTACCTTTTTAGAAGATACATGTGTGCCTAAAAGCTCAATATTGGTGCTTCAAAGGTACCAATTAGTAACTAAAAAGTACAAAAGTGTATCTAATGGCCCTTTTACACTGAGTGGTATAGTACGGTTAACTTTTTGGTACCTTTTTTTTAAAAGAGGAAATGGCCATAAAAGCGTACCGAACCATACTGTACCACTCAGTGGAAACGGGCCAAAAGGTAAGACTTTATTCTGATGGTCCCTATTGCACATTCTTGACTAAAAGTTACATTGCAACTACATGCCAGTTACTTGTCATTTGAGTATTAGTAGTCTGTCTGCTTAATATCTGCTGATACTGCTCCTTCAACAGACATTTAACTGACTATAAGAAACTTAGCAAGTACATGTCAACTTACACTAACCCCAACCTAACAGTTTACTTATCTATTGAGAATTAGTTGGCATGTAGATGCAATGTAATGCGTTAAAGGGCGCATCAAAATAAAGTTATACCCTGCTACGTTTTCTATGTACTGTAATGCTCCTTCAGTGTATCAATATGGACCATTTAGGTACAAATGTGTTCCTTTTAAAAGGTCACCACCTCAATGATCTCTCCAGTACCTATATTTCTGAGAATCTGATCAAACACAACAGATACTTTTACCTCAGACAAGCAAGTATTTAATTTGAGCTTTTTTAATGCTGCCATGGAAAGGATAAATGCGAGCATAACATTTATTATTATTATTATTATTATTATTATTATTATTATTATTATTATTATTATTATTATTATTATTTATGGAATTCAGCTTTTCGTGGTGAAATTCACAGCTTTATTATAACACCACAGTAAGTAAATAATTTACTTACAGGCATAGTTCACCCAAAACTGAAAATTCTGTCATTGTTTACGCTCCCTTGTTTGCGAACTGTTTGAGTTTCTTTATTCTGTTGAATACAAAAGAAGATATTTTGAAGAATGTTGGAATCCTGTAACCAGTATTTGTGTACTGCAGAAGTCAATAGTTACCGGTTTTCTTCAAAACATCCTCTTTTGTGTTTAACAACAGAACACAAAACATGAAGGTCTGGAAACACTTGAGGGAGAGTAAATAGTGAGTAAAGTGTTTGTTTTTGGGTGAACTATCACTTTAACTTTCCTTTCTGAATAAACTAACTCTTCCACAACAGTACAGTTTGGACTCGAGGACTATCTTTGATTTAGGCTTAAACTGGTGCTGGAGAGAGAGAAAAACGCTTAACCAAAGGCTTTGTTACCTCAAGGTAACTCAGTATTTATTCTATTAGGACAAGGGTTTGCTTGTTACAGATATTCCAAATCAAATTAGCTTGATTTCCCTATAGCTTTGTTTTGTTTTTTTAATCGTGGTTTTCCTTTTGGTGGTGTTTAGAGGTTGTGTGTGCTATTATAGTATTTAGACTGAAAGCATATACTGTATATAGGGCAAAATGAGCCTTGTCAAAAGCTGCCTTGATTTCAGATGAGACTGTGTTGCCATCTGGTGGGCATTTAGTGAATCTCCCCCACTTTTCTTGCCCTCGCGTTTGCATGCGGAATTATGATTTACAAAGTCTTATCTCTCTTTAAAAAGGCAAATGTTTCGACATTGTTTTAAGAAGTCAGCTTAGTGTTTTGAATGACCTGTTCTCTTTATAAGAGATGTGCATTTGACTGACCCTCTTCTGGGTTTTTTTGAGGATATTTTATTTTCTATAAGTGAATTAATCGTGTTTTCTGGTCATGCTCTGAGAGAAACGATAGCTGGAGTAGTAATGGATGAACTGCGGAAAAGAAGCAATACGTGTCTGGATTGGTTTATTTTTTGTGAAATACTGAAGCACACTGCCCAAATGTGGAGATAAAGAATGTGTGTGAGTGTGTGTGTTTTTAAATGTTAACTTGATTTTATTATTGATGATGTCTTATTCATTTCCTCTTATGTTTGTTCATTGCTTGTTGCTTGTTTGTTCCTGTTGCTTTTTGGTTTCTGTTGTTGTTTTATTTTAGTTAATCTCACAACTCTGACATTTTTTTTTTCTTTAAGCTAAAAATTGTGAGATATAAAAGCAGAAAAACAGAATTGTGAAGCATAAAATCAGAATATAAAAAAATTAAAAGTCTGAATTATTTTGATAATAGAATTTAGATCCATATTTTGACATTTAATAAATAAAATTAGTAAAAAAAATCATAAATTGTGAGATTTAACAATTTAAAACTAGCATTCGCAGTTCATGGTTGTAAATTTTGCACTGTAAAAAAATTAAGTTGACTCAACTTGAAATTGTAAGGTAACTTACAATTTTTTGTGTTGACTCAACTTTTAACCCAAGTACTGCACTTGACTCAATTTAAGTTGAGTCAATTCAAAGCTCTGTAAGTTGCCTTACAATTTTAAGTTGAGTCAACTTTTTTAACAATGTTCAATATAAAAGCAGAATTTAAAGGGGGGAAATCTAAATGGATTTTATAATAAATATTTCCCTTTTCCTTCTCCTATTTCTGAATTATGACGTAAAATCAGAAGAAAAATATGTAAAAATCTCACAATTCAGTTTTTTTCTTTAAACTAAAAGTCATGAGCTATAAAAGCAGCTTTCTGAAAGAAAAACAGCATAAAATCAGAATTTGTAAGCGAAAAGTCTGAATTATTTTGATTACAGAGTTTAGATCTTGTAGTTCTGACTTTTTTGTCCATATTTTGATAATAATAATAATAAATCTTACTTAAACTGTGAGCTGTAACTAGCATTACAAGTAAAAGTTTTTATATTTCGCAGTTCTGAATTTTCACTGTAAAAAAATGGACTCAATCTAAAATTCTCAGCTTTTTTGAGTTGACTCAACTTTTAGCCCAAGTACTGCACTTGACTCTAAGTTGAGTCAACTCAAAATTGTAAGGCAACTTACAGAGCTTTTTAAGTTAAGTCAACTTTTATAACAGCGTTGAATATAGTCAGAATTTGAAGGGAAAAAAATAAATTGAGTTTATAATAAATATTTCCCTTTTCCTCCTCCAAATTCTGAATTATGACGTAAAATCAGTTTTTTTTCTTCAGACTAAAAATTGTGAGATATAAAAGCAGCTTTCTGAAAGAAAACCCGAATTGTGAAGCATAAAACCAGAATTTGTTCGCGAAATGTGAGAATTATTTTGATTATGGAATTTAGATCTTGTAATTCTGAATTTTTTTGTGCATATTTTGAAAATTAAAAAGTAAAATTAGTTTAAAAATCTTGATAAATTGTGAGCTGTAACTAGCATTTCAAGTAAACAAGTTTTTTTTTATATTTCGCAGCTCTGAACTGTTTAATGTTAAAAAGTTGAGTCAACTTAAAATTCTCCGATTTCTTTAGTTGACTCCGCTTTTAACCCAAGTACTGCACTTGACTATTTAAGTTGAGTCAACTCAAAAAAGCTGAGATTTTTAGGTTGAGTCAACTATGTGACGTAAAAGCAGAAATAAAATATGGAAAAACCTTGCAATTCAGTTTTTTTATTGAAACTGAAAATTGTGAGCTATAAAAGCAGCTTTCTGAGAGAAAAACGGAATCGTGAAGCATAACATCAGAATTTGTAAGCAAAAAGTCAGAATTCATAATCGTAATAAAAAATCTTGATAAATTGTGAACTGTAACTATATAGCATTACAAGTAAATGAGTTTTTAATATTTCACAGTTCTGAACTGTTCACTGTAAAAAAAAAAAAAAAACTCTGCTTTTTTGAGTTGACTCAACTTTTAACCCAAGTACTGCACTTAACTCTAAGTCTGTAAGTTGCCTTACAATTTTAAGTTGAGTCGACCTTTTTAACAGTGTTGATTATAAAGGCAGAATTTGAAGGGGGAAAAAATACATTTGAGTTTATAATAAATATTTCACTTTTCCTCCTCTAAATTCTGAATTATGATGTAAAATCAGAAGAAAAATATGTGAAAACCTTGCAATGCTGAGCTTTTTTTATTTTACAGTTTTCTTACCAGAATTGTGACTTTATTTCATGCATTTTTGACTATTTAATCACAGAATTGCGAAATAGAAACTTCAGGATGGTGAAATAAGAGTCCATAAATCCTTTTTATTTTCATTGTTTTCTTCTGTGGTGCTTTTATAGTAATGTGACATTCAAGTGGTTTATGCAATACTGTTGTTTTAGTGGATCTTCCCATCATTGTAGAAGAGTTCTGAATGCTTTTAGTTTGGAGTGATGTGCACATTTTCTTTAAGGGAACGAACATATAATAAAAATATTTTTCCTAAACCTTGTGTGATCCTTTTCATTTTATTTTTCACCTGCAGTTCGATTTGATTGTGTCTGAAATGTGTCATAACAGATCTTAACCTGATCTATTTATTCAGATCTTCACCTAATATTAACATCCAGTGCTCAGCATATATGAGTACATCCCTCACAGATCTCTCATTTAAATACATATGTTCTATAGGAAGCTTTACAATAGTATATGTGTGCATATATATTAGATTAGTCAGTACTAAAGATAAATCTGGAGCTGATCTAACAAAATTACTTTCGATAATGCTGCAAAATTACTACAACTAAATATATATGTTAGAGAAAAATATTAAATTAAACAAATGATGAAGCAAAATTCAAGAGAAACAAAATAAATAATGAAATTTTGTAGTTTTTTTTAATTTTTTCAATATTTTGCATTAATTTAAATGTATTTTTCTATTTCTAAATATGTTTGGTGGCTAAAATAATATTTTAATAAAAATATCCATTTAATAAATCTGTTTTGTTCAAATGCACCAAAATATATGACCTATATTCCCTGAGAAATGGATATATTGTATTAAATGCACTGAAAAAAATTATTCAAAGATGATTCCTTGGAAGTACAAAATTAAGTGGTTGTAAACTATTTATTTGGGATGATTTTAAACAAACAAATTAGGCTGAACATTACTAAACTAAATTTGTTTAAATTCAAACATATAAATGGTTTGCAACAATTTTGCAGACATCATTTTTTTCAGTGTAGGTTATATCAGGTGATATTAAATAAATCCATGGCCATTCATCCATCCATATTAAGTAAATCCATGGAAATCCATAGAAACATTTTAAATGGTTTGCTGAAAATATACCTCTTCATTTAACCCATTACAAATATTGCATCCTGATTACCTGAATGACAAGATGCATCTAATTTATATCATTTTTCCTCTTAAAATCTTCTGCTTCTCAGTTTCTGATGATCATGCCATTTTATTTTTATCTATTTAGTGACTTTAAGTAAAAAAAATAATAGTGGTTTTATGTTTCTTTTACTCTTCAAGATTTTGTTACTTCCAACAAATAAAAATAATACAAATTAAAGATGCATTGATAACTGTCTGGTTTAGCTCTGGTTTAGCTCAGCTACCAAATCCGACCTCCGAAGACTACGTCGAATAGTTCGGACTGCTGAGCGAATCATTGGTACAACCCTCCCTACTCTCCAAGAACTGTACTTATCCAGAGCGAGCAGAAGGGCTGCCAAAATCACTCTGGAGCGCTCACACCCAGCACACTGCCTGTTTGAACTTCTACCTTCTGGTCGACGCTACAGAGCACTGTGCACCAGAACAGCCCGACACAGAAACAGTTTCTTCCCTCAGGCAATCCATCTCATGAACACTTGATGATAGTAATTGTGGAACCAACATCACTACCTGCTATACACTTTTTTTATACACACATACACTTATTTAACAACACACTTTACATGCCAATTTGCACATAACAGCTGCACATATTATGTTGTATATAGTAATATAGCTGTACAAACACTTGTCAATTTGTATATTTGCATTCACTTTTTAAAATATATTTATTATCTGTTTTTTAGTCCTGTCTGTAATTCTGTTGCACTGTAGAAGCTCTGTCACGAAAACAAATTCCTCGTATGTGTGAACATACCTGGCAATAAAGCTCTTTCTGATTCTGATAAATTAATGTCTTTATTGAAACAACAAATAATAACTTGACTTCTAGTGGATTATTTAGTATCAGAAGTGGCTTATATGAAAGGCGAAGGCCTCTAGATTGCGCTTATTGTACTAAAATAAAATATGATCATGCCTTGATTATTAATTATTTAATAAGGACAATAAGGTCTGACTTTGCTTAGACAAAAGTCTTGTCACTTAACAGAAATAATGTAAAGTATAGAATATAAAGTCATGGTGCAGTGGAAACAGAATTAATATTGTGTCTGACTACCATGAGCTTGGACGACTGCATCCATACATCTCTGCAATCAAATAACTTATTAATAAAGTCATCTGGAATGGCAAAGAAAGCGTTCTTGCAGGACTCCCAGAGTTCATCAAGATTCTTTGGATTCATCTTCAATGCCTCCTCCTTCATCTTACCCCAGACATGCTCAATAACGTTCATATCTGGTGACTGGGCTGGCCAATCCTGGAGCATCTTGACCTTCTTTGCTTTCAGGAACTTTGATATGGAGGCTGAAGTATGAGAAGGAGCGCTATCTGCTGAAGAATTTGTCCTCTCCTGTGGTTTGTAATGTAATGGGCAGCACAAATGTCTTGATACCTCAGGCTGTTAATGTTGCCATCCACTCTGCAGATCTCTCGCACACCCCCATACTGAATGTAACCCCAAACCCTGATTTTTCCTTCACCGAACTTGACTGATTTCTGTGAGAATCTTGGGTCCATGCGGGTTCCAGTAGGTCTTCTGCAGTATTTGTGATGATTGGGATGCAGTTCAACAGATGATTCATCAAAAAAATCTACCTTCTGCCACTCCAAATCAACTAGAAGTCAAGTTATTATTTGTTGCTCTTACAACTGGGATTGACGACAAAGCTTTTGTCAGGCGGTGTATAGATATATAAAACATGCCACAAAAATCACGCAGATACAATTCACCACACAAGTTTATTAATCATAAGGTACAATTTCACATATACACACAAAAAAATCAGCTATTCTTGTAAAGTGCTTTGAAAATTAAGCTTTAAAGGTGCTACACAAAAATAAATTATTATAATTAAGATTTTTATTGGTGACACGGTGGCTCAGTGAATAGCACTGTCGCCTCACAGCAAGAAGGTCGCTGGTTCGAGTCCTGGCTGGGTCAGTTGGCATTTTTGTGTGGAGTTTGCATGTTCTCCTCGCGTTGGGGACCCTAACCCTATAGCGCTATGTGAATTGAATAAACTAAATTGGCCGTAGTGTGTGTGTGTGTGTGTGTGTGTGTGTGTGTGAGAAAGAGAGTGTATGGGTGCTTCCCAGTACTGGGTTGCAGCTGGAAGGACATCAATTCAATTCACCTTTATTTCTATAGCGCTTTTACAAGATTGTGTCAAAGCCGCTTCACATAGAAGATTATAGTAAATTGAAACAGTGTCAGTTCAGTTTTCACAGATTAAGTTCAGTTCAGTTTAGTCCAGTTTAGTGTGGTTTAATAATCACTACTGAGAGTCCAAACACTGAAGAGCAAATCCATCGATGCGCAGCTCTACAAGTTCTGAACCATGCAAGCCAGTGGCCAGTTGGAAAAAACTTCACCAATTGGCGAAAGTGAAGATTAAAAAAACCTCGAGAGAAACCTTGGGATCATCTCGTTGCTGGTCTTAGATTAAATCAGTGGCACTGCATAATTTCTGAGGGCCTCGGAGGGCCTTCTGTCTGAGCCTTATAAGGAAGGCTATTCCAGAGTTTAGGGGCCTTAAATGAAAAGGCTCGACCTCCTTTACTTGACTTTGCTATTCTAGGTACTACCAGAAGCCCTGAGTTTTGAGATCTTAAAGAGCGGGTTGGATTGTAGTGAGACAGAAGGTTGGTTAAATAAACAGGAGTTAGATTATTTAAAACTTTATAGGTAAGAAGCAGTATTTTTTTAAAAATAAATTAAATACATTTTAAAAAGCATCAGCTGCGTAAAACATATGCTGAAATAGTTGGCGGTTCATTCCGCTGTGGTGACCCCTGATGAATAAAGGGACTAAGCCGAAGGAAAATTAATGAATGAAAATTATTATTTAAATAAAATAGAACAGCAGAAAATGCTTCCATCAATATTAAATAATTATTAATTTATTTAATAATAATAAATAATTTTTGAAAATCATTTTTTGAAAGATTTTTTTAAATTTGTTTTTGAATTTAACAAACTCTCAAATTTATTGCCATATTATTTACAGTAGATGAATTGTTTGCTGATTTTTTCCTAAAACAGACATGCATATAAGGAAAGAATTAAGAAGCTACACCTAAAAATGTGCCATTTCTCTGGATTTCCTGGATTCATTGTGTATGGGTATGAGTAAAACTGTATTATTTATTAATTTTAACATTGGTATTACTTTCTAAAACGAATAGAAACGTCTTAAAACACGACTCTTTGATATAATATGCAAACAAATGCTCTAGTTGTGCAAGTTATTCTGTTAACTACGGATAAAATTGGGTCCAAATGTAAAATAAAATTGTAATTTTCTTTAACAAACCTTTAGTAAAGAAATTTTACTCGAAACTGATCGTTTTCACAGGGTCTCTTAATTCTTCCCACGTCTATACCACAATAATCACTTCAGTTTACCACATTTTTACTGTAAAAGTTGTCATTCAGCTTTGTGTCACTCAGACGGTGGTGAATACAAATAAGCTGCAAAAGTGATAATGTAATAAATGAGATATTTATATCAAATTCAGCCTCTGTTATGATTTTTATGACTTTATCGTCGACATTAGCAGCTTTTTGAACGGTTCCGCGCCGCACATCTTTTGGTTCCGCCTCCAGCACGCGCGCACACCGGAAGTTTGGATTTTGTTGTTACACTGGAACAAAATGGCTGCTGTGAGTTTTTTTCATTGAAGGCACTGGAACATTTACTCCGCTTCTTGCTTCGGATTTCCAGCCTGTGGCGATGCAACTCGACTGGCAAGTCGGTTTTGATGTTTGTCGCCATTGTGTCGTTACAAGCCGCTCTGTCAGCCGCGAATGTCGCCTGCTTTTCTGCACCAAAGTGAGCTGTTAGCTGAATGTTAGCCAGCCTGTCGTCCACAGCTGAAGTTTACCTTCTTCACCTGGGAACATATTCTCTATATTTCCTCATTACGTGCCGTTTATTGGCACTGCATGCTTTAACACGCACTTTGTTGACGCTGGTCGCATTAGTTGAGCAGATGTTGTGTTTGCATGCAGAAACAGATGCAGAAGTGCCTTCATGAGCTGAGTTCATGCATCATATTGTGCTTATTAGCGTTCATACCTTGAGTTGTGAATGGAAGCGGTCGGCTGGCAGGTAAATGCACGAGTGTGTGTGTTTCTCAAGTGTCTCTGTCTGATCCCAGGGCTTGAATGGTGTGTTTGTGGAGGTGACAGTGCTGGTGTAACACAACATCGCCTCCTGTCACACAGCAAGCACAATGGTAAGAAGCGATTTTATACATGCATATTTTTAGACTGTGAAAGATTTTCTCATGCATTTTTTTTTACATTCATTTACTTTTTTATTGTTTATTAATTTACAGCCAGTGGTTCTAGCATGAAAAAGTTGTATGTCAGTGTTTTTTCTTAGTATCTAAATAATATATAATGTACAATATCCAAAACAATATGCACAAATTAGGGCTGCACGATAGTGGAAAAACTTAACATTGCGATATTTTTTATTCTGCGATATAAATACAATCTCACTAGATGTGTTTAATAGCTATTTAGAAAGAATTTATAATTTTAGATTGATTGTGATGATTCTGTAGGCGAGTGCATCTGCATAAAATATAAGAAACAATCTACAAGCATGGATAAATTCAATAAAAACAAGATACAATTTATAATAAACATTATCTTATTGTTATCTGAGGAGTCGAACTGTATTCAGGTATACAGCAATTGAATAATCGAATGTCAAATGTCTTCATTTTATCAATAATTCCATAGTTATTCATTTGTCTAAGTTAAAATCTTTTAATTTGAATAAGAAAGAGCTTTATTGCCAGGTATGTTCACACACGTGAGGAATTAGTTTTCATGACAGGGCTTCTACAGTGCAACAGAATGTAAAACCCAACAGTCAACTCTATTAAATGAAATGAGTGTAGTTAACTCAAAATTGACTGAAAGTTAATTCAAAACTCTTTAAATGAGTAGAACTCAGTGTTGAAGGTACACTGTAAAAAGTGATTAGTTACTTAAAGCGAGTAAACCAATTGCCTTAAAAGCAGCAATTTGACTTTACTGAAATAATGTAAGTAACCCCATTGTAACTTGGAACCGTTAACTTGACTTATTTTGTTTTATTATTATGCAAATTGTATTCACGTTTTTTTTTAATAAAAGTAAACTAATCACTTTTTCAATACACAATTTTTATATGTGTTTTTTTTCCGGCTTTTATGTATCTAGCAAAATGACAGTAAATAAATCTGCTCTTCCAGACTCCAGTGTGTCTTCTAAATTCAATACAGGCTATAATTGCAGATTTTATAGACCTAATGAAGCACCAAATATGTATTGTAATAATTGCTGTAATTAGTTGAAAACAGCTGTGCTAAAATAGTCTGACACTGTAAAAAAGGATTAGTTGACTTTAAAAAAAGTGAGTACAATAAGCAGATAAGTATAAAAATTAAGTCAGCTTAACAGTCCCAAGTTACAATGGGGTTACTTACATTATTTTTGTAAAGTCAACTTGTTGCTTTTAAGGCAATTGGTTTACTCGCTTTAAGTAACTAATCACTTTTTTACAGTGTAATGAGTTAATTAAATACCTCATTACTTAAATAGAGTAAGTTCACAGTACTCATATAGATTAGTTTTTTTACTCAAATGATTTGTTGCAATCGGTTTCCTCAAACAATTTGAGTTGGCTTAACTTATTGGGTTTTACAGTACTCAGTTGGTTTGAGTTCTCTTCATTTATTGGGTTTTACTGTGCTCAAATTGCTTCGTTTACTCAAATGGATTAAGTTGACAGTACTCATCAGGATTAGTTTTTAAACTTAAATGATTTGTTGCAATCGGTTTCCTCAAATGGTTTGAGTTACCTTAACTTTTAGGGTTGTACTGTGCAGAATTACAGAGACAGGACAAAAAACAGATCATAAATATATTTTAAAAACAGAAGTTTATACAAATTGACACGGTATTCAAAGGTTTATTACTATATACAATGTTATATGTGCTGTTATTATGTGCAAATTGGCTTGTAAAGTATGTTGTTAAATAAATAAGTGCATATGTGTATAAGAAGTAGTGATGTTTGTTTCACAATTACCATCATAAAGTGTTCATGAGATGGATTGCCTGAGGGACGTAACTGTTTCTGTGTTGGGCTGTTCTGGTGCACAGTGCTCTGTAGTGTCGACCAGAAGGTAGAAGTTCATAGAGGCGGTGTGAGGGGTCCAGGGTGATTTTGGCAGCCTTTCTGCTCACTCTGAATAAGTACAGTTCTTGGAGAGTAGGGAGGGTTGTACCAGTGATTCGCTCCACAGTCTGAACTATCCGATGTAGTCTTCGGAGGTCAGATTTGGTAGCTGAGCTAAACCAGACAGTTACTGACGTGCAGAGGGCTGATTTAAAACCCTCACACAGTCACAGGCCTTAAAAACACTTGCAATATTATCAATTATAATCCAGTTACTTGCGAATGTTCACAATGCGATACCACAGCTGAAATAATATATTGTGCAGCACTAGTACAAATACATTTTGTCAGGCAGTAATAATGATGATGATGATAATAATAATTAGGGCTTGGTGATATGACAGAAAATGTCAAAATATAAGTCATCTCATATCCTAATAATGATACATATATCACGATATAGTTTAATTTTTTGTAAATTCAATCAATTAATAGTTTGTATATATTGACCGCATGTAAAGTGCTATTTCTTTTTTCTTATATTTTTTTTATAAGTTTGTTTATTGGAAATACACATAACATTATTTAGATCAGGGGTGCCCAAACCTTTTCTTATGAAAGCCAAAATCCAAGCTTGATTGAGAGCTGTGGGCCGAAACTAAAGCCAGCTGTATTACATTAAAGTTGTCATGGGTAATTTCCTAATTTATTTCATAAAATTTATAAATGCATAAAAAAATTACTTCAACTGTCTTTACTAAAAACTGTATGTTATTTTAACAGACTTATTACAATAAAACCTTTAAAAAAAACATTTTAAAAATCCAAACAACAGAGTTCCATGCCGAATACACTAGTCATGCTGAATTTGCCTTTGCCGTGATTTGCACGCTGATGTCTTCTGCTTTGAGCCCTATTTGTTAAGAGACATTATGTAAATGAAAAAAAAAATCTGATTCATTTACAACATTTAATTGAAACATTTAATTTCAATTTGCTTTTTTTGTAGCTCAACAATAAAACAAAAAAGGTTACATTAAAATAGAAATGCAAATGTTAAATTTATTCTCTAACACATCCCAATCATTTTCCCTCTGGCGGGCCAAATCAAAGGATACAAAGGGCCAACTTTTGCCCGCGGGCCCTAGTTTGGGCATCTCTGATTTAGATCGTAAGAATATAAAGAGTATCAGGACATTCATTTTTGTTGTAAACCATTAGCAAAAGAAAAATAATAATAACAATATAGAAAAATACAATCAACAACCCCTCCCACCCCCTTCATACATGGTATAATTGTCACATATTTGGTCAAAACATTTCTCATATTGATGTTACATAAAGATACAGTCACAACAGTTAATGGTAATAAAAAATTAGGCTCTTTTTTAAATGCTCAGAAAATGTACTTATGTGATTGTTTTTTGCACTTTATTTAGGACTTCAGAGCAAATGTTTGATTAGGAGTGTAGACCAGGGGTGTCCAAACTCGGTCCTGGAGGGCCCGTGTCCTGGAGAATTTAGCTCCAACTTACTTCAACACACCTGCCAGGAAGTTTCTAGTATATCTAGTAAGAGCTTGATTAGCTAGTTCAGGTGTGTTTGATTAGAGTTGAAGTGAAACTCTCCAGGACACCGGCCCTCCAGGACCGAGTTTGGACACCCCTGGTGTAGACAAAATAAATATGAATGAAATATAAATACGCTTGTCAAAAAGGATTATGAAATGTTTCGCAACTAAATGGAAAATGGGGCAACACAGTGGCTCAGTGGTTAGCACTGTCACCTCACAGCAAGAAGTTTGCTGGTTCGAGCCCTGGCTGGTTCAGTTGGCATTTCTGTGTCGAGTTTGCATGTTCTCCCCATGTTCGTGTGGGTTTTCTCCGGGTGCTCCGGTTTCCCCCACAGTCCAAAGACATGCAGTACAGGTCAATTGGATAAACTAAATTGGCCATAGTGTATGTGTGTGAGTGTATGGGTGTTTCCCAGTGCTGGGTTGCAGCTGGAAGGGCATCCGCTGTATAAAACATATGCTGGATGATTTGGCAGTTCATTCCGTTGTGGTCATCCCTGATGAATAAAAGGACTAAGCCGAAGGAAAATGAATGAATGAATAAATGCAAAATGTAAACATTGTACTTTCAATATTGCAACTTTCTCATAATGTTTTCTGTCTGCATCCTCGTAATGGCGTGTAATATTGCGCTAATATGAGTTATGAAAAAGTATTACCGTAAACAATGCATGTTTTGACACCACAATATAAATCATAGAGCATAATATGCAGCGATAAACATTTTATTTTGTCCATACATTATATATATAATGTCATATTGCACAGCTCTAATAATAATAATAATAATAATGACATTGAGAGCTGTTAGATGTTCAATGGATCCAATTTATGTACAGTCATGAAAATTGTTAATGCAGCACTTTAAAAGTCTTTTTAAAGGGATGGTTCACCAAAAAAAAAGTAAAATTGATAATTTACCCTCAGGTCATACACCATAAAGGAAACTTTCTTCAGAGAAACATTAAATATTATTTTTAGCTGAAACTGCGATCCTTGGTTATTTATAAAATGCAAGTCACTTCAAGAGTTAAAAAAACACACAGGCAAAACAAAATGAGTACCCTTGGCTCCTGGCTACACATAAAAATGTTATGAAGCGAAATATTTGATCTGCGCAAGAAAAGTAACATTATTTACAACATTTACCTTTAATACGTACAATAATTAGAAATCGATAATTGTTGCATTCACAATTGTTTAATCCAATAGTTTTCATTTGTTATATTTCCACAGCAACAAGTCCTAGAATATGCATTGGATCGGGCTGAGGTAAGTGTTTTATCATATTCTGTATATAGTATTATACGTTTATTGTATGTATAATATTATGTACTGTAAATGATAATTTTCTGTTATTTTGCTAATTTTATTTATGTATTTCCTTCAGTATATTGTAGAAAGTGCTCGTCAGCGACCAGCGAAGAGGCGAGTATCCTCCAGCGGAAGGAAATCCTTATATCAGAAACTTTATGAATTGTACGTTGAAGAGTGTGAAAAAGAACCAGAGTTGAAGGTAATTTTCACTCGATATACACACAAACGTCTGAACCCCTGTTTTGCTGTTTTATAGTTTCTTAGTTTTGTTTTAGGAGTCTTTAAAAAGCATTTTAGTTTTCTCATAATGTCCATTGCATCATCAACAAAATCAATTCTCAAAGAGGTTATTTG